>JAQFVV010006517.1:0-600000 GCA_028023455.1 Epiperipatus broadwayi | reverse complement strand
GTTGGGTGAAAAAGAAGAAACATTTATACAAATTAATAGAAGCATTTTAATTTTTCATGTTATCTTTATGGTTTTATTATTAATAAGAATTTTAGATAGACAAATGATTATTAACTAATGAGTATAGGCCATTAAGATAGCTCCTTGGTTTGATTTATCTTATTTTAATTTTGAACCTTCACCTGATAACATCCGAAATAAAATATTAAATATAATGCCATTTATTTTAATTATATTTTATATAATGAACATTCAATGATAAAGCACTTAATCATCTGTTCACCAATAAAACAATGGTAAATTAGTAATGCAAATATTAGATAACTAAAAAATAAATATTCATTACTTCTTAATTTATTTTCTCTTACTATTCTCACCCATCATTTTATTCTGCAGCAAAAATTAATACAGATTTCTGGAAGATTATATTTAAAGGAATGCAACAGACTAGTACAATATATATTAATTTAATGATTTTTACTGACTTGTAGATGCAAACATTGAAATATAATGAGATTTTTCGGTGCAGTAATGAAGCTGATATTTCAACTATTATATAACCTAATAACAATCAATTAATTATGACTTTGTCACAATTATTATGTAAAAATACTCTCTTTCTAAAAATAATAATACTAACCATAATATAAAAAAATATCTCAGTACATGTAGCTAGCTGAAAATTCAAGTTCAAATCACCCTCCCACTGTGAATAAATATAAAATCTAAACTTGTGATTTGTTTTCAACATAATCAAATGTATATTTATTTATTTTTTTATATTTTTTTCAACCTTCATTTATAGAGCTTTTAGCTTTGATGTTTTTTCAACTCCCATTAAATTCTAGGTTCAGATTTTTAGATCATTTAGTGAAACATTAATATATATATATATGTTTTAGATATCCATTTCTAAAATTCAAAGTACTTTTTATTCCAGAAATCAGATGGCTGTCTGACCTTTTACAGGAGACAATATTCTTAAAATATGAGACTGGTAAGATCTGTGTTTTAAAAATACTATAACCTTCATTATATCAAAACTGCTTTATTTAAGTTTAGTGCAGACCAAAATACCAAGGACTCTATTCAATTTTACATTAGATATCCAACTATTCTTTATGTTTCCGGATCCATTATTTTTTAATTCTGATGAAGCCTCTCTCTGTCTTTTTTTCTTACCATATTGGCAGCTTTTTGACCAATAATAGCTGATTTATACTCTTTTAAATCAGGTAATTTACTGTTGTTGTTTTTTTAAACTTTTAAACCCCTCATGATTTTTATTAGAAATCTATTATTATTATTTTTTAACTCTCTCTCTCTCTCTCTGAATTATAAATATCTTTATATCATCTTTTTCATTTTCTATTATAATATTTGTTAGGCAAGATTTAATTCTTTTCTGAATAATAATAAAAATATCAATGTTTAAACCCACAAATTTTTTTCCAACACTTTATCCTATTGTTAATATTTGTATTAGACATCTGTATAGAGTTTTGCTAATAAATCTTTTTTTTATGAATAATTTACAGTAATTCCTTAATATTTTCTACTTCAATTTTTAACTTGAATGTCTTCTTTATAAAGTCTACTATGAGGCTAAATTTATTTTAACACAGTTTCATGACTTTCTGAAAATCTTTTTTATTTTTCTTCTTAGCTAAGTTTGCAATGATAGAAGCTTTTCTAATTCAGACAAGTCTGCCAATATTGCAATACTTTTAACCATTCATGAAAATTTATAATTATTATCTTCAGTTATACAAATCAATTCTTTCTTATTTATATATCATAAATATAATAACATATATACACACGTTGCAACTAGGATCTTTATCTGTAGTTGTGTGTGTATATATATGTTCAAATCACCTTTCCAAATAATATTTTTTCAATGTTCTCTGAGAATAAATTTAAAGTCTGAATTTCAAACAACACGACTCATGCTTTAAATTTATTCACAGAGGGCGTTGTTGAATGAACATAACTTTTGGAAAGGTGATTTGAACATCTTGTATTGAAATCTTCAGCTAGCCATTTGCACTGCGATAGTTTCATATATATATATATATATGCATATTGGCCATGACCGAGTAACTATTAATTCATCTCTCTATGCTCAGTAACCAATATGCGTATGTGAACATATACATGTTAATTGGGCAAATCTTCACTTACATTTAAAATTATCATAAATTATCTAACTAACCAATTCATAAGTGAACACCTAATAAATTATATATATAATAATTTATTATTGGTACAATTCGTACTGACTAAGAAAAAAATTACTTTTACTCTTAATACAACAATTTAACACTATATAAATTTAATATTGACATCATCATTGACAACTAGCTTTAATATTTAAAATGCTAATTTTATTAAATGAAGTAATTAAAAGTAAATATCAAATATAAATGAAAATAAATCCTACGTAATCAATAATGTGTACTTATTATGTTCCTAGGAGTTTAGTTTTCTGAAGACTTGTGACTTATTTGAATTTAGCTCTTTCTTAAATTCCACAAGAAAGTAAACTTGATTAGTCAAATTTTTCAGGTAATAAATCACTCAGTATGTTCTATCTTTTAAACAATATTCTTCTAAAAATAAGATTACATTAATTATTCGCTGTTCCTTCTTAGAAATAATCTAATGTTTTTCTGATTATATATATATATGTGTGTGTACCTGTATGGTTTGAAATTCGAGCATTGGAAGTGACAGAATTGGATTCATAGCTTTTGAACTCCAAAGTCTATCATTTTATTACTACACCAAACCATATATGACATTTCTTTGATTCATCTTTAGCAGTGTAAGATACTTATTGGCGTCACATGGAAGGCAAACATGAAGTTGTTTATTCATATGATATACTTAATTTTGTTATTTAATGCTATTTAAGTTATCAATGAATTTCACAAATTGACTTATTAATAAAATATTCTACCAGATATGAAGGTTTAAAAGTAATCAATAAGAAGTCTTCAAACAAAAATATTTTCTGCTTTTAGAATGTCATGCTGGCTTATTAAAGGCTAAATACTGTTTTTAAAGCAATTAATTTTTCTTTTTTGTTATCATATTTGGACTCTATTTCACCTGTTTTCTCCTTTTCTCTTAACATTTTTTGGTTACATAGATTGATATAGTGATTAATTATCATGTTTCTCACCTCTACTAGATATATGTGAGAATACCACATTTCATTCTTTAATTACACACACAGTAATGATTGTGACTTCTCTTTTTTTTTTTGTTTGTACATATGAAAAAATATGAAAAGTATGCAAAAAAACTTCAGCATTTAAAAAACAGTGATAAAAACGAATTTAGCAAATTGAAAATTCTTAATTGTGATTTTACATAAATCAGTACAATCACTAATGAGTCTTTTTAAATCTTAATTTTGTACAAATGTATAATTTATTAATATGGTATATTTTGGCAGCACTATTTAGAGGTCTTGAGTTTACTACAAATGTGAAAGGATATAGGGAAGATAATTGAAAAATAATGTGTCTGCCAAAATAAGGATAGACCATCAAATAACTGGAAGAGTGACCACTAAGCAATAGAAATAGCTGTAATATTGGTATAAGATAATAGTATCAATGTAGGATGCAATGGTAATAATAAAGATTGATATTTCAGTTTTATTCTTTACATAAGTTACTAAAATGTATAAACATTGTTTGATATAGACTCTTCAGAACATGAATGTGTGGATAGCATTTGTAGTTAAGGAGTTGTTATGGTTTAAGATTGTTATATAGATAAAGCCTAACTAATCCTAAATATCTAGTTCCAGTACATTTTAGAATTTTTGAATTTGTGGATTTCAAGAATAGAATTTTTTATTCTTCATTGTAAACTCAAACTTTATTAAGATAGAAAAAAAAAGTAGATAACTCATTGCAATTAGATTTATTAATTTATAATATTTACTGAATGTATTTTTTCTTTTTATTTTACTGTAAAAATTTAAAAATCATATATAAAATTTTATTTGGATAATAGAATTTTTGGTATAATAGATAAGCATATTAATAGTAGTGTACCAGAAACTATTTTTGGTGAAATTTATATTGCGGTACAAAAAAAAAAAAAAACTTTAATTTTTTTTTTTTTTAAATGGCAGTTTATCATATAAAAGAAATCATTATATTGGATTTATTGTGAAGTCTAACTTGGTTGATTATATTATTTGAATTTCTAAATGTGGCAATGAATTATAATAACTTTTAATGATGGAAAACTTGATCAATATTTTTCTGAGTTGCCAAAACAGAAAGATAATAAAAAAAAGATGATAATTGGATATTTGTTGGAAAATCTCAAGACAAAGAAAACAGTTTTATCTGGAGAAATGGATACTGGAAAAATTATGGTGACACACAAAAAAGAGTAATACTAAAAATTGTTTTTCATAATGATATTTTTACTTGTTTTACCAATCCTTAGGCTTCACTATTAGATTCAGAAAATTCAGATAAAGAATGCTTTTATTTTTTATTAAATAGAATTATTATAACGATACTAATAAAATGTATTTCTCACTCTCTCTTTTTTTTTTTTTTTAGTTAAATGCACATATTAGTAGAAAGAGTGAATTATGATAAAAAGTCGTTATTGAAAATAATGATATTAGTTTTATGAACTCCAATAGTCAGTTGTTATTAAATTAAAACCACCAAAACATTATGTGCCACCATTTTATATTTTTACACAGGCTGTTAATAACAGTAGCAAATTCTCCATACAGTAGTGTCACTAAGTACAAGCCTTAGTAATTAATGGATGCTCTGGGCTTGCACTTGGTGACACCACTGTACAGAGAGTTTGCTATTGTTATTAAATTCCTACAAAATACATAAATTTACTATCGTGAACCTTTGTATAGTCAGGAAAATAACTATAAAAATCTTATACATATTCACACTTAAACCAATTGTATTAATGGATATTGTTATAATTACATTGCTATGAAATATTGAGTAGAATATATAATAACACAATCCAATATTAAAATGTTAGAGACATTAGAAAATTAATTCTTTACCAAACTTTTGATATTCATTCTTCAAAAGCCACTGCTACTCGCACGTGGTAAATGGCAAACTAAAATTACCAATTTGAATTTTTAAGCTAGTTTTGTTTTAAGATTAAAGTTCTCTTAAAGCATATGTTGTAGATATGAATAATATCTGGGGGAGGGATTTCACCTAATAGAATACCATAACCATTTTTCTGACAATGATTTCTTTTAAGAGGAATTTCATTTAAAAAAAATAAATTTGGAATTCTTCCCTTATTGATAAACAAATAAATATGGAATATCTAAAAAAAAAAAAATTAATGTGATATTTCTTTTAATCAATGAATGATAATGATAATATTTTATATAAATGAAGAGTTCAATTATTATCATCTTTTGAATACAGTTGCAAGAATTTAATTGATTGCACTTCATGATGTATTCATCCCATTTACTGTTTCAGATTTGAACATGGATGTCTAAATTGATGCTATAATCATCAAGAATTTTTAAACTTAAAAACACAATAGCTGTACATCCTGGTAAGATATCTGGAAAAGATTTAAAATATGGTAGTGATGTTAGTTTCGAAACTATTAACATTTTTTAGGTTGTATTAACTCATGGAACTTTCTCATCTCATTTTGTAAATGCATTAGTTATTTTAATTGATAAAGAAATAAAAAACTGAATTAATTATCATAGCGTTATACATTATAAAAAGTACTTTTATTCATAAATGAGTGATTATTAGGACTAAATTTTTGATAATTAAAGATATGATTTTTATTATCAACTATGAGAGGAGAGTTCTGTGAACAAAGATGTTAATTATTGAATGCTTTTATCTTCGACATTGTTTTTTAATTTTATGACAGTGCTTTATGAAACAGTTTGCAAACAAGCAAATATTAAGGTTATAGATTTGATGTAGGCATCTTTAATTTGAACCTACTAAAAGCAAAAAAAAATTACCGTTGGGTATTTTAGATTTATAATATTGCTGCTGTTGTCAGTTCAGAGATTGATTATTGTTAATATTTTGAATACAATTTATAAAGACTTTAGTAATTAATTGCATTTATATTTTGGCCTTAGCAGACCATGTATGTACTAATAAACATACATTTAATTGGAAAAATACAAAAATATTGGATAAAGAAGAAAAGGTACATAAAAGAAAATTTAAAAAAACTGCTCACATGACAGTGGGAAACAATCCCATAAGTCAACCTAGTGTGACTGTACATAATGTATGGAAAACACTAATCAACTTTGCTCTTGTGGATAAATCAGGTCGAACCTCATAGATAAGTATATGAAATTTCTACTGTCTGTTGCCTTTGGCAAGATAACTCAGTTGGTTAGAGTGTTACCTTAAAATTCAATACTCAAAGAATTTAAGGGCCCAGGTTTGATTCCCATCCTAGTGCTGTCACTGGTCAGGCCATCAACACCTAAAAAAGAGAGGAGAATAACTCTTGAAATATTGTGGCATATACTATCCTGGGTGCTATTGTTAACAGTTGAATGTATTTGGAATATTTAAATAAAGTTTAATTTTTCTAAAGACTTTCAATATTCATATTAGATGATGAAAATAGTCCAATATTTTCAATGCAATAAAAACACCATCATCACAAACCTTCAGGAAACATTTAGTAATTAATGTTTAAAAAAATTTGATAATTTTATCAGCCAATAATGAAAGTAAAATCTTCAATTTTTGATTTGATTGCTATCATCTGAGAATATGTATTAATTTAAATAATAGGTTGTTTTTTTTTTGGCCTAAAAAGGACTTTCATACTGAGTTGCAGTAGCAATTATATTGTGATGCTATTGCATTTAATAAAATAATTACTTCACCTAAACTGTTTGCATATAGAACTATTGTCTGGCCAAAAAAAAAATCATAGATTTCCACTAATGTAACAGAATTTCATTATAAAAATTTTATTTATTCTAAAGCATAATATCAACTAACTTGTTTTTACTTTGAAGAAGGTGTTGATATTGAAACCAAACTTGTAGAAGCATATTGTTATTGGATTGAGCATTTTCTAAGGCACTCTAAAGAGATATATCTATTGCTTTCATTAGTAGGTTATGATTAAGAATGAAATATACCTATATCCCTAGTGCAGGATCTTTATATGTGTGTGTGGGGGGGGGGTAAAATATTTAATTGTATGTCATGAGTATAATTTTCTCAATTTTTCTCTCTTTGATAGTTTAATTTTTGATAAAAATATTTATCTTATCATAGAATAATATTTTTTATATTTTATGAAATGTTCAAGAATCAAAACATATTTCAAATATGAAAAGATCTATTAGGGGGAAGAACAACTTCAATGCTATTAGTATTATTCTGCATACGAAATAAATTATAATCAATCATGAATAAAAATCTGAAATGTGTTAACAGCTCTTAAATGTAAATTACATATTTTTTAATATCATATTTATTTGAAAATATAAAATAATATATTTTCTTTAAGATGTAATTTTAAAAATGTATTACTGCATTATTTCAATACATGACAAAAAAGAAAAATACAAATGAGATTAAAATTATTTATAAAAAAAATTAAAAGTGATTGTTGAAAAGTGATTGCTTTATTAAATAAAGTTGCCTCACAAATAATAAATAATTTATAAATAATAGAATAAAAGATTTACATTGTAAATGGGGTTCCCCTCTTTTCTTCCAATGCGTAAGCTTGTGGTTAAGACCTGTAGAGGTCCCTACTTTCGCATTTTTAACTGCACAAGCTTTAGGTTGATTGCCTTAGTAAATGTTGTTATAAATTAATTAAAATCAAAACTTTAAATTAAATAAACTTCGTGATTATTAAAAAAAAATTTATTCAACTTTAGTGCATTAACAAGTTTGCATGGATATACATATTTGTGCAGGAAAAAATTGGAGTAATTAATTATAGATCTTTGGAAATGATTACTGTTATTATTTAGATATGATATAAATGTTGATGAGTTATTCATTTTTGAAAAGATATAGAGAATATCTTACTATAGTTAAGTGCAATCTAGTTAAAGAGTTAACCATCCAACATTTGAAGTCACTTAATATATTGACTATCAACTATGTCAGTTTATATGAATTGACAAGATAATTTACTCAGCATGTACTTTTGTCATGGGTAGTTAATGTATCCTATATCATGAGCCTTTTTGAGATAATAAATTTATAAGCTTTGTAGAATTTGAAGGATGATTTATTGATATTTTGCCATGTGTAGTTAACCTAAACCTACAATACATGTTTATGAAGATTTTTTTCTTTTACATATTATTTTATATATAATGGTTTGACTACTAATTGGTTATTTAAAATTTTCTTATATATTTCTTTTTATTTGTTGTTTGATGACTTTATGAAGAATTTCACCTTTGGCAAAATTTGGTTATACAAGATGCACAATATCTGAGTTCAAGAAAATTATCTTAAGTATTTGATTATTGTTATTAAAGAGATATCAAACCTTGAAATATGATACAAATTCAGTATTGCTAGGATTTGAGAAAGATTGATAGAAAAGAAATTCATTATCAAAACATTTTATCAAAATTTAGAAATGTATGTATATGCATTTTAGTGCTTAAAAAGTATGTGTGATATTTGCATAACATATTATCACTGTTAGTGTTATATTAGAGTAAATCAAATAATTATTATAGTAAAGGAATGACTAATACATTTATTACATTGCAATTAGGTTAATTATCTAGAAGATCACACTTGGATAATAGAATGGTTAAATATTTAAATATGATGAAATTAGACCTTGAGAGAGAGGGGGGGTTAATCAGAATAAAAACATATGTAGGAAGAATAGCCTGAGAATTCAAACTCAATTTAAAATTATCTGTTTAATAAATAAAGATAATACACTTTAGGAAATTAATAACTATTTGTGGATATATTCAAACATGATCAAATGGTATAATTGTATATAATTTTTATATAATAAATGTGCCATTGTTTTTTAAAATAATATTCTCTTGTGTGTCATCTAAAAATAGTTTCTTTTAATATGTAGATCAGACAAGCTCGTAACTTCTTAATCTTTGCTAGAAATAATTTGCTCAATGTAATAGTCATTGAAAAAAAATGAAAGAAGGTGAATAAAGAAGGATCTGAGGAAAAGAAAGAAAAGGCAGAGCAAAGTAGCTATTTATTATTATAATTCAGATAAGTAACATTATAATTATGATTTTTTTTTTTAGAGTACACCATACTCGCACAAAATATAATCGTAAGTTTTAGAGGAGATTGGGGTTTAAATTCAGTTTCACTCAATGTTCAGGCTGTGGAAGAACTTGGTGACATCCAATTTAATTAAATAGCTACTGAATAAATAAAACATTAACCGTTTCTTTGAGGTATTTTTTATTCGGTCCTAGAAACCTCACTTTGACATTGCGGTCATATCTGATTATTTTCAGATATTTACCAAATGAATTAAACATTTAAGCATTAACACATTAATTTATAGCAAATAAATTAAACTTGGTATTTGTGTCCCTCAGAAGTTTATTTTTTCCATATGTCATAGCATCGGCCGGGAGGCTAACCCACAACCCTCGGCAACCAACTACTGTACTTGCTTGCAAGGCGGCTGCGATGACCTCTAGGCTAACAACGCTTTTAATGCTACTATCTCAAAATTTTAAATTGGAATCTCAGAACAAAATATCTATCTAATTTTTATAGTGGAAATCCTCCACGTTTTTCATTTTATATATTAGGTACTTTAAACTAATTAAAAAAAACTGCGTTGAATCAGACAGATGTGAAAACTATACATCTTTCATTTACATGTTTTTAAATTATTATCTTCACGATTCTAAATAAGTTGGACTTGACACAAAGTA
Source organism: Epiperipatus broadwayi (assembly GCA_028023455.1). Lineage (NCBI taxonomy): Eukaryota > Metazoa > Onychophora > Udeonychophora > Euonychophora > Peripatidae > Epiperipatus > Epiperipatus broadwayi. The sequence continues at coordinate 590,048 of JAQFVV010006517.1, read as the reverse complement.
AAAGAAAAATGAAATTAATCTATTTTTAATAGAGAATTTTAATTAACATTTTTTCAGAATTTAATTAGAAACTTTTCATTTCTTCTATTATCTTCTCTCTTTTTTTTTATTTAATCTTTTCTCTACTCTCTTTCTTTTTCACACTGCAAAAATTAAGATTTGAAAACAACTGTTACCATTTGAAATAAAATAGTGAAATATATATAAAAAATACGCCTTAAAAATACCGAGATAAAAAATTGTAAATTAATCTTATTTAATATAATTTTATAATTAAGCCTTTCATTTACAATGTTAAAAAATAATAGCAACAATATCAAATGACTTTCACTTGCTTACTCATACGCATCAAAGAGCACCACACCGTCTGTTATTCATTGATTACTCAAACCTACAATAGATGACTCTAGACTACGGAAAAGATTACTGATCTTGTTTTAGAAAAATACTATTTTATTATTTGTGTGTATATATATATATGAGTGAGTAATTATAGAATAAAGTGATTTTTGAATTTAAAGTAATGAATATATGTAGTATAAATATATCTTTAAAATATGAATTGAGAATAAATTTTATGTTGAAATGTAAATGCTTTATATAATATGAAATTATATAACTGATGATGGAAATAGAGATATAGATATGAGTAAAAATAGCTGTGCCTAAACAGGATTTTAATAAAGACGGAAGATTATTTGCTGTGACTAAACAGGATTTTAATAAGGGCGGAAGATTAGTTTGTGACTTATTGATACCGAATTTAGAAAAAAAAATGCGCATTATAATTGTTTACCATGAAAGATTAAAAAAAAAATGAAGGTTTTGGGGCTATGTAAAAATAAATTTAGAATTTAAGAAAATATGAAGTGAAATAGAAACTTGATTGATCAAAGAGAAGGAAAAAAAAGGTAAGGCAGTGGAAGTGGAATAGAATTGTTAAAGAAGAATTGTTAAAGACGATGAAAGTGTTGGCACAGAAAGATTTGATGAAACTGATTTGATTGATGTGAAGGATTTGGGAAAGGGAAGTATGATAATAGACATTGATATAAAGGATAATAAAATTATTTTTTTCTTGTTTGAAAATGATCATGTTTTTAGGTAATATTTATCATACAACTTTTTCATTAAAAAAAAAAAATCTTCTTGCAACGTGGAAAATTTTGTTACGGCAATATCTCGAGGAAATGTAATGTGTATAACATAAAAAAGTTACACATGATAACTAGAAAATTGAATATATTGTACATTCATATTTACAATAAATTAACTTATCAATATGGACCCCAAATACCTAAAAATAACAAATGAACAAAAATAAAACAACAACAACAACAACATAAGCTCATATAAAAGAGAGAGAAAAGATTAAATACATTTTATTTGTGTTCAAAGTAATAATGTATAGATTGCTGGTGAAATAGAGATATTACCATATTTAAATTTAGATTTAGATAATAACTAGATAAGTTTTACTCTAGTACTCACTGAAGTGGCATGCTCTTAGTTACCTTAATGTTTTTATGTAGAGTAGTTCTAAATTGTTCAGATTGGTATTTACCAAGTATGCCACCTGATATTTGTACAATGTCTTCAGCTGTAAATCTGAGAGATAATTATCTGACACTTGATTTTTTCTTAAAATTTATTTTTTGTCAGTATATAATAATTAGCAGTTTCTTTTTAACTTTAAACTGTTTACTAATGGGGGTTTTCTCTCCCTCTTTTTTAAATACTGGAGTTATCTTCAAAATTGACTTTATCTTTCTCTCTTTTAGTACTGGAGTTATCCCTAGCTCTAAAATTGACTTTCTCTTTCTTTTTTTTAACACTAGATTTATCTTGATCTTTACAATTGACTTTATTGTTCTCTCTCGTTTTTAACACTTTTTTTTAAAAAAGGACTTAAATTATAAATTAAAAAAACTAAAATCTTTTGATATATATGTCAATGTTTAAATTTTGGTGTTCGCATATACACATTCATGCATATATACACAAATATAAAACCTGTGTAATTAGTCAAAGCAAAGACAGAAAAAAATATATTGAATTAGTCGATGATTGGTGAACTCAAATTAAACAATATGAAAAGCTAAAGATTATGAGTACTGTCAGGAATAAAAAGTCATAGACCAAATTAATAATGAAAAGTATTTAAAAAAATAATATTAAGAAAGAACAAAATTATAACTTATTAGATATAAAAGAAATAAAAAAACTTAATAAGTACAGTTAGAAAAAAAAATCATGTACAGAGTTTTTAGTTACAGACAGCTATTTATATATGATTAAAACTTTGACTCAAAAATATAAATATGTTCAGATGCATAAAACCACTGAATTAAGTCATAATATAGATATATTGGAAATTTGAAACTGGGGCAATAGCTTCTTATATTTTTATTAAAATTTCATTTTGCAGTAGAGTAAAATATTCATAATATATATATATTATCATCCTTACTAGTCAACGTTTCAGCATCCTTCTCTATTTTTTATTCTATGCTTAATATTTTCATAACCATATTCCTTCTTTAGTTAATTTATCTTCTTCCTTTTACAATTTTAGTTCCTCTATAGATAGACAATATATCAAACTACCATTTGAGAGAATTTTTTCCTTCTGGAGTCCTTGTGGTTGGGAAGGTAGGGTTTGAACTCAATATCCTACAATATCTAAAACATTATATGATGTTTTATTTTCATATTAAAACATTACTATCAGATGTCAATCTCAATGAAAATAGTAATCTGTTAATGCTTCAAGCATTTAAAAGGATCCCTCTTCTAAATGCACACTCTTAGTGTTATATAGAGACTAATGTATGGCAGCATTTATTTACAGTTTAAAAAAAAGAAACCTCACAACTTTCCACACATGCTTAATAATAATATATTGTTCTACCAAATCAGCTAAATATTATAAATTAATAATTTTTAACAGATGTATTTTTTACATTTTAAATATGTGGAAATATCTATTATATTTTTATATTAAAAAAAAAAAAAGATATCAATCAATAGACAGTAATATTTTAAATATTTAAAAAATTACATCTTTTAAAAATTATTAATTTATAATATATTGTGATACATATAAAATATATGTGTTACATAAACTGATTATTATTTTTTTTTTAAATAAATCAAACATCTGATTAGAGTCTATAGAAATGTAGGATTTTTTGGATTTAATATTTTAAAAGAACACATCTAATCTTTTAAGTAAAAAGAAAAATTCTGATAGATTATGAAAACAAATGAAATAAATGATAACTTTAAATATGTAAAAGTAACTGTAAAGTAATTTGATTGTAAAAACAGTTATTGAGTCTATTTAATTAGAGATATGTTTTATTAAAAATTAGTATGTCCCACTGATTAGATAATAAGTTTAATCAATGTGTAATTAAAAAAAGAGAAGATTAACTAATTAATTAAAAGAATTTGAAAAACTAGCAAATTTTCTATTGTTCTTTATTTTGATGAATTTTGGCTAAAAAGAGTCTATGATTCTGTTGCTTTCTGTTATGAGTCCATGATCCAATTTGCTGTAATTTTTAGTCATGTGTTATACTCTACTACCAGTGTAGCCTATAAAGCTTCAAGTGCCTCAATCAGAAATGTATAGCTTTATATATGGACATCTCACCATATGCTGTTAAACCAGTTTGTTTGATGTTTACCAACCAGTTTCTTCTACATTTGTCCACCTGACATGTAGTAAATATTATTGACTGCCATTGCTGAGATAGATACCTGTAATTATAGAAAGTTACTTCTGAACAATACCCAAGCTATGTGCTGCCCTGTCAAAGAGGAGCAACCAGATTCCAAAGAACCTAGGAATGACAGACAGCTAATGAACTTAATCAATATTCAAGAAGATAGGAATGATGTCCAGAAACAAGATGAACAAAAACCTATGTAAATATAAAGATAATGATAAATTCAAAGTCTAGACAAACATATATTTTTTCAAACTTTATAAATTAAAAGCAATTGGATTTTTTTACCCCTATTTAGAAATAGACTAATCCCTAGTAAAGAATTTTATAATTAATGTGACTTAATTCACTTTTTATTTTGATTATTGTGTTAATATTTTTGTGTGTAAATAAACATGTTATTTTTAATTTATTAATTTTGTCTTAGTTCTTTCCTCTATACCTCATCACATAACATTTAATTACCATATAATTGTTAATTTAGTGTAAATTGCATCTGTGTATTGTAAATATACTTGGTCTGACAGTCTAATTTAAGTCAGTTTTTTGCTCTTTGTGCTAGTCAAGTAAATCAAGCACTGAAAGCATTTTGAACACCTTCTTTTGTTAATATAAAAGGTGCCCAGTAATCATCCTAATACAAATTATTCACAAAAGCGATGTGGCAAGTGTGATGATCTGAAAATATGGCATCAGATCATATATTTTATACTATCTCAGTCTGACTGTTGGTATGGCTAATATATAAAAATATTAACCATATTAACTCCTTTGCTTGTATAATAAAATCACAAATAGATAATGTCTATTTAATTAATGTCATGTCAGTATTGTTGGCATGTTTTCATTATAATACATAAAGTAAATACATTTTTCATTTTTTGTTTATGTATAGTTTCTTGATGTTATTATAGTAGACTATTTGTGTACTAAATAAATTATTACCGCATTGATGTTTTATCTGAATGTTACTTGCCACCATTGGTTGAATTAAATTCATAACTGTAGATGTTGGTAATTATTGAGTTACCCAATATTATCCTGATGATGATGAATTACTCAATACTATTCTGATGATGACAAATGAAATCAGGCTAAAACATTGATGCTATAATAATAAAAACAGGCACCTTACTAATAAAAAAACAACAAACTTATGGACAATAATATATTGTAGAAATTATTCCTTGCATCATCATCATCATCATCATCATCATATAATAATAATAATAATAATAACAACAACAACAACAACAACAATAATAATAATAATAATCATCATCATCATCATCATAATAATAATAATAATAATAATAATAATAATAATAATAATAATAATAATAATAATAATAATAATAATAATAATAATAATAATAATAATAATAATAATAATAATAATAATAATAATAATAATAATAATAATAATAATAATAATAATAATAATAATAATAATAATAATAATAATAATAATAAAAAACACCTAATAATTGCAATAACACTAATTAACAGCTTTAAAAATTCAAGTTTTTAAAAGTAAATCATATAACCAAAAATCCATCAATTGCTTAAGCATTAATATTGCGAATATTCAAATCTAATAGATAGTACAATATATTAGTATACATGCAAATGTTTTAGTTAGATCTGTACATTTAGAAAGAGAGAGGCTTTAATCTTTTTCACATGCATCTTAAAATTTGTATAATAGCCAAATGATATCGTTTTTGACTATAGAGGGACCTCTCCAACCTCAACACAAGATAGAGACTTTACAAAATAAGAGTGTTCATCTTATCTTTAATCTAAATTCTTATTTATATAGGCCAATCTGAAGCATCTTGATTTGAGAACATGAAGATATTACTCTATTCACATTTAAATTCACTATTTCCTTATACAAATTAATTTATGCAGCAAAATCTTGCAATTTACGGGTTATTATTAAGATCTTTTTAATGGAAATATAGAAACTAATGTAATGTTCTGATTATTTATTGAGAACATAGGAAATCTGTAATTAGAAAGAGAAAGGCTTTAACCTTTTAAAGTCCACCTTGAATGTTTGTATAGTTGTTGACTATAGAGGGCCCTCTTAAACCTCAATACAAGTAACATATTGCTACAAACAAATACACATTTAAAGTCCTATCAGAATTTATTAATAAGATGTAAATGTTAATTTGGTTCTCATTGAATAACTACTATATCCCACTCGATGGTGCACTTTTCATACTTAAACTATAAAATATGATCATTCCCAGGCTGTTAATTATAATCATTTTGATGTGTTTTTTGTAATGTGAAAATAAAAACAAAAGAAAGTTGTCTTTTTTAAATATTATTTAATTTCAAATATTATTCTTTTATTAACGTATACAAATTAAATGATAATAATAAATGTAAAATAAAATAAACAAATTACAATTTGATTTGTCTTTTTTGGTTTGCTTTTTATTAGAAAAATCAATTTTCTATTGGAGATTTTTTTACTGGGGTTACGGATTTTTTTTTGTTGTTGTTTACCGCTATTTTTTATTTCAAATCGAATGACAACTAAAAGTAAAAGTTGTTACGGTAGGTTTAGGGTTAGTTTTAGGAAACAAATTACAATTTGATTCGTCTTTTTTAGTTTGCTTTTTATTAGAAAAATCAATTATCTATCAGAAATTTTTTTACTGGGGTTACGGCTTTTTTTGTTGTTGTTGTTTACCGCTATTTTTTATTTTAAATTGAATGACAACTAAAAGTAAAAGTTGTTATGGTTAGTTTAGGGTTAGTTTAGGGTTAGGTTTAGGGTTAGCTTTAGGGGTAGGATTAGGGTTAGTTTTAGGGTTAGTTATAGGGTTAGTTTAGGGTTAGGTTTAGGGTTAGTTTTAGGGTTATTTTTCTGTTGTTTGTAATGTCAAAATAAAAAGTATCAAAATCATATTTTTGTAAATAGTTTTTTTTACTAACATCTATAAAATAAATGATAACTATAAATGTAAACTATATTCAACAAAGTATAACAGTAGTCGGAGAAAAGAAAGAAACTAAAACTTTTTTAAACAACAACCAATATATATAATAAAATGTTTAATATATGTTTTTTATGACATTTGAAAAAACCATGTACAATTGTACTTTTCTTACGGAATATTTTTGTCTTAACGCTCTTTTTTATTTCAAAAATATACACACATTACAATTTATTTGTCTTGTGAAATGTTATGAACAGTACGTTACTTGACTCGTTACCTAATTCAAAATAACTTTATACATAAATCTCGTCAACATTTAATACTTAAAACTTCAATACACTACGGTGTAAAAAGTCTGTTAATTATTACTTTACAAAATGTGAACATTTCAATATTTTAAAATAAAAAAAAATTTAATGGCAACAACATTTCCATCCAATTCAAAAAAACACACCCTCTCCCCAAGCCATAACCATTTTATATACTGTGCGAATTTGGAAAATGTATTTGCTGCATAAAACATACATGCTGTACTGTGACACGATATAGCGGCCTGCAATCTGTAGCACAACAAAAAAGTTGTATTATAGAAAATACAGGTTCGGAGGTGTCGGCCGTGGAAACAGCATTTTTATGTGTTTTAGCATAAAAACAGCACCATCCAGTGGGATATAGTGACTAATCTATGACAACCATTAATTTTTTTAGTTAATCATATCATAATTTAATACTATAAACTACTGAATGCTATAAAAATAGTCAATTTATGTGCTGTCTGAGAAATTGTTGGTCATTAGAATATCAATAGCAACAGCTAAACTTTCAGAAATCTTTAACTTTACTATTCAGGGAGTTTTTTTTTAAAAAAAATGTACATAATAAAAAAATGTGGATAATAATGTTATTAAGTGTAACAAATCATAGAATTAGAGCAATAAACTCATGATCTTATATGATTAGTAGATTAAGCATGATATTTATATATTTAATTTTTATACTTTTGCAATTGATTCTTTTCTTACAAAGTTATTAAAATAAATACAAAAATTAACTCTACAGTGCAAATTTCAATTATTAGCCATTTTAAAAAAGACTGCATGGATAACTTTGTTGGTTTGACATTTACCTTAATAAATATCCTTGTTTAATCTAAAATTCATATAAGATTATTTGTTTGTAAGATAGGTTATTTTGATACTGAATACTGAAATATTAATATCATTAGAATCTTCAAAGTGTATCATTCCAATCATTTTATGTTACTTAGTGCTATTTAAATATATCTTTAAACCATAGAATTGTATACACTATCATCATATAATCATATCTGGCTCCAAATATAATCTAATATTGAAGAGGTAATATATATATATATATATATATTGTACCGGGGCGCTTATACACCCGATCACATAGGGATTGTGATTCCGAAACAAACATGACATAGCGTAAAGCTTTATTTATTTTCTTCTATCGATAACTGTTCACTATCAATACAAGGGGGTGCCAGATACGATGATTTAATTATAATTTAACTTCTCGCATCACCTTACGTCATGTCAAAACGATTTCGAAGTCTAATCCCGCCCACAAGCTCAAACTCCCAGCATGGACCAATAGGGTCACTCAGGGTCGCGATGTAATTGTTTCAAAATTACTATTATGGTAAAGGACGCTATGATAACCAATGGAGAAGACGCTTGATTAACTAACTGATCGATCCAAGCATTGGACCATGTCATTGGTTATTTGGGACCAATGCGATTATTCGTCTATATCTCTAAACAATTAGAAGCTTATAAGATCATCCCCCCTATATTATACCATCCGGTAGAATTATTTACTCCAGCTATATTTACAACTCATTGACATTTATTTATATTTTATAATAGGCCCTCCCAATTCTTAAATCTATGTTAACTACGGAATAAGTAAATAAATAAATAAATAAACATCGTGACTTACGGCACGATGTTTTAAAGCAACAAGGTTTAAGAAAGATAAATCTAAAGTAATATAACTAATTATATGCATAAATGCTAACTTTATTAATAATCAAGATGACAAATAGAATAAAGATTTAATTATAGGAAATGACTTGAGAAATGCTCGACTTGTTTAAATACTGAACAAATTTATTTAATATAAAAAAAAGCACATTGGTTAAAAGTTTTATTTACACGCACACACACGCATTTACGCACTCGCACAGAAAAGAACATATTAAATATCGTAAAATATGGATGCATAGAATATAAATTTCTTTTTTTACATTTTTTATATTACACTTTTGAAGGTAAGTGTTATAAATTATAAGATAATAATTAGGGTCAAAGTTCATATTTGAAAAGTCCTGAGATTTAAATTTTAGGAATTGCATAGTGTTTGATTTTACGAAGGTTGAGATTACACTAATAAGTTACAATAATAATTTTTAAATATAATGAATTATGGAATATTTTATAGCTTAATTTGCGAAATCAAAGTTAGTTAATTATGAGATTGCCTTTTTTAAAAGTTTACGTATGGAATGAATGAAAGCATAAAAAATATAAAGTGTTTACCTAGGATTTTGGCTTATTCTTCTGCTGCTTCTAACTAAGTGGAGGTTTGAACATGGGAGATGATGTTTTCCATAAGGAGATTGTTCATTTCTTTTAAAGTTGAGCGTAATAAATCAGGATGATTCATGTGTTTCACGGAACATTATTGAACTGGTTGGAGCACTAATTTTAGATGGTAATATTATTAAGTATTCATAGCGACGGAGATGTTCTGGTGGCGGAGCGTCGATCAATCACAGAAGGGTTTCCTAGCCCCTCATGGCAGTCGACACTCTAAATATTAATTTCCTATCGATCATCTTGAAAACGGGTAGCACAAACAAAGTAATTTAAATTAAATTGAATTTTGAGAAAGTTGAACAAAATTTGATAATTTGACTTAGCTTCTCTTAATATTTAATTTTTCAATTAATTATTTTTTTTCAATCCCTTTTTAATTAATTTTGCTTGATATTTATATGGGTTGGATCTTATCTGAGGATCCAATCTCCCCCCAGAGTTCCATGTTCTTAGAGTTGTCGTTGGGGTCCGTGTCCTACTCAATCCATGTGCTTAAGGCAATTTTATGTTTAGGCAATCTCATATTGCAATCTCAGTTAACAAACTTACATTCATTCACACCTTGAATGCATACGTGTGTGCGTGTCTTACGAGAACAATATAATTTACACTAGCTAAAAGTCGAGCATTTAATCTTTCTCAAAATCATTTCTATAAGCTTTTACTACAATTATAATTTTAAAAATATCCCTTTTTAATTAAAACGAAATAACAAAAAAAAAAAACTTGACAAATAATGATTATAATAAATTAATTCCTTAAAAAAAATAAAAACTCTTTTAATAAATCTGACAGGTACTCTTGTAGATCTGCGATCTGCTTTAGACACAGCTGTTTCTCGTTTATTCTTAAACAAGATCGCTTTTTTTTTTAAAAGTTTTGTACCTGTCATTTATTTCGTCATTAATATATATTTCTTTCCTAGGTTCAAACCCTATGTAACACTATTCCGTTACAATATATATATGCATATGCCTCGTGTACATATTGTTGACTTAAAGTTATAATTCTAAGGCATTTTAAAAAATAATGTAAAAGAAATTTAGTTTTATTCAAAATTTAATGTTATAGAGGGGGATTCACGTTAGAAAAGAAAATGTAACTGATTCATTAAAATCAATTGATGATAAAAGAATGTACAAATTAAATTCTAATTTTATAATTATTTAGGGGAAAAGGTGACAAAACATGTAATTACATATAAGAATCAGATAAAATCAAAGACATTCAGAATTTAATTAAGAAATGCAATTAGTAAAATTTTAAAAATTAAATTAGATCGAGATTGCGATCAGCAAAATTTTTTTTTTGATAGCAAAGAAAAGAATTGTCTCTTAGTTTAAAATTAATTAATCAATTTGGAAAGATCCAGATGCCTTTGTTTTGAGGGCTATATATATAGAAGAAAGGAATTAGTTTTGTAAACTTTTTGTAAAGTTTTGTTTTAATCTGTTAAAATACGTAAAGGTATGGCTAGTGAGTAGCTCACTGCAATTTCTCTGGTTTTCTCTGGTGAAGCTGAGTATGGACTCCCTGGTACTATAGCATGTGATGCTGATAATGTCCCTGCCTACAATTGATGATCCAAATTGTTGATAGACTATGCTGTCACCATCAAAAAGGAAGTCCCTAGTAGATAATGCTACTGGTAAACAATTAAAGCCTCTTTAATATGCTACTTTCTTTACATCCACTAATTATATATTAATTCTATATGTTTCTTACCATATTATTTAGATATTTTTTTGCATTATTTAAATATTTTCTTATTATGTTATAAGGCATGCTTAATTAATTATACATATTAAGGAAGATCGACTTTTGTAATACTCGATCTTGCTTAAATTTTGCTAGACTTATTGTTTAAGAATCAGATGGATATAAATTTAGTAAAATATTTTAATGATTAAAATATTTGATGTTATCTAAAGAAAAGTCCAGTAATTAAATAAAAGCAAAATATTTAGATCCTTCCTCACTGACTCTAATTTTTTTTTTTTATTTGCGATTTTAAATTTGTCTATTTAAAATCGGTAAAAAATCGGTTCTTTCAAAAATTGACATTTAACTATTAACATAATTGCAATGGTTTATATAAAACTTTCAAATTTAAAAATTAAGATCAAATGTTAAAATGTTAAAAAGCAAACACTTTATTTTCTGTTTTGGGAAAGGACAATTATATATGTATACTGTGTACAGGTGATTTATAAACAACCAGCAGTTTTAAAATAAAATTTAATGTTTGAAGTTAAAACTTCATTTCTTTTCTTTTGACAAATATATATGTATACTGTACAATACAATAGTTTATTCTCTAAAACTTTTAATTCAATTTAATATATTATTATTGTAGAATATTGTATCAATATTTCCTTTTATATGTAAGACCTATGGGGTGGATCTCTAATTAAACTGAAAATAAATTTTATCGGAAATATTTTAATAATTTCATAAGCTGATTTAACCTCTTATAATAGATGTCCGCATATTATAAATTTATGACATGATTGTGTATGTTTTATTTTATATAGATTTAAATTTAAGTCCAAATGTTTATTATTATATATAAATATAGCATTACTGGATTATCTAATTTCATGTTTATTTCCTTATGTTCTTCTGCAGGTGTATATCCTGCTTCAGAAAATTTAATTTGACAGATTAATTCTAAATAAGTTTTACACAAATGTGGCAACATTCCTTTCATTTTTCAGACCCAGGAAAGTGCAGTGAATCATTCCTGCTAATTAATGAGAGTTATTAAGGGTTATATGAAGATGCCCAATCCTTCATTCCATGACTCATTTAACTTCACAAAAAATGAAGATACTCCCATTGTTGCCTTATTATAAAACTTGGATATGATGGAGGCGATTATATTCCAGTCTACCTCATTATTTAATTGTTTTATTACTTTAGCAACTCAGTATTGCCTTCCTTCTTTGTGTATGTTAAAGCCTGCTATTTAGGCATAGATGGGTCATAATCATAAGAATTAGGTAATTATCTATTTTAATCATATTTATTAGAGAATTAACTCTCTCATAATTAAAGCTGTTTTACTTAGAATCATGTGATTGCTTGAGGGACATTTGCCTCAAAGATCAAATGTGTTCATCATCTGAGGGTCTTTATTTATATATCTGATACACATTGGAACTTTGAAATATGTAATTCTACTCATTAATGTAATTTCCACTATCTTATAAGTCTAGCAATCAAATTAAGCAGTAGTCATTTCTTTTATTTGTTTGTAATTTTAATACTAATAAAGTGTTGTATTTTATATATATATAGCATTGTTTCCCACAGGGAAGTCATATAATTAATAATCTAGTTTTAAGAGTCTCTACCTCTCCCTGATTACCAAGCCTAATTAAAATGAAGTAGTATGTAGGTTGGAATGAGTTGTAGTGGTTGAAGTCATTCTAATAGTGATTTTTCTGTTGTCAACTCATTTTGACCATTACATATATATATATATTGTACTGATATCTTATCTGTACATATATTAATTGTTGTCTAAAAATAAATTTATCATAGATAATGCGAAGGTTTCAGTTTGTTTATAAAAATCTAAAGAGTTTTTTATTAAACAAAAGTGCAGAAAATTAAAAGTTTAAGGAGTTTTTTCATTATTAGTATTGAAATAAAAGTTACAATTAATTAATTTAAAAGTAATTCAGGGAAGAGACTGGCTTAGAAAAGGTTAAAACAATATCAGTTTAAATGAATCTTTTACATGAAATAAAAAAAAATATATATCTCTTTGTTTAAAATATTAAAGAAAAAAAAGTAGTTGATTTTCAAATAATTAAAAATATCTATTTTTCATTTAAGTTAAAGAAAAGGGAAATCTTAAAAACTAAAACCTTTTTTTAGAAAAATATATGTGCCTAAATGCCAAGGTGATTTTAAACATAGCAAAATGAATGATTGTAACTATAATAAATGTGTGCATGTTGATAAAATAAATATATGTGTGTTAAATATTAAAAAATGATAAAGGAGTTAAATGATATAAACAAAAGATGCAATGGCTACCAAGTTAAAAATCTACAAAACAACAAGTTTTGCGATGATTACTAAGTTAAACAAAAATCAACAATAAATTTGCAATGGCTATCAAATGAAAACACCTAATTAAAAGCTTATTAGAGGAATGCAATTAAAAACAAGGAAGGAATTCCAACAACAAATATAGCTGGAGGACGCCAAAATGACAACAGGTTATCATATAAATAGTCGTTTCAGATTAAAATCATTCAGACTACAGTTCAGTTCAGTCAATTAATCAGTTCAGATAACAGTTCAGTTCATATTACAATCAGTCAATCAATCAGTCAATCTATTATGTATCCAGAACCAGAGACCATGCAGTGCTGAGTAGCTTTTAGGAACATATGACCTTGCTTCAGCCCTTAGTCTAATAAAATCAGCAATTTACCTGGTAAAGTGATGCCTTCCTAACAACTTGAAAAATTGCCAAGAATATTTAACTGTATCTAAAAATAATGTCAAGGAATACTAAGCATAAAACCTTGAATCCAGCTGGCTGGAAATATTTTCACCTAAAGTAACAATCAGCAAGAAGTCCACGTTCAAAATAACATTTTTCTTATTCCCATTTATAAGTAAAGTAGCCATTGCAATAATTTAATGTCTCCAGAGTCAATTAATAATGAACTCTATGGCATGCATAAATGAACTATTGATGTGCATGTTTTGAAATGTTGTGGGTTTTATATTGATTCCATGTATTTATTTAAATGTCAAATATTATTTAATGCCTTGTTATATGATATTTTATTATATGAATTCAGAATGTGTCCGTAGTCACTATATAACATTGTCTACTTTAATTGAGTCCTTTATAGAAGTATTTAAAAATTACAATAATAAATATCTAGTTAAATAAATTATCTTTAAGCTTAATTTTCTCAGTCAATTCTTTTTACCACTAATTAAGGCAATAATTTGTTATTGTATTATTTTAGATTGAGCTAGTCATGGGATATTTCAAGCACTGGATTATGGGCCTACTGTCCAAGCATGTTAGTTCTAGTAACTAGCTGGCACCTGGGGTTTACTCTGAAACAAATAAAGTGCTTGGATAGTAGGGGTTTGTATCTAGCAAGTCGAGGTGGGCCACAGTCTGGAATGTGATCGTGTTATGCATTGCGTAGCTTGGTCTGACTGTGGGTATTCTGGTTGGCTCTGCTATTGATGATATTCTCCCATCTTCTCAGAGGGACAGTTTGTTCATGTAGTATTTATAATATAAAATTATAAATAGGTTTAAACCCAGTTAAACTGAGTAAACAGAGTATGCTGAATCTTCTACAGTTCGGACCTGGCACAATATATATATATATATATATATATATATATGCTATATTTCAATATATATATATATATATATATATATATTGAAATATAGCACTGCCAATGTGACATTTGAAATTAAACCATGAACCCCTCAGCTTACATGACCCAAATTTAATAATAATAAAAAAGAAAGTTATAATTATGTTTTTAATATGATTTTGTTGTAGCATTTTGGATACCAGTGCTTTATATTTGTATGAGAGAATCAAAGAAAGAGAAAACATTTTTTAAACCACATTAGGGGCTTAACTTATATTTATGCAAAAAAAAAAAAGAGAGAGAGAAAAAAATTTTTTTTAGTAGAATCAAATTTTTCTATGTAGATGAAACTTGTAGTATGTCAGCAATGCAAAACTTTAGAAATAGAGGAAAATAGAGAAGCTCCATTAATGACCACTTCACTGGAGTAGTTCAGAGAAATTGACAATTTTAAAAAAATAAGAAAAAGAAATTATTAATAGAGAAAAAAACTTGGAATGGATATTAGTGTAGATAGTGAATCAAAGGACATTGAAGCTGAAATTAGTGAAGAGCTGAAAGAAGATCTTGAATCAAAGGACATGGAAGTTGATATTAGTGTTCAGATGGAAGATTTATTTCAAATACAAAGTATAGAAATCCACAGAATCAGGTCATCACAGAAAATGAAAAAGCTGTGCAGAGTATGTTATCTCATATATTGGAATAAATGAAAAGTCAATCAGACATAATGATGAAAAAATCATAACAAATGGAGAAGAGACTCATGGGAGCTATCTATGATGCCATCAAGAGGCAAGAGCAATTCATATATCAACCCAAAAAACAGATCCAAGATGACCAAGAAGTTTGGAATCAGAAGGAAAAGCATGAGCATGATGGTGAGGAAGAGACTCCCTTTAGAAGACAGCCGCCTCATGAAACAGAATCATCTACTGAAACATATTTTAGTGTAAAGAAAATTGAATTAATTATTCTGAAGATACAGAGCTTTGTCCATTAACAACCCATTTGTATCTTCTTCAGTACGTAGTGACATTGGGGAAGATGATAGACTATTTGATGAATGGGGTCAAGAACCAGTTGTCAGAATTAAGGATGGCAATCATCCTATTAGTAAATTTGATGAATTTTTGAGCCGTACTTCTACCACATTAATTGTAAGTGCATTATGTCAAGCTGAAATCATTGAAGCTATTGATTATGGCCATGAACAACATGCTACTTTATCTACTAAATTAGAGTTACCTGGTTTTGAGCTGTAGTCTGTAATAAATGAAACTTATTCTAAGCATAACATGAATATATCAGATATAAGTAATAGTGATTCAAAAGAAGTTGGCAAAATAATTATTGTTAAAGATAATCAAAATATAAATGACTATAAAGCAGTTAATTTTAGTCTAGATGAAGATGTTTTAAATTTAAAAAATTTACTTCAAAAAAGCAATCTAATGGAAAATATTACATCAGATTTTGAAAGAGTAAGCTTTCCACATCTAGAAAAAAAAGAGATTTCTGATTTCAATGAAATTGATTTTATATCTGTAGAAAATAATAATTTACAAAAATGTTCAATTCCACTGCAAAATATTTTTGGAAGCACTTTTCAAAAAGATGCTTATAATGTGACAATCTTAACCATTTGTCAAGAAACAAAATTTACTATATGATATAGCAATGACAATTGCAATGTATCCTGATTTCAATTCAATAGAATAATCTCACATAATTCATTGTTGTCTTTCACCAACAAACACTACCATAGTTTTGTCTTTTATAATATCAACAGAAAATTTGGACAAAGATCATTCCTATAAAAAGAATGATAGATGTCTTCAAGATAGTGATATAATATAGAAAAATAAATATAACCTATCTGGACTTGTTCAAAGTGAGCTTAAAATGGAAACTGTACTAGAGAATAAGTTATGGAATGAAATGTTTGCAAAGGCAAAATACAAAAAACATCATCCAGAACTTGCAGGACAGTTAAACAGAAAAGTTAGCAACCATGTGCATTTAAGAACTGTGACTCATCTAGAAAGTTTAAGAGAGCTCTTCTTTCACCAGAAGATGAGAAAGATAAAGAGAAAGATGTATCAGAATATAAGGAGCAAGAATAAGGACAAAAAGTTCTTTCCCCTCAGTGATGATTCTATTATTATAAGAAAAAATGCAGAGAATCATTCATCCTGAAAGGGGACCAAGGTATAAAAGGAACCTATAACTCCAGATATCTCAAACTGTACCAAGCAGATCTCCAGACCTAACAATAAATTAAAGAAAACTTGGAACCTTTTTTTTGCTTTCAGATAAACTGTATAAATATATTTAGAATTATATTTGATACTATTTTAAACTATATAATCATCTACTAAACCTTATGTATTTGTATACTAACATTATTTTACTTAATAATCATCAACTACAGGGCAAAGAGATTTTTTTCTTTTTTTGTCTGACCTCTGGCTATGAGGATATGAAGCATTCATATATATATATATTGTTGACTTAAAGTTATAATTCTAAGACATTTAAAAAAAATAATGTAAAAGAAATTTAATTTTATTCAAAATTTAATGTTATAGTAAGGGAGGTTTTACATTAGCAAAAAAAATGTAATTTATTAATTAAAATCAATTGATGATAAAAGAATGTACAAATTAAATTCTAATTTTATAATTATTTAGAGGAAGAAGTGACAAAACATGTAATTACATGTAAGGACCAGATAAAATCAAAGACTTTTTGGAATTTAATTAAGAAATGCAATTAGTAAAATTTAAAAATTAAACTAAATCAAGATTGTGATCAGCAAGATTTTTTTTTTAGTTAGCAAAGAAAATAATTGTCCCTAAGTTTAAAATTAATTAATCAATTTGGAAAGATCTAGATGCCTTTGTTTTGAGAGCCATATACGAGTAAAAGAAGAAAAGGATTAGTTTTGTTAAACTTCTTGTAAAGTTTTGTTTTAAACTGTTAAATTATGTAATGCTATGGCTAGTGAGATCATCTCTGGTGAAGCTGAGTATGGATTCCCTGGTAGAATAGCATGTGATGCCAATAAAGTCCCTACTTACAATTGATCCAAATTTCTGATATACAATGGCATCACCATCAAAAAGGAAGCCCCTAGTATATAATGCAACTGGTAAACAATTAAAACCTCTTTAATATGCTACTTTCTTTGCTTCCACAATTCATATATTAATCATTTTATATGTTTCTTATATTATTTAGATAATTTATTGCATTATTTAAATATTTTCTTATTATGTTATAACACATGCTTAATTATACAGCTTAAGGAAGATCAACTTTTGTAATACTTGATCTTGCTTAAATTTTGCTAGACTTATTGTTTAAAAATCAGACGGAGGTAAATTTAGTAAAATATTTTAATGATTAAAATAGTTGATGTTACCTGAAGAAAAGTCCAGTAATTAAATAAAAGCAAGATATTTAAATCCCTCATCACTGACTCTAATTTGTTTTTTTTTTATTTGTAATTTCAAATTTGTCTTTTTAAAATCTGTTCTTTCAAAAAATGATGTTTAACCATTAACGCAATTACAATGATTTATATAAAACTTTCAAATTTAAAAATTAAAATCAAATGTTAAAAAGCAAACTTTATTTTCTATTTTGGGAAGGGACAATTATATATGTATACTGCATACAGGTGTTGATAAACAACTGGCAGTTTTAAAATAAAATTTAATGTTTGAAGTTAAAACTTCATTTCTTTTCTTTTGATAAATATATATGTATACTGTACAATACAATAGTTTATTCTCTAAAACTTTTAATTCAATTTAATACATTATCATTGTAGGATATTGTATCAATATATCCTTCTATATATAAGACTTATGGGATGGATCTCTAATTAAGCAGAAAATAAATTTTATCATAAATATTTTAATAATTGCATAGGCTGATTTAGCCTCATATAATAAATGTCCAATAAACTTATGACATGACCATGTACATTTTATTTTATATAGATTTAAATTTAAGTCCAAATGTTTATTATTGATATAAATATAGCTTTACTGGATTGTCTGATTTTATATTTATTTTCTTGGGTTCTTCAGCAGGCGTATATCCCTGCTTCAGAAAATTTAATTTGATGGAAACATTCTTTCATTTTTCAGACCCAGAGAGTCTTATTATTTCTTGTTACCAGTGCAGTGGATCATTCCTATGTGTTAATGAGACTTATTAAGGTTTATATGAAGATGTTCATTTCTTCATTCCATGACCCATTTAACTTCACAAAAAGCAAAGATATCCCCATCATTGCCTTATTATAAGACTTGGATATGACATCACAAAGGTGATCATATTCCAGTCTACCTCATTTTTTGATTGTTTTGTTACTTTAGCAACTCAGTACTGCCTTCCTTATTTGTGTATGTTAAAGCCTGGTATTTAGGCATTGGTGGGTTTTGATCATGAGAATTATGCAATTATCTATTTTAATCATATTTATTAGAGAATTAACTCTCTCATTTAAAGCTGTTTTACTTAGAATCACGTATCTGCTTGAATGACATCTGCCTCAAAGATCAAATGTGTTCATCATCCGATGTTTTTTATTTATATATATGTTATACATTGAAACTTTGGAATATGTAATTCCACTAATTAATGTAATTTTCTCTATCTTATAAGTTTCTAGCAACCAAATTAAGCAGTAGTCATTTCTTTTGTTTATTTGTTTGTAATTTTAATATTAATAAAGGGTTGTATCTTATATATATACATTGCATTGGATATCTTGTTTGCCACAGGGAAGTAATATAGTTAATAATCTAGTTTTAAGAGTCTCTACCTATTCCTGATCACTCAACCTAATTAGAATGAAGTAGTTTGTATGTTGGAATGAGTTATGGTGGTTGAAGGTACTAGTGGTGATTTTGCTGTTGTCGATTCATTTCCATCAATATGTATTATAAATCTTTGTAATTGATATTTTTGTTTTATATTATATTGTTTTGAAAATGGTTATGCATACTACTAATATGTCAAATGTTAATTCTGCTTATTATCCTGCAACTGATCCTAAATTACTTTTTTGTTTGTCTCTTTTAGCATTTTCCTAATATCTTTATTTTGCTATAAACATTACTTAGTTTAAATTAAAATTAGCACTTTAACAACGCAAGGTCTTATTAAAGTTTTCCATACAGCTTTAAAATTAAATGATTAATAAATTGTACTGAAAGAGTTACAAACTATGGTGAATTGCTGATGATAACTTCCATATATGCCTATTGCTTAGTTATCCCATTCGTCTTATTGAAGAGAAGATGCATTAATATTATAGTAAGATTGTAAAATTATCGATTTATTTAACAAAGCTGAATTGTTGACATTTTTAATGAGATAAAAAGTTTTCATATAACCATGGTACTCAAATTCAAAATAAGAACTCAAAGAATTTGTAAAGAAAAAATTAATAAATAATTAAGTTCATAAACAAAGGTGTTTTCAAAATGCAGGATTTTTATTTTGATATATGAACGGCATATTTGTTAATAACTATATATAAATAAGGGTTAAAGGTTTATTTTATTTATATATTTAGATTATTTACGCATCATGAAACTAACTTCTTATATTTATTATTTTATGCACCTGAACTAATAGTTAATATTGTGTACTATATTTTTACAATTTAACGTATTTTTCTCTTTAAAAAAACATTAAGATGGATCGTATATTTTAATGGATTAAATACTTTTGAAGATTAAATTGGTAATGAGAATTAAAAAACAGAATATAAAGTAAAAGCGTTTAATAAAATGAATGAATATTCCTAAGTTAATAAGTTAAGTGTACGAATATTGGATATAAACATTAGTGACTCAATAAGCTATAAATTATCCTTAACACGCATTCTGAATTACTCAGGATAAAAGCAATTGAACTAATGCACTATATTATGTTTATTCATACTATTGTTTGCAATGCTTGATACATATGTATATATTTTGTGTAATATATATATAGCTTTAATTTAAAGATTTGTATATATATATATGTATAACTGTGTTCATCCTGAAAAATTAAACAGCTTTTTAAATCAACAGCCGATTTCAGGACAAAGGTTTCTCCAATATCCCTTCATACATGAACAGAGAAAAAGATGAAAGTGCTCGCTGGGATTGTCAATACTGCATGTGAAGATTTTGAGCAATGTTCCAATCTTGGTATACCCTCTAGACAAGAATAGCTAGTATCTATTTACTGACTTTTGTATAGTTGGCTAAAACAGTAACATAAAAGAATAATTCCAACTCTCTTAAAAAATATTTGCTTTTATCCCAGATTCGAACCTGAGGTTGTAAGCATGGTAAAAAGAATGAAATATCTCTGTAACAATAATAAAAATCAAAATGTTTTAGTTACAGTCTTATAATAATCTGTGTTCAGTCTTCCAATGAGCTTTACATATAGTGGATATAGAATAGTTTGAAAACCAACTGTAAATAACAAATAAACAATGCCCATCCAAAATCTCCTGTTGATTTGTGGGCTAGAATGTTGATTCATCAAAGGCTAAATACTGTTTGTGATAATACAGTTATTTCTGTTTCCCTCTTTTCCTTCTTTGGCCACTTAAGACATTTTAGGGCCCAGTTGTTGTGAGCCTTTCATGCTCTTGGCCATTTCCTTATATTAACCATGACAAGGGGATTATGTATTTATGCAACAACATTTTTATGCTTTAACTATACACACAAGAATTCTGATTCCATTTCCTTTTTTTTATTCTTATCTTAAGTGCTTGAGAATTAAAAAAGCTAAGCTGGGGTCACGTTTAGTGCACTGGCAATTCTTAATTGTGATCTTTGCTTGGGATAGTATAATCACTAATGAGTTAATTTGGAATTGGATATCAATGTGATCATGTTTAGACACCCTATTTAGAGTTTCCCCTGCCTATCACAGAAGTAGAAGGTCCTAGAAATTGTGGTGTAAATCAGCTTGACTGACAAAGCCTTAGTTGTTTGTGCCTGGTAAATTACTACAGAAATAAAAATAAAACAACAACAACAGTAATAGTAATAGTATTAATAGTAATGTAAGAGATAATGATAGTGATGGTGCTGAAAGTATTAAAAATGTTTTCTAAATATAGGTACATGGAATGTGAAAATTTATCTGATAGAAACTCAAGACCCGAACAGAATCTGATTGATAAGTAGCCATTAAGATTTAAGATCGATATAACTGCTCTTAAGGAAATTCATCTCCTAGAGGTAGGAAGTTTAGTAGAACAAATGGATGGATACAAGTTTTTTTTTAAAAAGGCAAATTAGTCAGTGAATGGAGATGCATGGTATTATATTTCCTGTAAATTATAATTTAATATCCTCAATTGTTGGAATCCTTTGCTATATTAATAAAAGACTAATGGTATTAAAATTTATCTTGCAAAAAATACTAATGCTTATTTTATTAGTACCTAATATTCCATTCTTAGATTCAATGAATTCATTGAAAAAAACCTTTGATTTGATTTGAGATAATTTTTAATCGTTTATTCCTTGTTGGATACCATTATTATAGTAATTCCATTAAAATATCACATTTTCTTCTTGGAGTATAATGCATATGGTGATATAAATAGTATATATTGTCCAAAAGTTATTGAAGATAATGATATGAGCATTGTAAATTCAAGTGGTTTATTACTGAAGTTTTACACAACATCTGGACTGACTATTACAAACATTTTGATTTGGTAAAAAAACAGTATAAATGAACATGGATGTAATTATAGTTATGAATTAGAATACAAGTTCATATTACATGAGCATTTACAAAATATATTGTTGGATATATCATATATTAGTATGCTCCAAGATTAAAATGATACTTGCATTAAAAAATATAGTCACAAGAAAATTGATGTTTGTTCTTTAGAAAAATCGGTGATTATGCATATTAAATTTCAACAGTTATTAAAATTGATAATTTGAATCTTGAGGACTGTTATATTACTCAACCATAAAATCTCTTAAGGATTATGATATGAAGTAAATATATTTTTGTTTTTACTAAAAAGCAAAATTATGAATGATTTTTTAAGAATCATCTTATCATTAATAATTTGATTAACAGGAGACATGACATTTTATGCTTGGCAAAATAATAGATTAGATGTGTAAATTCATAATAATATAGAGCTATGAACTCAGAAGTTCAACATTTGACAAGAAAGCTATAAAAGATTGATGGATTAAAACTACAAAGAAGATCTAAACATTTGCTGATCATGGTTATTCTAGAAATTTATTTGATGCACTGAAAGCAACATTTGGACTTGAAAATGGGCTCACAATTCTATTAAATCTAGAAATGATATTTTCTTAAATGGAATGATTATTTTGATTATCTTTTGAATAATGGTACAAAAATTGAGATGACAACTTTTAATTGTGTCCATTTTTATCTTGTTATTTAAATTTGGACAAAGATACCTAGTTTAGTGAAGCCAAATAGCTCTTTATAGTCTTAAAAAAAAAAGAAGGAAAGATTGCAGGTTCTGATAAAGTTTAAAATATTGGAATATTTAGGTTTATATGGGCCTATGAAGTTGTACTGTCTTATCTTAAGAATGAATCTACTGTTCCAATTTTCAAAACATTAGGATAAAAGATAAGATTACAGTAATTATGATAAAAAGTACTTCAAGGATTTTGTTAAACAAATTGCTTCTTGTCACAAATGAATGATTACATAATACTTAAAATGAGTTTTAAAGAAATAAAAATACTATAGCAATGGTTTTTGTAACTAGAAAAATGTAAGAAAAATATCAAGAGTCTACAAATGATTTATATATTGCTTTTATTGATTTGTTTAGAGGCATTTGATTCACTTAATAGAACAGATCTATGGCATTTGTTGAAATTTGTTGATTGTCCACTAAAATTTATATGTATTATACAGCTTCTACTTGACATATAAGAGAAAGCATTTTTACTATAGGTGAAAAATTTGAATCATCTAAAATAAAAACATGTTAAATAAGGATGTGTATTGACATATAAGAGAAAGCATTTTTACTATAGGTGAAAAATTGGAATCATCTAAAATAAAAACGTTAAATAAGGATGTGTATTTGTTCCAAAAAATGTTTAAAATTTTATGATAGTATTTTTTGGAATTGTTTATAGATATCTTAATCAAACAGAGATTAAGATGTGATAGAGGTTTTATGATGAATTTTTTAAATTTGATTTGATTAAAAGTGCAAACAAGAAACTCTTCTTGGATTTACAATATCTGATAATTACTGAAACACACGGGCTTATTATATCATCATCATCAACCATTATCAATCCACTGCAGGATGAACATCTCTCCAAGTTTAATCCATCTTCTCCGATCTTTAGCTTCTCTTCTCCACAACACCCCTGCACATTTTCTTATTTCATCCATCCATCTCACATGTGGTCTCTTTCTGGGTCTTTTACAATCTCTTGGAATCCAGTTTAAAATTTCAATTGTCCATCTATTATCATCTCTTCTAGCAATATGTCCAGCCAACTCCATTTCAATCTTTTAATTTTTTCAATAAGGTCAGTAACACCTGTTTGTTGTCTTACCCATACATTGCGTTTTCGATCTCTTTTTGTTACTCCCAACATACATCTCTCCATACTCCTTTGAGTGATCTGAAGTCTCTGTATTGCTCTTCTATTAAGTGTCCAAGTCTCAGATCCATAAGTAAGAACTGGTAAAACACATTTGTTAAAAACCATCCTTTTCAAACACATAGGGATATTTCCTTTTAGTATCAAGTTATTTCTACCAAAAGCACTCCAACCAAGTTTAATTCTATGATTAATTTTCTCCATTATGTTTCCATCTGTATTAATAATCTGATCAAGGTATTTGTAACTGTTAACTTCCTCTAACTCTTCATAATCAATCTTTATTTTCATATTTTGAGCAAATCGATTAAACATTACTTTCGTCTTTTTAACATTTATCTTTAGTCCTACTTTTCTACTTTCATCTGCTAACTCCTGCAACATTTCCTGCAGCTCTGAAGCATTATTTGCAAAAACAACTACATCATCTGCAAAATCTAAATGACTTAAATACTTTCCATTTACTTTCACTCCTTTAGTTTCCCATTTTAATCCACAAAATACTTCTTGCAGCACTGCTGTAAAGAGTTTTGGAGATATGGAGTCACCGTGTCTTACACCTTTCTCAATGTTGATTTTTCCAGTATCATTATGTAATCTAATTGTTGCTGTTGCATTTTTATAAATATTCTTTAAAATATGACAATATCCTGGATCTATACCTTGATGATCCAATGCTTTAATCACTGAAGAAATGTGTATAGAATCAAATGCCTTTTCATAATCTACAAATCCAAAACATAATGACAACTCATATTCGTTTGTCCTTTCTATGACTTCTCTCAAAACCTGGATATGATCTATTGTACTAAAACCACTTTTAAATCCAGCTTGTTCTCTTGGTTGGTGGAAATCCAAAGTTCTCTGTAGACGAGTTGTAATTATCTTGGTAAAATTTTTATATAAAACTGATAAAAGGCTGATAGTTCTGTAATTTCTAATATCTTCTTTATCACCTTGTTTAAATATTAATATTATTACTGCATTCTTCCAATCTTCTGGTACATCTTTATCAATTAGACATTTGGTATATAACTTTGCTAAAATTGTTTCTATTTCTTCACCTGCTTCTTTTAATATATCAATTATAATTCCATCATTTCCTGGAGCCTTTCCTTTCTTCATACACTTAATTGCATGTCTCACTTCTTCATTTAAAATTCTGGGCAATTCGGAAGATGTAATAGATATAGGAGGTACTTGTTCTTTATTACTATATAATTCTTGATAAAAATCTTCTACCAATTTCATGATGTCATCTCTCTTTTTAGTAATAATTCCATCTTTTTTTCTTATTGCAGATATAAATTTCCTACCAATACCAAAATGTTGTTTAACATTTTTGAGACTTTTATTTTCTACTACAGCTTTCCTTGCTATTTCACAGTTATACTTTCTTATATCATTTTCAACTCTTTTCCATACCATTTTACAAAATTTGAGATATTCAATTCTTTTTAATACTTCATTTTTGTATATCTTCATATTCCTTCTTTTCTTCATAAATTCTCTAGTCTCAGTAGAAATTTTATTAGTCAATTGCTGCTTTTTTCTACCAGCTATGTTTGTTGCAGTTTTTAAAGGTGTATCAGTTATTTTCATATTAATTTCATTCAAATCTGAATCATGTTCAAAATCTCCTAACACTTGAAACCTATTTGTAAGTTCTAATTTAAATTCATTAGAATGTTTCTGAAGATTAGGAATATCAACTGTAAATATTGTTTTTCTTAATAATTTTTGTCTCTCTAGTTTTACATTAACACGTAACTTACACCTTACTAATCGATGATCACTTCCTGTGTTAAATTTATTAAGAACATTACAATCTTGAAATATGTATTTTCTGTTAGTCAAAATATAATCCAATTCTGCTGTACCTTCATTTGGATGCTTCCATGTCCATTTCCTTTTAACATTTTTCTCAAAAAATGAATTCATAATATAAAGTTTTTCTTTTTCTGCAAACTCCACAAGTCTATGTTCTCTCTCATTTCTATTACCATAACCAAAATTATCTACAGCAATTTCACCTTTCATTTGTCTACCAATTCTAGCATTAAAGTCTCCCATAACAATTTTAAAATGTTGTTTACTCTATCAAAAGCCTTTTGTACATCCATATAAAAATCTTCTACTACTTCATCACTATGAGAACTTGTTGGGGCATAAACCTGAATTATCTGCATTTGGTATCTGCTATTAAGTTGTATAACTAATCTTGCCACTCTATCCGATACACCATCAACTCCACAATTTTGTTCTTCCACTTTTTATTTATAATGAATCCTACTCCACTTGTATTTCCAATATGTGTGCCTTTATAATAGAGTATATGTCCACTTTTTAAATCAATTGTTTCTTCTTTTTTTCTTAACTTCACAAAGTCCAATAATGTCCCATTTAATATAAGACAGTTCTTCTTCTAATTCTTGCAATCTTCCTTCACTTGAAAGTGATCTGCAATTGTAAGTACCTAAATAAAAAGTCGTCATCAAATGGCAGCCTGGGTCCACAACCAGGGGATTCTTAGCACTCTCCGCCTTCGGCCACCAACCACTGCCTTGGTTGATGACTTTACAGCCTCCTGGGAATAAGGGTCATGCTTTATTTTTGTCTGTCATAATTGTATATATGTATTGGAAAAATATTTATCATTTACACAAACATTCATTCTGCCTTATCAGGCACTGAGAAGAAAGACCATGGTGTTTCTTGATCTTAAACTCAGAGGTAAAAAGCCAATAAACTCACTATGCTGGCTAATGTGTGTTGGTGAGCAGCTCATCCATGTTCGTATACTATATGAATAATCACATAGTAATAACAGCTGCAACGACAAGAACGTATGGAGTGGACATTAGGAATTTTCCCTGCTCGGTTCCTTTAAGGCCTCCAAGAGGAATCAAAGGGTCTCCTTTCAGTTAATAGCAAACTCCTTTCTGCAGCCACTTATTATATACCTGTGTCTATACATGTAATATAAAGGGTATATGAGTACAGACTTTCACACAACCCACCACTCTCCACACTACCTCATAACACTGATACACTTGAACACACATATGTTGAAAAGATAAATAATCACCAATATACGTATTTTATGCTAAACCAGCAATCATCAGTTGGTCCAGATTACCATCTCTACACCTATATGCTATAAGTGCTCAGATATATATTAAGATAGCCAAACCTCATACTTTAATGGACAGGCTTCAACCTACTCCTCCCTCCAACTCTTCAACTGTCCATCCAGTTGAAAATCTGATGATGAAATGCTCAAAGGCCACTCTGAGACCGAGATTCTTGTCACACCCATGTTGATCTAAGGTCAATCTGACCCCTCATGTACAGGACATAATCCATTTAATACATATATAAAGGATGGGCAGACATCTCTACTATGTAACAACTGAAACACATAGTGTGGAGAGTGGTGGGTTGAATGAAAGTCTGTGCTCATATATCCTGTATATTACATGTATAGACACAGATATATAATAAGCCTGTGTGTTTCAGTTGTAGATGTCTGCCCATCCCTTCAATATGTATTAAATGGATTATGTCCTTACATGAGGGGGCAGATTAACTTTAGGTCAACATGGGTGTGACAAGAATCTCAGCCTCAGGGTGGCCTTTGAGCATTTCATCGTCAGATTTTCAATTGGACGGATGGTTAAAGAGTTGGAGGGTGGAGTAGGTTGAAGCCTGTCCATTAGAGTATGAGGTTTGGCTATCTTAATATATATCTTAGCACTTATAGTATATATGTGTAGAGATGGTAACCTGGACCAACTGATGATTGCTGGTTTACCATGAAATATGTATATTGGTGATTATTTATCTTTTAAACATATGTGTGTTCAAGTATATCAGTGTTATGAAATAGTGTGAGAGTGGTGGGTTGTGTGAAAGTCTGTGCTCATATACTCTGTATATAATATCTGATAATTGTGATATTTTTTCCAGTTCAAAAGTTGATTTACAGAATGTACTTAATGTTTTAAATGCAACATGTAAAGATTTGAGTTTATTAATTGATGTTTAAAAAATGCGAGTTCTTTATCAGCTAATGACAGAAAAAAAATCCTCAGCATCTTTTAGCTTGAATGATTAACAACTTGAATATGATAACTAGTTTAAATACTTGGTAGTTTTATAAGTAGATGTTGAGGTACAACACAGACTCCAATGTGATGCTGCCACTTTTAACATATTAAAAGATAGTATTTCAACACAGAGAAAAAACTATTGCAAATAAGCTAGTTATATAGATAGCTGCTATTTTATCTAATTTATTGTATGAATGTAAGATTTGGACATTCTATCATCACAATATAAAGCCATTAGAAAAGTTTCATTTAAGGATGTGTTGTAAACTTTTAAATATAATTATAAAATTATAAAATCAATCAATATGTTCTTCAAGTTTCTTCATATGATACTGTAGTATCCACTATTATAAAATCATGATGACTTCATTGGATTGAACATGTAAAATGAAAGACATCCTAAAAGGATGTTTTATGGGGAACTTGAACATGGTATTCAGGGAGAGATAGATTCCTATCTATACTATAAAAATTATCTGAAAGACATTGGATAGCTGCAATTAAATATGGTGTTAAAATATTTCAGGAAGAAAAGGTTTTACTGAAGAAATTATAAGGTAACATAAAATATCAAGAAAATAGAAAAATGTACTAATATTGTTTACAGATGGACATATTTGTGATTCAGAGATTTATTTGGATAGTTGTGCAAAACTCTTTTTTTCCCCCTCTCTTTTTCCGGGGGGGGGGGGTAGAGTAGCTATACTCATTATGAGTGGTTTATTATTATTATTATTATTATTATTTACTAATTTTAACAAATTAATTAACTGTATCAAAAGTGAATAAATAACCACACTCCTAGACCATCAAACTAATGTTTATATATAGGATGAAAACCTTGTTTACACCTGTCAATTCATATGATTTTTGAATTAAGCAAGTCTTAAACCATGATCTTGTCTATCAAAATATCTGCATTGAATTGTTTTACTATAAAACAGTTCTTAGTACTTGTCTAGAACATGAAAAGAAAGATTGATCCTTTATGTTAGATACTAATAATATTTACTTTTATTCTTAAATTTAGGCAAATCTTCAAGAATTGGAGAAATGTAAAAGACAGACTAGTCTGTCTAAAATTTCGAGATTATTACTGCTGTTCTTTAATAACTTACTAAATATTTTTTTTAATGATAGAGGCACATATCTTTCAAATTAAAAATTCCTTTGTCATTTAAAATGTATGTCAAAGTTAAAATGTAAGTGGAGAGGAGACGAAATAAAAGTTTTTAAATAACAAAAAGATGCCAGTTATTATATTATTAGTCTATCTTGAAGATTCCTTGCTTGTTTTATCAAATAAAATCAATCCTTTTAGCAAGTCTTCTTGTAATATTCTGCTTTACTGGCTTACAGACTTGATACAAGTCTGTTTAATAATTTTATAGCTGTCTTTTTTTTAACTTTAATCTTTTATAACCAATGAATCCAAAACAATGAATAAATAATCATGTAATAAAAAAAAATTAGATTTAAGTTTACCTATTTGAATTATTCAAAACACAAATATTTTCCTAAATTCTGAGTTGAAGCAGCTATAGTTGGAGAACACTTTCATTTCTGGAAAACATTTTCATTGTTTCTGAGCAAGGTGATATTTTAAAGATTTTTGATAAATCTATATTGATCTGAGTTTCACTCATCTCATTTTCATTGGCGTAGCAGACTGTGAATATTTTAGGTTACATATGCATATTAAAATTAATGGATATTTTATATTTTTAATGCAGGTGCATATATTCTAGTATGTATACATGTCAAATTATTACACTTTATCATTTTTTGGTATTATCTTTGCTCTTGTCCACTACTTTTTTAATAGTTTATTATATGATTTTAATTTTAGAGCTACATAATAAACGTTATTGAGACCATTACATTATTACCTGAACCATTCTGATATAATCTATACAAAAGTGGGAGTGTGCACAAAAATATCCATATTATGTATATGGATATTATGTTTATATATAATTCTAGGCATTCTAATATGCAATGTAAATATACAATATTCAACAAATATATTCTCATCTACAATATAAATATTAAAAATACACGTTAATATATATATATATATTGTACTGGTCAGTTTTGTCTGTTCATATAACAAGATCTAGCATCTAGGCAAAAGTACCTTGAGTCCAATCATGTGCAAGATACATAAGTCAGGAACACTCATGAACTCTGCCCTATTTGCCTATTTTCCAGATCTACCAACTTATGAGCAACAATTCCAATGATACTGATCTAATTTATTTCTACCCACCGGCATCACAAAGTCGTGACACAAAAAGACTCTTATTTGAACTTTATTCTTGCATAGAATATTATCGTTAGCGATTTTTGATCATCTAGTAAATGAAACCTTTTATATAACATCAAAATTATTTCTCTTCAATAAATGAAACAATGACTTAGATATTTAGTAATATGTGTAAGATTTATTAAGTTAACTTGAGATATCTATATATATATAATTGATTGCAAACATTATTTGTGTTAAAATGTAAATAAAATGGGTATTTATCTCCTTAGACGACATTAACCTCTCTTACAATGCTATAAAACGAACGTATTTAATCAGCAACTACACATAATTTATGGATTTGTTCTAATGTGGCTATTTATATGTCAATAATTTATAGATTGTATGGGATACCTAAGATTTTTAATAATAGCGCTAGACAACAGTTATTTAAAGTTCTTTGAATCCACCACTAATAAAACAACAGCATTTGAACCAATACATAAGTTTATTGAGTTTGATGGCAAACAGTAATTATGTTTAAGTAATAAAATAGCATTCGCATTTGCGAAATAAGAACGTATGTGAGAAGCTAATTTAGGAAATAATAATTATGACAGCAATATTGTATCTGAAAGTGTGAATGAAATATAAAAAATGGCAATCCATTTAGCATAATCATAACAGTACGGTTTAGGAGCATTGATAGGCTTTAATGAGAATGAAATATGGGAAAGCGGTATATGTATGATGGCAATGGAGAGATCTATTCTGAGATCCAAGAAGGTACTTCAATTGACAGTTAAAGAAGGTGACTCTCTGCAAACGTTGGCAGGGTCAGGTCATAAACAATGAAGAATGCACTTTATTGAATTGCCATAGGCTGGACTTTTACCAGAGAGAACCCTATGCAATAATATCTAGTGCTGAAGAAGTCCAAGGGGGTTTGCCAAACCTTGTCCTTGGTATTGGAAGTAAAAATGAATGAAGCACAAATATATATAAAACTAAAGGCCGGTATACACGTAATGCTTACATTAATATAAATATATAAACTTAACTAAGAAAT
Source organism: Epiperipatus broadwayi (assembly GCA_028023455.1). Taxonomy (NCBI): domain Eukaryota; kingdom Metazoa; phylum Onychophora; class Udeonychophora; order Euonychophora; family Peripatidae; genus Epiperipatus; species Epiperipatus broadwayi. The sequence goes on along the minus strand of JAQFVV010006517.1, from coordinate 558,254 downwards.
AAAGAATTATTGCCTATCTTTATTGATAAAAACCCAGCATACCGGTATGATTTAAGTTACCACATGGATATGGAAGAATTACATTTAATGCTAATAGCTTATAGAACTAGAATATCCCCCCCCCCCCTTATATTACTTTAAATTACACATAAACTTCCCACAACGTATGACTAATACAACTCTTTGGTTTTGAATGCTTTAATAAATAGATAATTTTCATATTATTAAATATATATAAAGTCGGTGGCGGTTAGTGATTTCATGAAAGTAATATTAATTTAATTCATATAAATATATTTAGTAAAGTTTTAGAAGTTAGCGCTATTATTTAATTAATAAAACAAACACATTTCTAAGAAAACAGATTTTTGCTTAGTTTTCGACAATAACATTGTACAGTAATTATCAGATTCTGATTTTATTTCCCCAGACTTGCAGGCACCCACTATAATAAGAATAACAAATTTGTTTTTAAAAAAATACTAGTCTAATTACCCTCTGAAAAGTAAGGAAGGTTTTCTTTTATTAAAAAAGATAGCGTAAGCATTTGCGATTCTGGGGGAAATTATCGACATATAATTTAGTATATGAAAATATAATATATAATAATGAAAATAAAGTATTTCCACATAGACAGGAAATTAAGAAATAATAATTATTCAAGAGGTTTAATGTAGGAGAGATTACAGCTAAGTTATATAGAGAGAACAAGGTTCAATTGACTAAACAGTAAGAATTTTACAAATTAATTCGTAATTAATATTAAATTTTACAAATAAAAGGGTTTTACAAAATGTTTAAAGAAACAGATAGGCGAAAGTTAAAATTATTCACGGTAACTTTAAGAGTCTAGCAGCATTTGAAATGATTATCTCTGTACAAACTTGGCTATTTTTTTGATGATTTTCAGATTTCCCTCAGAGAACTAGATCTAGTTTGACGAGCATAGTTATTCAGGCAGGTAGTAAGTTCAGTATTTAACAAACAGGCATATAGTTATAGTCTATGAGTATCGGGATCCATGGGCACAGATTTCAGGGAAGGCCATCTCGAATGGTGAGAAAGGTGAAGTGGATTTACTCACGACACATTGAAATTAACAAACGCAAATTTTTTTGGCAACTGCTCTCCTTGACTGTCTTAGTTCCTCTGTCAAATTAATTCATAATTATCCCATGCCTTGGTATTTGTGGAATCCCTTATTGATTGGTCATTGCTAATCATTTTCTTTAATCTAATTTCCAAAAGAATTTCTATACAAGCTTTTACCCATTGTGATGGAAGATGCCATTGTTAGATAAGTATTCAAACTGAAATTAATTTGATAAAAAAATGATTGTGACAAAAGTAAATCAATTAAGATTAGTTTCTAATTTTGATTTTAGAGAAACTTTTAATTAAATTTATTTTAGAAGATTATACAAGATTATGTTTCTCACCTTTAATTAATTTTGACTAATTACAATCACATCTTCCATATTGGATTTAAAAGAAAAGTAGAGTTTAATAGAAATAATTTAAAAACAAAATTTTCTAGAATGACATATAACGATCTTTTTGTAGTAATTATTTGCTCATTATGTTTGTCTCTACAATATCTCTGTATATGAGCTGCAATCAATAAATAACTACTATAACTTTTATAAAATAGAAAAATACAGAACATATAATATATTTTGATATTATAAGTCCATTATAATTAATCCCCCGTTACCTATTGCATATACATAGTCCCTCTTTAAATACTATATTTATTACTTTTATTTTTTTTTGTGTGTATTTAAATTCAGATATTTATTTATATATCTTTGTTAATAAGTATGTTAGTTAATAATAATAAATTAAAAAAAGGACAAAAATATGTGTTAGGGAATGGAATATATACGCAAGAATAGGGTTTGAATTTAGCTTGGTAGCAGAAGATTTGAGGTGGGCTGTGAAGCGCAACTGAATCTCAGATTCTACCTCATTTTCCTGGACTTACAATTGATAAACAAAAAAATGTAAAAAAAAATATCTTACTTGATGCTCCGGTGACAAAAGAACAACCTGGTTTGAAAGGAGTACGTGATTTATTTATATAAAAAAAATTATCAAACTAATGCTAGCTCCATTTTTTACTCTTTGCTGCTATATGCTAAAAAAAATTTTTTTTGACCTATCTATCACTGAGTGCAAACTATTACAGTAAACTATATTCATATCTTTCTTTAAGAGTGCGGTTCGAATCCCTTTATCTATCCGTCTGTGATTTATTGTTATCTTACTTTTAATATTTTCCATGATCAGGAGGTTCAAATGGCTTTTTATTGAGGGTTTGGTCACCCTGCCAGAAGTTAGGTTGATCATGAGAGGTTGCTTGGTTTCTAGCTGGCTCAACTTTCCATATTCTTTCATGAGGTTCTTTGTTGATGGGCGTGTAGTCAATGGTGGTAAGGAATTGTGCCATTTCCTCAATTCTCTTTATTCGGCATCCTACCATCATTTGTTGTATGTATGGTGGCATATTTTGTTGTATTGCCTGTATAATCTGGCTCTCTGTAAATGGGAATGCCGTCAGAGACCGGAGACGTGCCACTTGCCTCAAAAAAAACTATGTGTGTGTTTCCTTGTTAGCCGATTCATACATTTCTTTTAAAACCAAATGATAAATGCCATCCTGGTGCTCCTTGCTCCAGAATGTCCTTAACAGAGCTGCCGCATACTGTTCAAAATTCAGTGGCTTGTTTTCATGGCTTTCCCACCATGATTTTGCATATCCATTGAGATAGTGAATTGCCAAAGCTACTTGATCCAGGGCTGAGATCTGTTGAAATTGAAACAATTCTTGAAGACTCTCAATATGTGCTTTCAGATTTTCTCCAGTGTCCCCTTTGAATGATTTCACTTGGATGAACTTCGCAATGTAGGCTTGCGCATTCGAGATCTGTCCTATGGGCATAACATTTGATGTCCTATCAACTTGTTCCTGTATTGATTGTACTTTGTCTGGTATGACATTAATCACATCTTTCTCTCTTGTTCCTTTAATCATGGTTTGTTCTAATGCATCAGGTTTGAATTCTAAAGTTTTCACTGCGCTGCTTTTTAGTTTATCAATTTCACCTCTAAGTTCTTTTAGCTGGTCTTGAAACTCTGTCTGGGTTTCTTGCACATTTTCAATGATCCTCTCTTGTTCTTCATGACACTTCAGTTCATTCCCCAAGCGATCATTTATTTGATTTATGGCTACGTGGTGGGCAGCTTCTTGCTTGTCTATCAAACTTCGTATCATCATTAATTCTCCAGTCACTTTGGATACTATAATTTTAGTTTCTTCTTTATGCTCCTCCAAGAGCCCTTCGAATTCAGTATGAACCTTTTCATAGCCTTTCCTGAAGTTTGCTCACATCTCATCTATTTGTTTTAATATATTATTGTTCATTTCTTTACACAGTGTTGACATCCACTCCATCTCATTATGCTTAGCTTCGAATTTTTTTTCCATGTTAGTGAACATATTCATCAATAATATTTCTAGGTTTAGATTCTGTTCCTGTGTGTAGCTCTCTACAGATTCTGTGATTACAACTTCCTGATGTTCTTGCCCCGCATCAGTTTTCTCTTCACTTTCCTCTTCCATCTTTTGATCATCATCAGAGATTACTCTTCCTGACTTGAGCATCTTTCCCTGATATATCTTCTCTTCATCTTTATTACTATTCTTCATTCTGCTAAGATTCAAATATATATATATATATTTTATTTATATATTTTTATTTATTATTATTCTTTATTGTTATTATTAAAGATACACAAAAATGCTCACTTATGGTTTCCTGTTTGTTTTTATTTATTTATGGCATGATAAACCTCTCCCCCATTCTCAACAGACTCCCCCTTATTCTGCTCCCCCCTATACCTGTACCCAATCTATACCTGATTTATTATATTTAGTGTTCTACCATGCCTGACTTTCCTTCTTTTCTAAACTTTAGTTCAACATTTTATATATATATTCAAGTATATTATTTAATCTTTCTTGGCCTTCAGCCCTTTTGCTCAGTCTTTAGGTTTGGTTGTTCCTTTGCACCTGAAACATACTTAAAATTTTATTAATTCATGTTAAAATTATCAAAGCTTGCATTACATAGTTGAGTACGTATTGTGTGATTTATTAAATAATGCTCTCTATATAACTTGTTAACTTTTGAAATCATTGTTTCTAATATTTTTTTTTTTTAGTTTATTCAATCTACCACCTAATGACAAAATTTATAATGGTATTACTACCGGGCACCAGTCAAGAGGAGTAGATTGTTACAACACTATTTTACTAGATGATCAGCTTTTAATCAATTGTACATTTTTATAAATACATATTTTTATTTGTGACAGCTGTACAGCAGTTCAGATGTATAATATAATAAAGTAATTAAAGATGTCATTACTATTTGAAACACATATCTTTTTTTTACATACTATGGGTGTGAAAGTATTTAAAAGCTGCCACTACTTTTCTTTCACCAACCCAAGAAAGTGTACATATATATTTAAAACATTATTTATGGAAGAAGAACAAAATATCACATAGATACTGAATATTGTTTATGGAAAAAAAAAATTTACATATATGATTGACATTATTGCGAAAATTATATACATATTAGTAATGACTTGTACCTAATGTGTATAATATTTAAAAAACCAACATCTGAACTGGGTGTACAAACCAAGAAAAATTTTTTTACACGTATTTTTATTTTTTTAGAAAAAAAAACATTATATAAATACTGAAATCTATTATTCAGGGTTCTGCAGAGTGTAAAAGTAATTAATAGCCCCACAGCTGGGCATCTATACCTGGGGAAAAAAAACCTGTACCGGTCAGTTTTGTCTGTTCATATAACAAGATCTAGCATCTAGGCAAAAGTACCTTGAGTCCAATCATGTGCAAGATACATAAGTCAGGAACACTCATGAACTCTGCCCTATTTGCCTATTTTCCAGATCTACCAACTTATGAGCAACAATTCCAATGATACTGATCTAATTTATTTCTACACACCGGCATCACAAAGTCATGACACAAAAAGACTCTTATTTGAACTTTATTCATGTATAGAATATTATCGTTAGCAATTTTCGATCATCTAGTAAATGAAACCTTTTATATAACATCAAAATTATTTCTATTCAATAAATGAAACAATGACTTAGATATTTAGTAATATGTATAAGATTTATTAAGTTAACTTGAGATTTTAATAAATGAAACAATGACTTAGATATTTAGTAATATGTATAAGATTTATTAAGTTAACTTGAGATATCTATATATATAATTGATTGCAAACATTATTTGTGTTAAAATGTAAATAAAATGGGTATTTATCTCCCTTAGACGACATTAACCTCTCTTACAATGCTATAAAATGAACGTATTTAATCAGCAACTACACATAATTTATGGCTTTGTTTTAATGCGGCTATTTATATGTCAATAATTTATAGATTGTATGGGAATACCTAAGATTTTTAATAATAGTGCTAGACTACAGTTATTTAAAGTTCTTTGAATCCACCATTAATAAAACAACAGCACTTGAAACAATACATAAGTTTATTGAGTTTGATGGCAAACAATAATCATGTTTAAGTAATAAAATAGCATTCGCATTTGCAAAATAAGAACATATGTGGGAAGCTAATTTAGGAAATAATAATTATGGCAGCAATATCGTATCTGAAAGTGTGAATGAAATATAAAAAATGGCAATCCATTTAGCATAATCATAACAGTATGGTTTAGGAGCATTGATAGGCTTTAACGAGAATGAAATATGGGAGAGCGGTATATGTATGATGGCAATGGAGAGATCTATTCTGAGATCCAAGAAGGTACTTCAATTGACAGTTAAAGAAGGTGACTCTCTGCAAACGTTGGCAGGGTCAGGTCATAAACAATGAAGAATGCACTTTATTGAATTGCCATAGGCTGGACTTTTACCAGAGAGAACCCTATGCAATAATATCTAGTGCTGAAGAAGTCCAAAGAGGTTTGCCAAACCTTGTCCTTGGTATTGGAAGTAAAAATGAACGAAGCACAAATATATATAAAACTAAAGGCCGGTATACACATAACGCTTGCATTAATATAAACTTAACTAAGAAATAAAGAATTATCGCCTATCTTTATTGATAAAAACCCAGCGTACTGGTATGATTTAAGTTACCATGTGGATATGGAAGAATTACATTTAATGCTAATATAATAGCTTATAGAACTAGAATATCCCACCCCCCTTTATATTAATTTAAATTACACATAAACTTCCCACAATGTATGACTAATACAACTATTTGGTTTTGAATGCTTTAATAAATAGATAATTTTCATATTATTAAATATATATAAAGTCGGTGGTGGTTAGTGATTTCACGAAAGTAATATTAATTTAATTCATATAAATATATTTAAAGTTTTAGAAGTTAGCGCTATTATTTAATTAATAAAACAAACACATTTCTAAGAAAACAGATTTTTGCTTAGTTTTCACAATAACATTGTACAGTAATTACAGATTCTGATTTTATTTCCCCAGACTTGCAGGCACCCGCTATAATAAGAATAACAAATTTGTTTTAAAAAAAATACTAGATTAATTACCCTCTGAAAAATAAGGAAGGTTTTCTTTTATTAAAAAAGATAGTGTAAGCATTTGCGATTCTGGGGAAAATTATCGACATATAATTTAGTATATGAAAATATAATATATAATAATGAAAATAAAGTATTGCCGCATAGATGTGAAATTAAGAAATAATAATTATTCAAGAGAGGTTTAATGTAGGAGAGATTACAGCTAAGTTATATAGAGAGAACAAGGTGCAATTGACTAAATGGTAAGAATTTTACAAATTAATTCATAATTAATATTAAATTTTACAAATAAAAGGGTTTTACAAAATGTTTAAAGAAACAGATAGGTGAAAGTTAAAATTATTCATGGTAACTTTAAGAGTCTAGCAGCATTTGAAATGATTATCTCTGTACAAACTTGGCTATTTTTTTGATGATTTTCAGATTTCCCTCGGAGAACTAGATCTAGTTTGACGAGCATAGTTATTCAGGCAGGTAGTAAGTTCAGTATTTAACAAACAGGCATATAGTTATAGTCTATGAGTATTGGGATCCATGGGCACAGATTTCAGGGGCCATCTCGAATGGTGAGAAAGTTCAAGTGGATTTACTCACAACACATTGAAATTAATGAACGCAAATTTTTTTGGCAACTGCTCTCCTTGACTGTCTTAGTTTCTCTGTCACATTAATTCATAATTATTCCATGTCTTGGTATATGTGGAATCCCTTCTTGATTGGTCATTGCTAATCATTTTATTTAATCTAATTTCCAAAAGAATTTCTATACAAGCTTTTACCCATTGTGATGGAAGATGCCATTGTTAGATAAGTATTTAAACTGAAATTAATTTGATAAAAAAAATGTTTGTGACAAAAGTAAATCAATTAAGTTTAGTTTCTAATTTTGATTTTAGAGAAACTTTTAATTAAATTTATTTTAGAAGATTATACAAGATTATGTTTCTCATCTTTAATTAATTTTGACTAATTAAAAGAAAAGTAGGGTTTAATAGAAATAATTTAAAAACAAAATTTTCTAGAATGACATATAACGATCTTTTTGTAGTAATTATTTGCTCATTATGTTTGTCTTTACAATATCTCTGTATATGAGCTGCAATCAATAAATAACTACTATAACTTTTATAAAATAAAAAAATACAGAACATATAATATATTTTGATATTATAAGTCCGTTATAATTAATCCCCCGTTACTTATTGCATATACATATTCCCTCTTTAAATACTATATTTATTACTTTTATTTTTTTTTTGTGTGTATTTAAATTCAGATATTTATTTATATATCTTCATTAATAAGTATATTAGTTAATAATAATAATAATAAAAAAGACAAAAATATGTGTTAGTGAACGGAATATATACGCAAGAATAGGGTTTGAATTTAGCTTGGTAGCAGAAGATTTGAGGTGGGCTGTGAAGCGCAATCTGAATCTCAGATTCCACTTCAATATATATATATTCTAACAGAACAAATCCAATTGCAACTTGGATAAGTTGCATTATAAAACTCCATAAAAAAATTTAATAAAATACTCTTATAAATCAAGTAATAAGGATATAAATACCTGTATGTAGATACCCATATACCAAACATAATATGTGTGGCACTTAGGTATGCTGGTTTAATAAATTAAAAGAAAAAATAGTTTATAAATTTAATCATATTATTAACTATTTTACAATGAAGTTTCTTTGTAATAAGTGAAAAACAATAAAATGATAAGTTGTACCATGTAAGAGAAGAAAGAAGAAATAGTCTTTATGTATGCAAGGATTTGAATTGCATAGCTTATAAAAATTAATTTATTTTGTGACCCTTTTTAATCTGCCTTCTGAATGGAATTTTAAATAAAAAAACTTATCAATTCCAAAAATAAATTTGATGGCAAATCTAAATATGTTATTTAAAATTATAGGTTAATAAGAATAAGTAATATATATATATTGTACCGGTAAAAAAAATCACCATGCTTCATCACACACAGTAATCCGAATTCAAACCCAGTCCACGTCTAGGAATAGATTCCAAAATGCAAACTAAATTCAAACCCAACCCTGGCATGACCCACCGATGACAATATTACAACGGTACGGGGTTTTCCCTTTACTAGCTCATCGAAAAACACAGACTAAATTACCTACAATCAGCTATTTCATAGATACCTTATAGTCGGGATATTGGTACGGCTAATAATTTAATGTATATATTTAAGTTGTCGATACAGACAGCAGGTGATTGACTAGATGTCGAGAGTAGTAATGCAAGAGAGACAAAATTAGGTTAGATAAATTTTTAATAAATTATTGAAAGCATTGAATAATATTATTTACAGGTACGGTAAAACTCTCATATGTATTTTATAATAAATTGCTGCTAGTCATCAATAATCGGTTTGTACTGATTAACAAACTCATGCCAATATTTATGTGTTTAAATGGTTGTACAGGTTGATATGAGAATCAGAGTAATTGGAGCACTTAAAATATTTAACTACTAGCTTATATTAAGTTGTTTTATTTAATAGATTCAAACCATTGCGTATACGGATAAATGGGAGGCGGTTTTATATAAAAATATAATATATAATACTGATGTACTGATGGTTGCAAGGATTAAGGTACACTACAATAATAACTTGCGGTGCATGGACGGAATACCGGGCGGCTTGTACTTTGACAAGTCTTAATGCCCCCAAGTAGATCCGAGACACTACAACCAGCCGGGATCATTTTCGAACCCCGGTGATCCAAGAGATTACCTGGAGAAGAATTTCTTTCTCTCCAACTGGTAGTAAAACGAGACGCCAACTTAGGCGAAGGTAAAGGCATTGCCACCGTAACATCGAGGAAGAGTGATCGGAAGTGGATTTTAAAACGAAATTATATAAACCATTTTATCTATCCGTAAATGTTCTACGCAACAGCCTGATATAACTATTCAATAATAACATGGCGAAATCAAACGATCGCAAAAGTAACAATTAATTAATTTCACTCTGAAACCCATAACTCCCCAGATTGTTCGGAAGGTAATAATAGCAATAAAATATTCACTTATTATTATTACTCCGTAATAATATATAAAAAAAATATAATAAAATGTTAGACTATTTTAAGTATTTGAGATTTGGAGTGTAGATTATAATATCATGACAAAGTAAAAGAAACAATAAAAATACTTGAATATTTCTCAACTCAACATAAATGAAACAATTTTTAGTTCGATAAAAGAAAATTACTTTTAAAATGAATATAATAAATATTATGAGATAAACTTTACTGACTTTAATTAGAGTTGAGAAATATTATTATTGGCATCGTTTGTTTGTAAAATAAGTAATAGTAAAAATATAAATGTATTCACAAATGGATTATTAGTAGGCACAAATATTAATAATTATTATCTAAAGACTAGAGCACAGAAATATTAGAGAAGAAATTTACTGACAGGTTTTTGGGTAACATTTTCAAATGGAAAACAAGAAATTTACATGCAATTAATTAGGTTAACAGATTAAATTTAAAATTATTACTGAGAGGAAAGTTAAAAAGTTCATGTAACAAAAGTTACCATTCTTTCTTCGTCCGGCTTTTCTTCTTGCGGTGATATGTATGAAGAACGTAGGCGCGCATTTTGAATTTCTTAGAACGGCATGGTTAATTTAAATGTTGGAATTTGGAAGACTGGAAGCACGGAAAACATTACAGATCAGCGGTACGAAAGATTTAAATTGGCAGAACAGGGATCAGCTTCTTGGACTTAGCCCATCATTATTGCAGTTTACCGGGCGACTTCTTAATAACGGTTGAAGTGATTTCTCTGGAACAACTACTTTGCTGTAGCTCGAGACGATCTAAGCACAGCCAAGTCAAAAGTTAGAGTGTCTCTCTAAGATGGCTACGGTTGACCTTTCTGCCCTAGTTTAGTTCATGACTCCGCCTCCTTTGATTTTCCGGCCTCCAGCAATATCTAATTTTTGACTATACAATAGCATTTGCCTTTCTTGATAAGAGTTCTACGTTTCTCATTTCCATTGTTCGGTTTTCATTTATTTTTAAATTTAATACATGATTCTAAATTGACAAAACAATTACATCGGAATTCGTGAATACAAAATATAAATTCATTATCTTAATTTATCAAAGTACAAATTAATTATTGTATACATTTTGTACAAGTAAGATTTTGATTACAAATACTGATCAAAGGAATGTGACTTTTGATCAGCATTTTTAAATGACTTTGTATAATTTGCAAAATTAAAATTTAAAGAAAATATCCACGCAATTGAAACTTTTAAATTGAGCTAATATAAATCCACAAACCACACACACACGAATATTATTCATCATGATTTGTGACATTTATACTCATACTCTTTACATTAAATTCTTTTTAAACAAACACAAAATAAATAACTTAAAATTTATGTGGCTTGGAATAGAAAAAGTCTCATTGCGGGTAAATAGTGGTTTAGAATTACCGTTCTTAAATGACAACCATGAAACTAAGATCGATTCTTCGATCTGTCTGTTTCATTTCTTCCTACTTAAAAAAAAATAACAAAAAAAAATGTTTATACATATTTTACTGACTTACATTTCATTACAAAGTTGATCGACTTTGGAGAACAGTCTGGGTGAGAGTTTGAACCTAAACATGGGTGTGGAATGATACATTTTATCAATCATTTGTATATTAATGTCCATTGGTCTTTACTCATCATCTGAAACATTTATAACATAGTGGTCGTTTACCGGGTTATCCCAAAATTACTGTTTGTTTTCTATGTTCTCCCTGGGTCAGGAGGTATATAAGGCTTTAATTGTCTCGCGTTGTAATGACTCTGCTCCCATTCCCTTTTTGTTGGAGACAAATCCCCATAATCAATCTGGTTTAAAAGCTCAATAGTTTTTTCAAACGACATGGGGCAGCTTCCCAGCATCATTCTTTGTACCCACGGTGGTAAATTATGCACAATAATCCGGGTAATGTGCTGATCAGTGTACTTAAAAGCAGTAAGAGATTTAAGTATTGTCACTTGGTGAATGAAGAATGCTGCATAACCCTGTCTGTTGTTCTCATTATATTTTTGACTGGAGAGCTTGTGTAAAAGTCCCTCCTGCTTCTCTTCACTCCAATACCTTTTTAAAAGGGCATTTTCATAACCTTGAATTGTAATCGGTGGGTTTTTCAATAATTTCCACCAAGCCTTCACGGATTCCTTTAGATAATGGCTGGCTACTGTTATTTTCTCCTTCTCGGTCATTTGGTGTAAGCATAAAAATTCCTTGACACTATCCAAATGTACATCTGGATTTTCTCCGGGGTCGCCTTTAAATATTTGAATATGAATGGATGACCCAAAGTATGGTATATTACTCATCCTTATTTGGGGATTTATTGTCTGTTCTACTTTTATTTCTTTTCCTTTGATAGCAGTTTCCCTTGCCACTATTGGTTTTTCAATTTGACCCTGCCTCTCAGTTTGCATCTCCAACTCATCATTACTAACTTCTATCTTCTGGCTTGTTTTCTCTTCACTGACTTCCTCGCTCTGAATTTCCAACTCCTTCGGTATGGTTTGGTCATCTTCTTCCTTCTTTGTATTGCTATTGGATTTCTCTTCCCGATCTGGTTTACCATCAATCCCCATACGTCCTTCTTCAATTCTCAACATCCGCTCCATCATAGCCATCATAAGTTTTCTATCCTCTCTCATCTCCTCGAGAATCGCGTAAAACTTCCCATCATCATCGTGCTCCCTCTGCTTGGCATTCTTCTCTAATCGTCTACAACTTTTTCTTTTATCAGGATATTTTTTAAAAACAATCTCATGATCACTGGATGTGTCTGATGTTTCTGCACCATTTTCAGATGATTTACTGAGCCCTTCTATTTCTGCCATTTGGTATTTTTTTTTTTTATTAATTATATGTGTGTTTTTTTTTTTTTTTTTAGCAGGTGAATTAGTTATTTGCGAAATATTTTTATTTATGTATATATTCATAAAAGATACTGATCCCTGATCCTATATGCCAAATCCTTCCCCGCTGCTGATACTGTTCCCGCCTTTCTCATCCAGTTTGTGTGTCTTCCTTCCTTTCTTTTTTTTTTCGCCTACGTTCCGTTTGATTTCTGTTATATAAAACCCCTTTTCACTTTTTTTTTTTATTACATGTATATATATGATATGATAACGTGTATCTAAATTATTAATAAGGGAAGAGAAAAAACTTTATTTCACCCAGTTCGAACTATTCTCCTCAGTCCTATAAAACAACATATTAACAATTAGTATATAATACAATAATATTCTTATAATACTGTCAGTAACTCTCTCTCTATATATATATATATCACCATTTCTCTCTTTTATAGACCAAACAAAACTCACCACTGCTGTATGGACAAACATATTTGCTGACAAATTTATTTGAAAGGCGCCAGCCAGCAACATGTGACCAATAGATAATTTAATCCACTGATCCCCAAATATATACTTTTTACGTGACTTAATAAAATCATTTGATTCAAGAACATAATGTTTTATGTAGAACGTTTAATATTAACGCTACCTCTGTGGGGTTATCATACAATTTCAAGTTTCTCTAACGTAAGTGTATATACCGTTAACACTTTGACGACTGTATTTGGCTGATTGGTTTTATACAAAAAACTTACCCTAAACGGTTACTCTACTTAATATCGGATAGCACATATTCCGGCCAAACTTTATTCAACTGATATTTATATTATGCAGTGGCTTTGATAAGACTTCTATATTAAACAATATATATACACACATACACGCGTTTATTTGTAAGACATGAAAAGTAATCCTACTTTCTTTGCTTTCTTTTTTTTTTTTTTTCATAAACAACACAACAAAATTGACTTGCAAAAAGATTTATGAAATAACATTCGTTTATTTTGAATTAAATAAACGCACAAAATCGATACAGGTTTTCACTTGCTTTGAAACTATTCTCAATATTTTTGTCGTTAAAACAAAACTTCAAAATCGCTTTCACACTTTTTTTTTTTTAAAAAAAAATCTCACTATATTATCTTAACAATATTAGAAGGCAATCTATTCAACTGAAACTACTTGCAAGCAAGGGTGAAAAAAAAATTAGTATATTTGACTTACTCAAGACATCGTTTTAAAACTGCGCATTTTAATAACGCAAAGTATATATATCTCAACGGTATGAAAAAAAAATCGAATATTTCTATAATTTAATATTTACTCTTGTTCACTCTGCAGGGTGTGGGAGATTTCTTCATCCGAGCACCACGGAGGGCGTCCAAAATTTTAAACACTGTACCGGTAAAAAAAATCACCATGCTTCATCACACACAGTAATCCGAATTCAAACCCAGTCCACGTCTAGGAATAAATTCCAAAATGCAAACTAAATTCAAACCCAAAACCCTGGCATGACCCACCGATGACAATATTACAACGGTACGGGGTTTTCCCTTTACTAGCTCATCGAAAAACACAGACTAAATTACCTACAATCAGCTATTTCATAGATACCTTATAGTCGGGATATTGGTACGGCTAATAATTTAATGTATATATTTAAGTTGTCGATACAGACAGCAGGTGATTGACTAGATGTCGAGAGTAGTAATGCAAGAGAGACAAAATTAGGTTAGATAAATTTTTAATAAATTATTGAAAGCATTGAATAATATTATTTACAGGTACGGTAAAACTCTCATATGTATTTTATAATAAATTGCTGCTAGTCATCAATAATCGGTTTGTACTGATTAACAAACTCATGCCAATATTTATGTGTTTAAATGGTTGTACAGGTTGATATGAGAATCAGAGTAATTGGAGCACTTAAAATATTTAACTACTAGCTTATATTAAGTTGTTTTATTTAATAGATTCAAACCATTGCGTATACGGATAAATGGGAGGCGGTTTTATATAAAAATATAATATATAATACTGATGTACTGATGGTTGCAAGGATTAAGGTACACTACAATAATAACTTGCGGTGCATGGACGGAATACCGGGCGGCTTGTACTTTGACAAGTCTTAATGCCCCCAAGTAGATCCGAGACACTACAACCAGCCGGGATCATTTTCGAACCCCGGTGATCCAAGAGATTACCTGGAGAAGAATTTCTTTCTCTCCAACTGGTAGTAAAACGAGACGCCAACTTAGGCGAAGGTAAAGGCATTGCCACCGTAACATCGAGGAAGAGTGATCGGAAGTGGATTTTAAAACGAAATTATATAAACCATTTTATCTATCCGTAAATGTTCTACGCAACAGCCTGATATAACTATTCAATAATAACATGGCGAAATCAAACGATCGCAAAAGTAACAATTAATTAATTTCACTCTGAAACCCATAACTCCCCAGATTGTTCGGAAGGTAATAATAGCAATAAAATATTCACTTATTATTATTACTCCGTAATAATATATAAAAAAAATATAATAAAATGTTAGACTATTTTAAGTATTTGAGATTTGGAGTGTAGATTATAATATCATGACAAAGTAAAAGAAACAATAAAAATACTTGAATATTTCTCAACTCAACATAAATGAAACAATTTTTAGTTCGATAAAAGAAAATTACTTTTAAAATGAATATAATAAATATTATGAGATAAACTTTACTGACTTTAATTAGAGTTGAGAAATATTATTATTGGCATCGTTTGTTTGTAAAATAAGTAATAGTAAAAATATAAATGTATTCACAAATGGATTATTAGTAGGCACAAATATTAATAATTATTATCTAAAGACTAGAGCACAGAAATATTAGAGAAGAAATTTACTGACAGGTTTTTGGGTAACATTTTCAAATGGAAAACAAGAAATTTACATGCAATTAATTAGGTTAACAGATTAAATTTAAAATTATTACTGAGAGGAAAGTTAAAAAGTTCATGTAACAAAAGTTACCATTCTTTCTTCGTCCGGCTTTTCTTCTTGCGGTGATATGTATGAAGAACGTAGGCGCGCATTTTGAATTTCTTAGAACGGCATGGTTAATTTAAATGTTGGAATTTGGAAGACTGGAAGCACGGAAAACATTACAGATCAGCGGTACGAAAGATTTAAATTGGCAGAACAGGGATCAGCTTCTTGGACTTAGCCCATCATTATTGCAGTTTACCGGGCGACTTCTTAATAACGGTTGAAGTGATTTCTCTGGAACAACTACTTTGCTGTAGCTCGAGACGATCTAAGCACAGCCAAGTCAAAAGTTAGAGTGTCTCTATCCTATCTAAGATGGCTACGGTTGACCTTTCTGCCCTAGTTTAGTTCATGACTCCGCCTCCTTTGATTTTCCGGCCTCCAGCAATATCTAATTTTTGACTATACAATAGCATTTGCCTTTCTTGATAAGAGTTCTACGTTTCTCATTTCCATTGTTCGGTTTTCATTTATTTTTAAATTTAATACATGATTCTAAATTGACAAAACAATTACATCGGAATTCGTGAATACAAAATATAAATTCATTATCTTAATTTATCAAAGTACAAATTAATTATTGTATACATTTTGTACAAGTAAGATTTTGATTACAAATACTGATCAAAGGAATGTGACTTTTGATCAGCATTTTTAAATGACTTTGTATAATTTGCAAAATTAAAATTTAAAGAAAATATCCACGCAATTGAAACTTTTAAATTGAGCTAATATAAATCCACAAACCACACACACACGAATATTATTCATCATGATTTGTGACATTTATACTCATACTCTTTACATTAAATTCTTTTTAAACAAACACAAAATAAATAACTTAAAATTTATGTGGCTTGGAATAGAAAAAGTCTCATTGCGGGTAAATAGTGGTTTAGAATTACCGTTCTTAAATGACAACCATGAAACTAAGATCGATTCTTCGATCTGTCTGTTTCAATATATATATATATATTTAACTTATTATCACTGCTGTGAACAAATTTTTTAACAACTGCAATAAGAAAAACTTTTTTTGCTTTAAAATATGTATGTCTTATAAGCTATAATGTTCTTTTCATTGAATCCAATCAAATTATATACTCCCTTTCATTTAAAAAAAAGCTTTATTTTTTTTATCAACCATATATACATATTCATCTTTTAAAACACATTTCAAAGACTTTTTTCTGTAGACATTTTCAAGGATCTATAAAATTACATATTTATATCATTATTATTACAGCTAAAATTAATATATAAAAATCTATATACCCTTATCATAAAAAATCAATAACATTTCCCTCCCATCTAGCCATTTATTATTATTATTATTATTATTATTATTATTATTATTATTATTATTATTATTATTATTATTATTATTATTATTATTATTATTATTATTATTATTATTATTATTATTATTATTATTATTATTATTATTATTATTATTATTATTATTATTATTATTATTATTATTATTATTATTATTATTATTATTATTATTATTATTATTATTATTATTATTATTATTATTATTATTATTGTTGTTGTTGTTGTTGTTGTTGTTGTTGTTGTAAATGAGATAATAAAATGTATCATATATAGGTACAACAAAGAATATATTAAAGACAAGGTTAAAACAACATTTGAATGATAAAAATTCAAATGTTAATATACATAGTAAAAAAATTGTGCACATAGATTTTAAGATAAGAATATTAGAAAAAGTAAAATTATACAAATAAAGAATGATAAAAGAAAGTTTATATATAAAAAGAAAAAAACTTGTCTTAAATAGAATGAATTATATAAAAGATAGATTAAGATAAAAACAAATTAAAAAATGGTATAAAAAAGGTATTGTTTTAAAGTAATTGGTTAAGAGTATAAAAAAGACAAATGAAAAAAAATTATTGCT
Organism: Epiperipatus broadwayi; assembly: GCA_028023455.1. NCBI lineage: Eukaryota > Metazoa > Onychophora > Udeonychophora > Euonychophora > Peripatidae > Epiperipatus > Epiperipatus broadwayi. Next base: position 540,709 of record JAQFVV010006517.1, on the reverse strand, counting down.
ATTATCTATACAAAGAGAAATATTTATGTAAAAAAAAGAAAAAAGTTTGGAGAAAAAAAAAGTAAGTAAATATGGATTTTATAATGTCATATATATATATGTAAAAAAAAGATATATGGATAAATAAAAGGGAAATGTTATTGTTGTATATGATAAGGATATATACATTTTTACATATTAATTTTATTTGTATATAATTTGATTGGATTCAATGAAAAGAATAAATAAGGTATCAATCAATTTTTGAAAGTCATTAATAATTTTTCCTTCTTTCTTTATTTTTTTATGAAGAGAGAGGGAAATTTTTTTTTTTTTTGTTCATTTAGTTATAAAATAACAATAGAATTTTAAAATATTTGTAAACACGCTGTGAAAAAAATTAAAAAATTTTTTTTATCAAAAAATATGTTATAAAGAAACAGATGGAAAATCTTGTAACTGCCTTTTGATAAACTTATTGTTTGAAAAACATCATGACTCCAGCAATAATATGAACAACAAACAGCAAGTGGGGTATAAATATGGGAAACAAACAACTCAGGAAGTCTATTCTAGTTTATCTAAAGACTCAATCCAAAAAACCAATGTTGCAGTAATTCCATGCAGAGGAAAGAAACCACTGTAACTTGGATCAATGAATCTTACTGTTTTACAGCATTTTTCAATACTCTATTTATAACAGCAAATATGATGACTTTATTTAACAGAAGACCAGCTAGTATTTATGGCTAGGTACCCAAAACTTACACTGGTCAACACACCCAGGTTGATGTAATCAGATTCAGAGACTAATGCTGAAGTTTATTAAAACCAGACATTGCATGCTTTTATCATATCATGAAGAAGGAAGTAGACTCTCTGTCATTAAACCTACCCAAAGTTCTTATTAAGACAACACCTATATTACTAAATATCTCATCTAACATCACCAATGCACTAGGAAGATAACTATCATATTTGGAGAAAGTAATGAGGACTCATTCATAAAAATAGAAAAAGAACAATATCTGCAGAAATACATGGTTTTAACTCTTTTTCAACTTTTCAACTGTTAAGATCATATCATTATAATTCTTCTAAGGCCTTAAATTTATAAATATCTCTTATTGTTTTTAATATTTTGCATACCTAGTAATAGCTGCAAGTATATAAGCAACAATTTTAAATATTTACTATTAATAAATTGTATTAACATAATTTTATTATTATTAAAAACCACTTAGTTTGTGTTTGCTTATTGAATTCAATCCGAACATTATGCTATTAACATTCATATGCTATAAATATCTGCAACACTGAAAAATTATGAAATCCACTGAGGGACATGCAGGGATGGCAGTAATAATTTATTAATGATGATGATTGAATGATAAAAAGTTTTCCAGAAGTAAATTTTCTATTTAGAAAATTTGGCACTTTAAAGTTTCATTTTTATTATTATTATTGAAACCAGATAAACAAATTAAAAATACTTTTGAGAGGACTTGCACTTAGTTTAACCATACATTTTAGGTTATAAATCATCATCACAGATGTTTAGTTAATATTTGTATATATATAAATTTAATCATTTTTATTTGAATTATATTAATTATTTTTAATCTAAATATTATCTTTGGTCAACTTGAGTCAAAATTTATGATATACATATTTTTTATATCATAGATTTACTTTTGGTGTAAACAACATTGTGGCCTGAACATCCCATTTCTTTTGTACATCTTAACTTTTGTACAGTCACATAATATATTGAATATAAGAACATGAATAAGTTGAGCATATTGTAGTTTATAATAAGTAACATGCAATAAATGTTTGGAATGTGAGATAAGATTAACAAGTTTATAAAAAGTATATCAGCATAACCAAATTTATCCAGACAACTTTCACTTTTGAATCATTTTCCAAGTCTAGCTTTAAAGACTTCTGTAACAACTTTAAAATGTTGTTTGGTGTAAACTAAAGTATTTTGTATATCTATATAAAAATTCTCTACTTTATCACAATGATGATTTATTAAAAGTTCTGCATTTGATAGCTTTGATTATGTCGAATAACTAATATTGCCATTCACTCTGATATATAATCTATCTACAATGTTGTTTTCCCCATTTTTTATTTAAAATAAATCCCATTCTAAAAGTACTTCCAATATTTATGTTTTGTAGTAAAATATATGAATGTTGTCAAATCAATTGTCTCTTCATCTTTTTTTCTACCTTCTTAAAGTCCAACAATGTTCCATTTAATATTAGATCTTTAATTCATGCAATCTACTTTATTTTAAAGTGATCTGCAGCTGTGGTTAGGTAAATAAAAGATTACCATTGAACAACAACCTGGTCTGAAATCAAGTGAATCTTAGCAATCCTTGCCTTCAATCAACAGTCATAGTTTGATCAACAACTCCTGGAATAATTTTGTTTTGTCAATCATTATAAACATCTAAATTAAATTATTCTTTCATAATTCATTATTCTTCAAGAAAAAACTGATTTTTAAGTTAAGTTCTGATAGTAAAATGAGAAAAAATCCATAGTGTTTTTGATCTTAAATTCAGAGACAAAAAAACTAGCCCATCCATAAGGAATTATTAAAATTAGAAATATGTGATTCTAATCAAGAGAAAAAATAAAACTTATATATTGTAACCTTTTGATTGGTTAGTTGTATTTAAACTAGGATATAAAACATATAACCAAAATTTTAAATTTAAAGAATGTTCCCTTGTTGTACTATTAATTTTTGATATATAATACATATAAATAGCTTAATTATAGGGTTTAAAGATGGACTTCTGTAGAGAAAGTGAATACACACCTTTTATTTGTAGTTATTTATATTATAAGCAATCATACATAATTTCAACATAATAGTCTTTAATCAATACAAGTATATTGATATTGTTCCTATATAAATTTATAAGATTTATTAAAAGTTACAATAGTAATATATCAAATCTAAATGACAGTGATCTTTTCAGAATTCTAGTAAATAAGAAAAAAAATTATTTTTATCTATTTATTATACGATAATAATTTATTTTAAAATAATAATAATAATATATTCTAGTTATAAATATTATTATTAAATGTCTTATTTAAAATCAATTAATAGTATTATTTATTAAAATCATAATTATATTTTTCAGTATAAAAGTTATTCAATTTATTTTGGTTTTTAAACTATTTATTAATCTTAATTATTTAAAAATAATATAGACAAAAGGATAATTATATAAAAAATTGCTGGTTGATTATGGCCAATGAAATTAATTTAATTAGTTTTCTGACATCACCCTGTCTACTGTATGTAAGGTAAGTAGCAGATGAACTTGGAGAGAAATTCATTAAAAGCAAAAGTAAACAAAAATTCTTTAAAAAATATAAATTTTTTAATATATTTTTTAAAGTAAATTAAAGTTATTAATAACATGCTGAATAGTGATAAAATATATTTTAAAAGTGGTATATAAAGGCAATAGAGTAAGTCAACCAAAGTTTCTTTTCAATGACCTAATTGCAGTCTTGGATATGAAATCAATTATAATGACAACTAATGAAATTTTAAAAGAACAGTTAAGTTTATTATCATTTGGGAAAACAAAGTAAAAACAGGATAAACTCCAATTACCTAGAAAGTGCAGCAGATGTAGTATAAGAGAACATTTAGTTATCTCTCTAACATTAATTTCATTATTAAGTTGTCTATGAAGAGGAACTTTTATATAATACAAAGCTATAGTTTTTATCAACTTATAAAATTAGTTTATAGAACTTTAAAGTAATAATTTAGTGATAAGTTATAAATCTAGTTAAAATAATTTTTTTCTTAAGTTAAAATAACTTATATATTCTAGTTAAATTTGCAAATTAGAAATAAGAATATTTACTATATGATTAATTGGTTATAAAATAGTTTACTATGAGAATACTATATAATTTATTAGTTATAGAATAATATAAGAATAGATATTTATTATGTTTTTATATGAGATAAAAGACTTATAAAAATGAAATATATTTTTTATCCTAGCAAATAGAATTATCTTTTAATAAGAAAATGCTAAAAAGGATAAAGAGCTGTTAAGAGAATCTTTTGATCTTTTATAATGACTAATTATTATAGAAATAACATATTAAATTAGAGACTGAATGAATTTATCTGTGTGTATTTAAAAAATATGAAACTACTAAGTAAAAATAAAGGAAGAGAAATTGAAGTAAAGTTTATTTATAAACTGACTTTATATATACCAAAGTTTAATATTGGTAAACATTAATATTAAATTTATATTTAATATTCCCTGAGCTATTTTATTATTATAGTATTCCAGAATTTTAATGAACATTTCTTTTCAAACATGTCAAGATCTAAGGATTAGATGATATAACAAGCTCAAAAACTTTTATCAAGTTATTGTTTATTATTATTTTTTAGTAAAATGTTTTATTTGAAATTACATGTTTTGCCAGCAAGGGAAGTGGAGAATCAACAGCTTACTAGGAAGCTTTAATCGCTGTTTGTTACCATGGTGTTTCTGGACAAGAAGGTTGAATAAATTCTCTTTTTTTTTAAAAAAAAAGAGAAAAAGATTTTTTTTTTTCAATTCTGATTTTTATTATTACTATTATTATTAGATACAAATATATAATATTGTATGGTAGGAATATAAATAATTTAAATCATTTGAATCTTTAAGATTAAGATGAGTTATTAATACATTATTATTCGTTCAATTTTAAAGAAAGAAGAGTGTGCTTATAGAAATAATATGGTATACATGAGTTACAGAATAAAAGTTTGTGTGAATAATGTAGTAATTTAAATTTATGTTATTTTAGTAGGTATAAAGATTTAAAAAAATTGATAGTGATAAAACTGTCTTCAATGAATGCAGTAATTCATTATAGCAATGCATATTTAATGATTGTATTAAGTGAAGGTGATGAATGAAGAAATGGGATTCTGTTTAAATAAATATAAATATACAATAGGAGTATAATGTAATATATGAAAATATGAAATGGAATGAATATTAAAGTAAAAAAATGATATCTCGATCTTTGGAATGAAAAAAGCATAATATTGACATTTGTCATAATAGAGTTATTTGTTTTGTAATGAGATCTATAAAGTTTATCGATAAATACATGATGGGAAGATAAGATTATACTATTGGAAAAGAGGAAGTTAATAGTCATAGATGCCAAATATATATAATGTGGAAAGGATAAATTAAAATTTCATGATAGGATAAAATATCAACTGAAGAACTGATAATAGAGTTTAATGGGTTTAATCAATGTGACACCCATATTATTATTATAAGGAGATGAGAAGATTTTCCAAAGAAATATGACTGTTATATTCCATAAAAGCTTGATAAAGAAGCCAGGATATAGTGGGGTAGAATTATTAATGAAAAGTGACTATCTTCCAAATTATAACATGTCATAAAGAGAGGATACTTTCATTCCTATATATTTTGGTACAATAATTTAATAAGATCAGTTTCTTATCTGCAAAGTTTTATTTATTCTATTAGAATATATAATAGGCATTATAGGTTGGCTAGTTATTCTTTATGAATTGTTCTTCATAAGTTTTGTTAGAATGGCATCAGAAATAGTAAGACCATATGCAAAATAAATATTCTTATATTCAATCAAAATGTGAATAATTTATTGTTTGAAAATGGTAAATGATATCAAAATAATGCAAATATGATTGAGAGAGTGTAGGGTGCATAAAAAAATGAATGATAATTTTAATAGAAAGAATCCTTGATTCAATCATCTACTTAAATGTATTATTTTGTATTATTTTAAGATTACCACAACATAAACATTTTTTTTTAGTAAATTGTATTAATATGTTTTCATATAAATTTTAAGTGTGAATGATATTAAAGTATTATAACTTTGTTCAAATAATTTGGATTACAATGGATTATTTAAATATATTGGAGATGGCATGGAAATTATCCATCAGAATGAAGTCATGGATGGTAAAATTAGTTGATAATATAAAGGAAAGAATACAAATTGGTAATAATAAACTTATCATTTTATGTAGTATGTATTTATCTTATGAACGATACATTTTAAGCCAGATAGAGAGTCTCATATCATTCATCATTTATTATTGAGCTAGTATAGTATATAGTGTCATTTGATCGTTCATTGTTAATAAGGGTGAGGTTACAATATATATATACATCAAGATATTGATTTAGAATATTGTCATATTCTGAAAAATATTTATCAAAATACAATAGCTATGATTAGGTTACATAGTGATACTAAAAATATTAACATTAAGAAGGATGAATGCCAGAAAAATTTCATATATTCAAAACTTTTAGAACAGTTTTCCAAACAGTGTTTTGTTGATTAAAATGGAGAGCTAAAGAAGTAAAAGTAAATGGAGATTCTTTATCTCAGTTAGATTTTTCAGAAGTTGTGGTTGTTTTTGAAAATACTTCAGAGCTTCAGGAAATATAGCAAGAGTATATATAAGATAAAAGTAAAGAAGTAGCACTAAAGATAAATGGCAATAAGACTAACGTAATGCCCAGTGGATTTTCTTAGAAAAAGAAAATAAAGATTGATAATAATGAATTAAAAGAATTTAACAAGTACAAATATTTTGGTCAATTTATTAGTACAAATGAAAACATAATGGAGGAAATTAATCATAGAGTTAAATTTGAATAGAATGCTTTTGATAGCCATAACTGAATATTAAAAGGAAACATGTCAATAAGTTTGAAAAGAAAGGGATTTAATAAATTTGTTTTATTAATTCTTACTTATGAATCTGAAACTTGGACATGTAGTAGAAGAAGTATGGAGAGATGTATGTTAGAAGTAATAAAAAGGGATTGAAAATGAAATATATGGGTAAGAGAACAAACAAATAATACTGAAATCATTAACAAAAATTAAAAAATGAAAATGGAACTGAATTAGACATATTGTTAAAAGAAAGATAATAAATGAATAGGTGAAATATTAAACAGGATCACAAAAGATTGTAAAAGGCCTAGAAAGAAATCTCAGTTTGCGATGAGTGAATGAAATAAAAAAGTTTACTAAATATGTTCTGGAGAAGATAGGCTAAAAATCAAAATTACTGAATTAATTTTGGAAAGAACTGAATCCTATATTGGTTTGATAATGATTAAAAATGATATATCATATTTGACAGCATATAGAATGCACATTTCAAGTATATAATTGTGTCTTATGCACAAATAATAAAATAATGAGGTGAAATTTTAGTTAGTCTAAAAACTTCTTTATATTAATATATTGTAATGGTACAGAATGAAAAGGGGAAAACATGGGTAAATATAAAATGGGAATATGGGGTTAACAATATGGGGAAATGGGAAACCATCATAATCCCCATTTTATAAATGATCAAATGTATCGAATTTGAATGATATCAGCATAAACAAACCATAAGTTTCATCTCCAGCATTAGATAAGAATAATCATTAATAATCAGCATTATAAATCAACAAAGTGCAAAGAACAATCAAGAATCATAAAATCAATAGTCAACCTTGTCACTGGATTTGAAAGTGTCTAGTAGAAATAAAAGAGGTACATTATGAATAGGCTACTTTTCATCCACTGCCAAACTGGGGCCAGATTATATAAACAATAATTTAGATGCATAAACTGAAATGCTAATCCATTAGAATATAGAAATAAAAAATAATTCGAAATATAAAAACATACTAATCATCATCAATGCTTTGGCCATGTAATACTATTAATATACTGGTCAATTATAAAGTTAATTTCCAATAAAAACATATGCTACATGGACTTTAAATGATATAACTTTGTGCCATCTAGGGTTAACATCTGGATATCCAAATACCAATCTAAATCCCTAATCTCTGTAAGTAACTATTGTGCTCTATTCTAGCCCAGGAAGCAAGAACTCTTATACACTGTTAGTATGAGCAAGAGGAAGAATAAAAACCATTAAAGCTGAAAAAATATTTTTAAGCAATTATTTAATAACTAATTATCAATAAATAAAAAAATGTCATAATAATATGAAATTTTAAAGATTAATTTTATCAAAAAAATATATATCATTTCATAAAAAATATATTACCAATTGATTTCTATTCATTAAATTAATTAACTTTTAATTCATTAAGTTATTTCTTTAAATAACCAAAAGTTGAAAAAAATATTTTTAAAATCAGAGATAACAATCTTTAAATTAGATTAACTAATCCTTTATTGAATTTTGGAGGAAAACATATGAAAAGAGAAAAAAACATGTTTAAAAAAAAAAAAAACAACTTAAATTTAGTAAAGTTAAATTTTCAAAAAAAAAAAAAAAAACCCCAAAAAACTCTTTCATAGTTTTAAAGAGAAAAATTGAACAGATTAAAAAAAAAAAAACATATTTCACTAGAAAATATTAAATTAATGAAATTATTCAAAATTATCAATTCTTATATTTATAAAATTATTACTTTTATACAAAAAAATATTTTTTTACTATAAATGAATACACAGTGTGCACATAAAAATACCTTTAACCATGGTTTTATTCTTTCTTTGCAATTATAATTTCCAGTTTTTCCAGATGTTTTTTTCTTAAAGACTTCTAAACATGTATGTGATTAATTTGTTGTTTTCTTGGTGGGCAGTATTTCACGGTTAACAAATAGCAAAATTTTATCCAACTTTCTTTCCACTAAAATTTCCAGGTAAGACTAATACATTCAGAGTCTCATGTTCTTGGTTGAGGACAAGGTTTGTTGCAGATTACTACATGGGTAACTTTTATATATTTTTTTAGAGAGTCAGATTACATGGAAAAAGATGATGTTAACTTTTAGCTAAATTTAGCACATAGTTTTCATTATAGAAACCATTTTTGTAACTAAACTCATAATATGCTAACAGGTTGGTTAAAACTTCAACAGCTTAAATAAGACTTTTGCTTCTTTCTTCTTTAGTAGCTGTGCCAGGAACTTCTTTTTCCCTACTATCTTCTTCAGCAGTTGGATTAAGACTGATTATCTCTCTCTACACTTAGGTCTTCTGAGTAAGCCACATACCATTTTTATAATTTTTGGAACAACCAATGCTTCAAATCAATCACAATCTGTCTCCAACATGACACTATTAGTAATAACCAATTAGGGAAGTATTTACAAATACAATGGTTCAGCTATTTCTTTTCTTCAACATTGACATTGAAAAATAAGTCAAAAATTTAAATTAGAATAATAAAATTTTTGAGTTTTTTTTAATTTAAAATTTTTCTTGCCAAAAGAAAACAAGATAATCAAATTAATCAGGCTGATTTGATAAACACTATCTTTTCTTTTGGGGAGAGATAAAGTGAAAGATTAGCAAAAAACAGCCCTGATCAATTAAAGTAAAAAAGTTTTTTAAAACTTAAAAATTTTTTTTTCGTCTTTTCTTTTTAAAAATATTATTAAACATAAAATATTATCTCTCTCTTTTTTTTTTTTTCAAAAATTAAAATCAAAAATTTCATTAAAATTATTGAAGAGAGAAAACAAAAGGAATTATGGATTTTATACTTTTCTCTCTCAATGCAAAGATTTATACTATTTATTAAAATATCCATATTATTATAAAAAAATATGTTTGAAAATCATTTAAAAAAAATTATTTAAAATTTCCATATTATCATCTGAGAAAAAAACAAAACAAATGAAAACCCATTATTATTATAATAATAAAAACATATTACATATTAATTAAATCTAAATTTAAACTTTAGAAGCTTGTAATATTGGCATTGCTAGTGCCCACAATGTTACAATACATATATAAGCATTCTATTGCATTTTGTCTTTTTGCAAAATAGTGGTTGCAAATAAATTATTTCCATTTTTTTTTTCTCTTCTGTAAAAATAATAAATTGTGTGATGTATTTTATGCTTCATTATTAAAAGAGGGAGCATTCCAATAAAACAGAGTTCAAACCCACTTACATCTCAAAGTCACAATGCATCCAATGCGCACATGCATGATTACACTTCAACAATGCACTGTTATGTTTAAACTTGGTAGATTTGTCCAGAACATTATTGATGTTCCAAGTGGCACAACAAGCCACCTTCAATCTTTAGATAACTGTATTAATAAATCATTTAAAGAATTCATGAAGGAGAAATGGAACAGTTGGATGCAGTCTACATATTTTGAAGTGACGCTATCAGGAAAAAAGAAGAGGCCTAACATTTTGCAGATTTATGAATGAGTCAAAAATTCATAGGATGCTGTGAAATGTGAGACACTTGTAAAATCATTTAAGAAATGTGGAATTAGTAACTCAATTGATGGCACAGAAGATGATTTGTTATATAAAGACTCAGTTTTTGAAGAAAAACCTTCAAGTGATTTTTCATTTAGTTCTAGAGATGAATTTCTGGGTTTTGAGGTTGGAGATTAAAAGATAGCTAACTACAACTGTCTGCGCTTTATAAAAATAAATATTATTTACATACGTTGCTGCAAGTTATAATATCGAAAAACTACTGCGTAGAAAATCGAAAGATTTCACGCTGTATGTTTGTAATTTGAACTCAGTGTGTTGAGTGTGAAGATATTTAAGGTTCATGCTTTCAGATCTAGGTACTTTAGACTGGCCTGGATATATAGAAAGACAAGTAAAGAAGAAGGTGGAACCACCTTTTTCTTGTGAAATTCTCTGTCTCAGTGCTTGATCTGATTGGCTGGTGATAGTCATAAGCGCTTGAGAGATTTGCACTCTCTCAGTTTAATTTCAATACCGTCTGCGCTTTATAAAAATAAATATTGTTTGTTGACATAAATAACTATAAACTATTATAGTAAATTATTATAGAAATTCATGAAAAATGTAGAAAAATATTATTATTCTTTAAAATGGGTATAAAAAAGGGGGTGAGTCGTATACGCCGGTAAATACGGTGTATAATAGCATATAAATAATATGCTAATAACAGAATTCCATAAAGTTCATTACTATAAATATATGATTATTATATAGAATTATTAAACACATATTTAGATATAAATAATATATCTTGGATATATTATTTATATTTGAATATGTATTTAATAATTTTTTATAGTCATATGAGTATGTCTAACAAAGTTATTATATATATGTTTTTTTTTTTTTAAAAATTCTGATTATTAACTTCGTATAGTCCGCTATTCTTAAATCAAAAACATATTAAAACAAAAAGAGGCAATTGGGTAGCTAGTTAAATATATGGATAGATGTGTGTATAAATTAAATATATGAAAAGGAAAAAAATTAAGTATTTGGGAGAGGGAGAGCTTTTATACAAAAAAACATTTTTGTTCTTAATTAAAAGATCCATCTCTCTTACTGTCTCCTATCATGCATAATGAAGCCAATTCCGAGTTTCTCTTGAGTAGCTCTTTGTTCAATGACAGAATGAAACTTGTATTCTAATTTAATTGGTTAAATTAATAAAATACATGAATCAACAAATAAATTCTACCAAGCAAAGTGAACCTGTCTTATCATCATACTTATTATTGTCTCAGTTAAATAGATAGATGAACAAATAGACTTCTCTCAGACAGTATTAATATATATATAAATATAATCCAAGATATTAGTAAAATATAATTTCTTCAGGTAAAATTTACCATCTTTTGATTGAATTATTCATAATTAATCACCATCAGATGTTCACTTATAAATCATGGTAATCCATTATTCTGTTTATTTGATATTTTCTTCAGCAGCTAAGTTTTTTTTATATTAATTTCAATACTTTGTCTAACAGTAGTTCTTCATTGTATTGTATTCTTTAACACAGTGATGGCAGCTTGTAAAAAAATTTACTGTAAACTAAAAGTAAAATAAATAAATATAATATTATATTAGAATTCAATTTGCAATTGAACTCTGATTAGAAGCAATAAATTATGGTATTTTAAGTCAAATAAAGTGGTACCGGTATACTGTGGTATTATTTTCTATAAATCTGTCAAATGATTCCAATAAAACTAGAAAGTAAACTCAATAAAATATTTTATAACTCTTTGAAATAAGTTTTTTAAAATCTAAAGTTAAAATATTTAAATGGTTTTCTGTCCTAATCTTTTTTCACCTAAACGCGTTGACCCCATTCATTTTTTTAAAGGAATCAAAATCGCAAACAAAGGAACAAAATGTGTAATCAACTCATCATTTTGACGTGTTTTTTTTTTTTTGCTTGAAGTTTTGCTATAAAAATAAAATGATAAATCTTTTATTTATAAAATTATTAAAGCTCATTTAAATTTACTTTTAAATAAATTTTTTACCATTATATTAATATGACTAGTGAAAATAAAAAACAAAAATTATCAAGCAATAAGAATTTCAAAATTGTTGGACTGATGAATATGGATAACAAAGGCACCAAGGTAGTATGTGTTTTATATTTTGAACAGTTGTATTGAGAACATCAATGGTAAAATGGCATTATGAGACCAATCATAAATCGCTCTGTGAAAAAAGTAAAGTTGAACAAAAAGAATATATTGCCCAAATATTTAAAAATATAAATATTCAATCAAAACCTATAATGAAATTTATCTAAAGTCATCCAAATATAACTGCTGCTAGTTTTTTTATTTCAAATGTAATTTCTAAACATGGGAAACCTTTTAATGATGGATAATATATGAAAGAAGTTTAAATGAAATGTGCACCAATTCTTTTTGAAGATTTTGAAAACAAAGCAAAAATTATTCAGAGCATAAAAGATTTATCATTGGCTAGTAATATAGTTAAAGAAAGAATTCTGCAAATGGCTAACAACATAACTTACTACCAAAAAGGGATATAAAATCTAGTTTAATTTCTCTCTGCCTTGATGAAAGTACAGACATAAATGGATCAACTCGTTTGACTATTTTTATTTGCTATTGGGTTGAGAATGATATCAAAGAAGAATTGATCAGTTTAATCTCATTAACAACAACAACAACAAAAATAGATATTTGTAACATAGATGTTGTCAAAATTATATCAGTAATTACAGATTGTGCTTATAACTGGAAAAGAAAATAGTTTTCTCACTTTATTTACCAATCATATTGGACATTCAATTTTGGGTTTTCACTGCATTATATATACATCAGCAGGTTTATGCATGAAGTCCAGCTTTAAGCCACTGGCTGATGTTATGAACACTGGGACTAAGTTAATCAATTTTATATTTACACATTGAGATAAACTCAGTATACCATGGTTTACTTATGTAGAACAATGTCCATGGTTAAGTTGAGGAAAAGTTCTTCAAACATTCATTGAGTGTTTAAATAAAATTAGACTGTTTTTACTTAATGAGAAAATCATTGAAAAATATAATGAATTAATGGATGCTGAACGGCTTTCAAAATTAATGTTTTTTTACTGATATGTGTTCACATCTAAATGAATTAAGTATGAATGAAACTGCAAGGTGAAAGAAAGATAATTGTTGTCATGTTTGATTTGAACAAATAGTTAAATTATAAATTTTCAATCATGATGTTATTTCTTACACTTTCAAATATTTCCCAAATCTAAAAAAGTTCTTGATTGATTTAGAATCTCATGAGAAACCAGATCAAGTAAAATTGATGCAAGACTTTTGTGCTGTTATTCAATCGATAATTGATTAATCTTCTTTAAGATTTACACAGTTCAGACAATTTTCAGAAATATCAAAATTTTATTTTATACCCAGACATAACATGAATGGATAGTGTCAAGTTGGCCATTTTTGAGTGGCTTAATTTGAAAGATATGGAAATGCAATCAGTCGATTTTCAATCCAGTTGTAAATGGAAACAGAAATGTGTTGACTTGAGGAATGAATTAGAAACAATGGAAAATGATAGATTATTGGATATATGCAAAAAGAATGCTGAAGAGGAACTATTGACTGCCTGAAATGCTATTCATGAAACATTTAATTGTTTAAAAAATTAGCGACCGCTATATTATTTTTTTTCACTATATATTCATGTAAATCATTGTTTTCAGAAACAAATTTTAATTAAACTCAGTTGGAGAAATAAAATAACAGATGAATTTAGTCCAGTATATACATTATTAAAAATGACAAAATATGAATCACATATAAAATATTTGCATCCAATGTACAACAGCAAAAATCTCATTAAATAATATCTATTTATGTTGATTTTATATGTTTATTTCCAAAATTTTGTTTTAATTATTATTAATTTTTTACTATTACATTTTATTCAACTCGTGCTTTTCTAAATAAATATCATTCACTTGTATTTAGTTTATTTAGAAATTTTGTTTTTTTATTATTATTATTATTATTATTATTATTATTATTATTATTATTATTATTATTATTATTATTATTATTATTATTATTATTATTATTATTATTATTATTATTATTATTATTATTATTATTATTATTATTATTATTATTATTATTATTATTATTATTATTATTATTTTGTTTTATAAACTTTTAAAAAATTTAATAATTAAGTTGTTTATATTTTGATTTAATAACTGTATGGCACGCCAATCATTCAATAAATATTTTTTGGAAATTTTTGGCTCGCTCACGTAAAAAGATTCGACACCATGGCTCTAACATAATTTCCTAATAAAAACAATCAATGTTTAAGTATTTTTAGAGTGTCTTTATCTGTTTGTTTGTTTTTTTTCCCAGAAAATCATGCTTAAATATATTCTGTCAAGCAATTGTCCCGGGTTAGCGGGTTCGCTTCCCGGCTGATGCTATGACACATGAGAAAAAAAATATTGTATATTCATTCATTTCACATGTGCAGTCTAATGAAGATGTGATTTTATAGTAGTATACTCTACTATTATAGCTAACAAATGATGAGAAAAACTGGAGAAGACAATTATGAGTTTTTACAATTTTTTTTTATTATTTTACGCTCAAACTAAAAATACTTAGATAATTTTACTGACCAAAGGCTAGCTAACTAGAATTATGACCTGGTTACCTAAATAAAATATAATGACAGCTGAAATTATTTTTTTGGCTTATAATGACAAGTGTTTCTCAGGATTCTACTATTTCCCTTGTTATAAATAATACTGACACTCTTTTGCCTCTCATATCCTTGTTTAATAAAATAATTTTTTATAGTAGAACTGTAATAAATATTTATAATGTAGAAAGAAAAAATAATTTTCACTAATCTAGAAATAAGTTATGAGCAATTAAAGTCTTACAGTAAACCTGATGAGTTTGAATACTATTTGTACATTCAATATTACGTATGTGAAGCTTAATCAAGTAGACATTTTCAATGAAATGATTAATATAATTGCAAAGAATGTTGAAATAAACCTTTCATTGATTCTAAGTTGAGTTCAGTATTTAATTATATCTAAAACTTTATTTATGAAAAGTAATTATTATTTAATCTCTCTCTTTAAAAAAAAAAAAACAACTTATACAAGTATTCTCATTGTTTAGCATTTGAATGAAAAATTATTCAAAGACCATATGATGAAATTACTCAATCCAGTATGCAAGTCCCTAAATAACTTTCACTACGTTCAGGCTTTACAGGACCATTTTTATTCCTAAAAATTAAAAAACAAACAACAATAAAATATTTTTTAACAAACATAACAAATAAGAGATAGTGGATCAAAAATGTGTGAACTCTATGCAAGAATAAATCCGGAAAGCAAGATTTTGAAATAATTTAATTATGAATTATTTTATTTATTTTAATGCTACAATTTTAATAGTTTTTTTTAAACAAAAAATTGTTTGATAAACAGAATTAATAAGAAATAAACACTGCTGTACAACATCACAATAAAATCAAATAGACGACTGACTTAAAAAATTTTCAATGAAAAAAAAATTCAAGCTGCAGATTTGAACTTTAAAATTAAGCCCATAATAAGATAAGGCATTATCACTACAACCCAATATCCTTTCAATACCCTTTATAAAGGAACACATTGAAATAAATTAACTCCTTTAGTTATCAGAAACAATAAAAGAAATTGCAATAAAATTATCCAAAAATATGCACATAAAATATATTTTAAAAAACAAGCTTTATGTAAGAATAATTTAATAAAAATAAATACATAATAGAATGGTTTATTGCTCAGAAGTTTATAAGGAGTTTGAGTACTTAAAGTGATGGAGCAAAGCCACAATCCATGAACTTTGTGATCCAAAGTCTGCCAGTCTATTACTGCATTAAACCATGCATAAAAGGGTAATTTAGTAAATATATATATCAATATAAAATAAGTGTAATCTAAAATTAATAAGTCAAGCATTGTTAGCCGAGAGGTCAGCACAGCCAACTTGCAAGCAAGCAGTTGGTTGCAGATGGTTGTGGCGGGTTCGCCTCCCGGCCGATGCTATACATATGAAAAAAATATATATATCAAGAGTTTATAAAAGTAATAAGATGTGCTGTTCTTATATAAACTCTCAGTATTTCACTGACTTCCATGGAAGAAATCCTTAATTCTTTCTTTTTATGACTTCTCATTACTAGACATAAAAGGAAAATATACTGCAATTAATAAGAACGTTGATACTGCATTAATCAACAGCTATTTTTTAAGCTTCTCTATTTCTGTACACACACACACACACACACACACACACATATATATATATATTTGTTTGACCCAAAGTCTTGTAAGTTCACGCATGAAATACATCCATTAAAGGGAATATTTAAAATATATTTTGCTATTCATAACATATTGGATTTGTCAGATGTTTTCTTGAGCAGCTATAAAACAAATTTCATTGGCTTAATTAATTTAAATGTATATATATATAAATCATTACTATTTTCAAAAAAGAAGTACCTAAGTATTTATAAACAAAATCTTGAAAATTTATTATTATATTGCTAAATATTGAAGTATGTATGGGTGCTTTATAATATCTAACTATTTAATAATTGTATAGGATTAGTGTTTAATTAAATATTTAAAATTATATATATATATAAGAATAATCTTAAATGAGGGAATGGACACTATTTTTTAAAATAGTCAAGAAATGACTGAAATGAATTGGATTATAAAACAATTAAATAAATTCATACTGAACAGTTTTTATCTGTTACATTAAAATTTACAATATTCAGTCTGATCAATATTACTCACAATAAAATATCTAAATAATATAACAACTGTTATTATAAACAGTGTAGCCTGCTCATATCTATTCCTTTAACTGTGACTCTATTGAAGTTTTGGGTTTTATAGTTCTTGTCAAATCTTTAAAAAAGAAATTATAAAATATATTTGATAATCTAAACAACCAGGAATTATACCACCAGAATTTCTCTCCTGTTTTTAAAAAATAACTAGAAAACATTGGTTAATATTTCTTACTAGGAAAGTTTTTTTATTATATTATACTAGCTTATAAGATTGACTATTTATCAAAATAAAATAAAAACAAAGTCTAGTTGTATAGTATGCAAAATGCTATGCCACATATTCCGTTTGCTAATTGATTTTAAAATATGAAAGATAATTTAATAAGAAAAATGATTTGTTTCATAAATTCATTGTTCTGGTTATTGTTTCATAATTTGATCAAAAAATCCATCTTTTTCAATTCATCATTATTAGATTTTTTTGTTTACACAGAGGGAAAATTCTCCATACAGTAAAAGTGTGATCATGTAATGTTTAGATTTTTTGTTGGTGTTGTTTGTAAGTGTATTTTTTTAGTCTTATATTGTTTGATTTCATCTTAAAAGTTTTTGTAATCTTTTCTGCAGTATTATTTGTGAAAACAGCTGCATTATTATAAAATCAAGACAGCTTAAGGAAATTCAATTTATTTTTCCATTTTTGCTTCCCATTTTATTCCCCAAAATATTCGCCATATAACTGCTACAAAATGTTTTGCAGAAATTGAAACATTATGATTTACAACTTTGCATATGTTCTTTTTAATATCAGCATGTAGTTTAATAAACTGAAGTTGCATTTGATAAATACTGTTTCACAGTTTTAAACATAGTTATATTCCTTTCCATAATTTAAAAATTCAGTGCAAAATTACACATAGTTTTTTTTCTCTATAATCTCCCTTAATAGGAGAATATGGTATATTATACTAAAATCATTGTTCTGTTAATTGACTTGAGTACAGGTTCTGTAATGACTTGTAATAATTTTTGTCTTTTACATTAAACTGATGTTTATAATTCCTAATATTTTAAATATCAAGATTACTGTAATGTTTTCCCAATCATCTCATAGATCTGTATCATTTCATGTATACTAGTCAAAATTTCATCATCTGCTTTAGAAACAATACATCTGTAATGATTTCATCATTTCTATAAAAAAAAATATAGATGTAATTTTGTCTCATCTCTTTATTTAAAATGTGTAATTTTAAATAATAGTAATATTATTACATAAACTACTTTGTAGTACTATATAATTCATTGTAGATTTCTTATACATGCTTTAAGATGTCATTTAGGTTTTTAGTAGTCATATTTTTTTCCTATGCTGAAATAATTTTCTTTTAATTATTCTTTGTAGATTTCTTATACATGTTTATGATGCCATTTATGTTTTTAGTAATCATATTTTTTTTCCTATTGCTGAAGTAATTTTTATTTATTTTAAATCAACAATTTTTTCCTGTACCATTCTTCAAATTTTCACAATTCTTATAAATAGAGCATTTTTAAATATTTTATATTTCTTCTCTCTTACATACATTGCCTTGCCTTAATAAAATAGATATAGAATCGTGACTTTTTGTCTTACTATCTGTATAATTATTTTTAATTGAATGAATTATCTTCATATTGATTACTATTTTTAAATTTGTTGCAATTTCTATCTTCAGTTCACTGAAGCTGCATCTGATAGTTAGAGATATTGACTATTAATAGTTTCTTTGGCTTTTATCTCTCTAGATTTGTTTTATATCTTATTGACTGATGATTACTTTCTATGTTGAATTTATTATGCATATTGAAGTTTTGAAATATAAGGTTCAGTTAATCAACATATAATCATACATCCCTTTGTTTTCATTTGAATATTTTAATTTTATTTGTAGAAATTTAAAAAAAAAATAATTTTTTTTTCTAAAAATTTTATTCTTTCTCTCATCTCTGTCTATCTACATATATAAATTTATCCATTGTTTTTTCATTTTTTTAAACATTTTCAAATTTTAATACGTTTGGTTTTCTTTTGTGGCATTCTGTACAACCATATAAAAAGTTCTCTACTTCTTCATCAAAATGAGTATTATAACCTGATTTATTTATTTTTGGTATCTTTCAAATTGAATAATCACTCTTACTACTCTGTCTTGTATACCTTCAATCTCCACAATGATGATTTTCCATTTATAATAAATATTCCTACACTAATAATATTTGGGCTTTTACCTAAATATCTACTTTTTCTTTAATTTCATATTTTAAACGTTTTATTTAGTATGGACAGTTGGTCTCCATCATGCAAACATCCATTACTAGAGATTTGTAATTTATGAGACCAAATAAAATAACATTGGTAATATATTCTTAGTATTTTCTGTCTTCAATTTCTAACTGCTGACCTATCTAACGAACTATACAACTTCATTAAATTGAGAATTATGATGTAAATGCATCAAATTCTGCAATTATTGTTTATGAATTAAAAGTTGTATAGACTTTTTTAATCTATTAAAAAAAAAATCATTGGACCATCTCTCTTTCCTAGAGAATGCTCCTAGCAATAATAGGAAAATTTAATATATTTAATTATATTAAAGCTCAATGTTGTTTTGTATATTTATTATTATTTAATTAATATATATATATATCGTAAAGAAATACTATGGAGGAGGGTCAATTATTCTATATATATATAAGTTTTTTTGAGTTTGATCTATATACAGTGAGTAATTTAACAAGAAATAAATCACAAATCAGAAAAAATTAAAACACTTAAATTTTTTATTTTTATTTTAAAAAAGTATTTTGATATTTCTTATTACATATCTTTAACGATTTTTGGCAATCCCATGACTAGTAATTTATGTTTAGTTTTCTAGCTTCCTTACAAATCAAATTCATTATTGAAATAGTAAAATCCACCCATCTCATTGCTGGACATCCTTCTCTTTTTTCACAATATTATAATATGACTAAAATAGTATTTTATTATTTGTGCTTCAAGTGAGAATTTAGGACTGTCAAATCAAAAATTCATTTGAACATATTCTCAAAAGTTTTTATTAGTAACTCAGTTTAAAAGTATTAATACTTTTCTTTATTACTGCCTAACCTTACTCCATAGAAAGTCATAAGAAATCTCATAGCTAGAACAATTCTGATCTGCATTTTGAAGATACATTTCTATATCTAAGTCTTTTTTCGAGGTTATTCATTATAATTCTGCTGACATTCGATTTCAATGAATCTCTTGACTATTGAATTCTTTGTTATTGATGAATGATTAAAGAAAATAAAAAGTATTTCTTCTATGATTTTTTTACATATTAATTTTAAAGTCATTTGCTGATCCTGATATCCATTGATCTTTAAATTGAAGTACAATCTCCCCCCCCCTCTAATCTTTCCTTTTCTAATGAGAATTAAAATTGCTTTTATTTTTCATCAACACATCTAAAGTTGTTAATGTTTTTTTTTCTATCAAGCTAAGTCTATATTTATCTTTATTCAAACTGCCTTCCCTCTTTAACTTAAAGAGTGACAATATGTAATTCTAGTTCCTATAACAATATGAAAATAGGTTTTTTTCACTGTGCCAGATTTAATTGTAGTACTCAAAAATATCATTTATCTATAATTTAGCATGATTAAAATAAAAGCAACCCAAAGGTTTTGCTATAGTTAATAAAGTCCATATACATTTCTTTCTGGTATTTCCTCATCTTTTCAATCAATGTCATTCAATATTTCTATTTTTTTCATTCTTTCCTGAAAGCATCTTGTACATCTGGAAGTTTTCATTCTACATAAAAATCTAATTTAGGTTGTAGAATTTTGCAAACAATCTTATTTGTATGTAGTATAAGAGATACCATACAATAGTTTTCAGACTTTGTTAAGATTCATTTCTGCGATATAGAAATAAAAATTTTATTTTTTTCTTTAAATCAATATATCTTCTGACACCCATTTTAATTTTTTAAATTAATATCATTTATTTCTCAAATTCTTATTCAAATTAATTTTGAAATTTCCATATAAAATTCTTTTTTTTTTTTTTACTATCAGTAATCAATTTTGATATTACTGAAAGCTATAATTTAAATTATGTCCTGTCAACCTCAGACTTATAATATCATCAATAAATATTTCAACAAACTGTCGTCAAGACAAAACTATGCATAGGTAGAAAATGAATATCTATTTTCTATCTTTGCCCATGATTTTATATATACTATAAATGCTAGCAATACAAACCAGGTAATATTAGTTGTTTGAAAATAGATTAATGAATAATTATTTTATAATCTTTCAAAGAAGCAAAGTCTGATATCTATCATCGCTAATATTTAGTCTATTTAAAATTGTAAACAAAGGAGTAGGAAGTTGGTATCCATTTTTTATCTCTATATAAAATTTGTCTTTATTATAATATTTACTGATGATGGTGAGAGATGTGGATGAATTAATTTAATAGCAATAGATATACCCTCTCCATTATGTTTGTTTTCCAGTACTATCAAAGATGACACATAAATAATTAATAATGTTTACAACCTGCTTTTGGTAAAGTTTTAAGTTTGTGTTATGTGCAGAACATATTTCGAATGGTTAAAAAATTATTGAATATAAAAACATTGAATTTATAAAAGCTTATTTAATCATTCCTCTATTTCGTTTCCGATTATAAATCTTATATTGATCAACAACATTTTTTTTTTCATTTTAAACTTTGGCATTTCAATTTTTAATCATTAAAAAGTATATTATTTCTTGATGAGATGATTTTCGTTTAAATCTCATATATGTTCTAAATCTTTGAATGTATTTGTTTAATTCTATTAGTATATATATTTATACTATCTATCTTATAAAAAAACTCCAGAGATGATGAATTATTCTAGCTCTTCATACATTATCAAAAAAATTATATATTTCTTATAAATAATTATTGATATTTTGTAACATGATATATTACATGAATGGTTTAAAAGTTCTTTCACATTTTAAAATAATAATAAAGCATCATAACTGATGGAGATCATGAAAAATTATCCTTATGTGAAGTGGGTGGAATACAGCTTATAATGGCTCATTATGTAAGTAATATGCAACTATACATGAAATCAACTGATTCACTATTTGTTTATGATAAACTTCTGGTATATAAAAAAAATAAAAGAATATAAACCTGACAACAAAATTATACAAATATTAACTTTGGCAGATTCTAGGCTATCACCAAAGGAAAAAGGACAATAGGCAGTGGAGTCAAACAAATATCTCAAGAGCCAGGTGTGCTCTCTATAGAAAGATCTCTTCAACTAAAGAACATAAAATTATCTCAATTAAAGGTTCATCAAAATTAAAAATGAATATTCTCTACAACAAAATAAAACAGCATAAAAAACAATCTCTACAACATAATAAAATAGCATAAAAAACAATGTTGTTAAATTTTGGAAGATTTATCATTACTTAAATAGTACACATCTTGTTAAAATTTAAGGCTTCATATTTGTGATCAAGTGAAAATTTGAGTAACTTACAAAGTGAATGACCTAAGTTGGTAATGGTTCAAAGAAATTACCACTATGTGTTCAGTAATTACAAATCTTCAACAATAAATTGGCTTTTCATTCCTCTTTCAAATTTCCCTATATCTTCTATATTCATAAAAACTTTCAACTCCTGAAAAAAGACTTTTGGGATACACAACAGAGGAAATTAGGTTCTTAATTTTTAGAATGGGTGGCTTTAAATAACATTCATATATTTTACAAAGTCAAGCATGAAAAAATATTTTATTAACATTAGAAAAAAATAGAACAATTGATCTGCATTTTTTTTTTTTTTAGAAAAAAAAAGATCGAGTTTCTCTCAAGGTAATACAATCCAAATCTAATTCGTCTTAGATTTCACATTTCTTTCTATAAGTCATTCAATCCTCAGATGAAATTTATAGAATACTGACTGGAGTTAATATTATGAGTTTTTCATGCAATTCATTTTACAATAAAAAATCTAATAAGCTCATAATAAATACTAAATAATCTATCACTTAAGGTTAGTGAAGATAATTCATTCTGGATTGGAACAAAATCAGTAGAACTAATTATAATCAAAATATTTCTACTAAAAATCATAAAAATTGTTGACAACTTATGTTTTAATGATTCAAAAAGGTGGAAACTATCTCTCAAAGAATTACCTAGCTGTTAAAATTATTAATCTTATATATTAAACTTTAAAATTCAAAATAGCTAAGCCAGAAATGGAATCAATAAATAGCCTTATCACACTTACTTTCACAATTCTGTAAACAGACCTAATAAAACTGTAAATATATTCACTGTCTTAAACTAGGAAAGGTTTCATAAGTTCCAAAATTTGGTTAAGAAATTTATTCATTAACATTATTTATACACAAACAATTCCAAAAATTTAGCATGAAAGTAAATTCAGAATAATCTATAAATCTAATAAATATAATAATGACAAAAAAATCACCCAATAAGAAAAAGTATTATGTTATCTGTAAACTCTTGGAAAGAATAATCATAATACAAATTATGCCACTAGTTGAAAACTTATGTACTACCAGAATGACTAAATTCAATTCAGAATAAAACCACTGAAAACAAGTTCTATTTTAAACTATGAATAGTAAAAAGAACCATCAAAATAAAAATAAAACCTAGTATTATTATTATTAATCTGATCTCAGCTTAGAAGTGTTGGAAAATAGCCTCCTATAAAATTTATAAATGCTAAAAAAACTTAAAACTATTATGATAAAATGCTCTTTAATAATAATAAAAATCTCTACAAATGTTGGTAATAATTAATCTATATAAAAAATTATTATCATAGAATAAATAAAAAATGTAAATAGCAATAAATAATCATAGCAAGCACAAAATTTTACATAATGACTCATCATATAGTGTATCTACATTAGTATATTGATCTATTTCACAAAACAGATAATTTATTTATACTGATAACATTTGCTTATATTAAAAAAAATTATTTCCAGATATATAAAAAAAATCTTTTATTAAAACAGAAGTTTGGAAATCTTTTTTAAAATCTTGAATCTTATTTTTTAATCTTATAAAGAATGTTCAATGTTTGCCTGAAGGTTTGCAATGATGGCATTTTAGTTGTACTTATACATTGTACTATTTCCATCATCTAATATTAAATATTGAATATCTTTAGAAAATGTTTTAAAACTTTATTTAAATTTTCCAAGTGCATTCAACTATTAATATTAGCACACAGGTTAGTATATAAATGTTTCAAGTGGCATTATTTACCTCTCTTCTTTAGGTATTACTGACCTGATGAGTGCCAATATTAGTATGGGAATTGAAGCTGAACCTTTAAATTCTTGAATATTGAATTATTAAGGTCATGATCTAACTGACTGCCAAAGACAATAGTCAGTAGAAATTCCATATACTTATCTATGAGGTTCTTCCTGATTTCTTCACCTTTTCCTTTAAGAGCAAAATTAATTAATAGGCCCAGATATTATATATTGTCACACTAAGTTGACTTATGAGTTATTTCTCCAATAAAACATA
Organism: Epiperipatus broadwayi; assembly: GCA_028023455.1. Taxonomy (NCBI): domain Eukaryota; kingdom Metazoa; phylum Onychophora; class Udeonychophora; order Euonychophora; family Peripatidae; genus Epiperipatus; species Epiperipatus broadwayi. The sequence goes on along the minus strand of JAQFVV010006517.1, from coordinate 515,877 downwards.
TGGATATTGATATGTACATTATCTGCTACTTTAGATATATTTATTTTCTCTTTTCTAAACATTAGTTTGCACTGCTTCAATCACTTTTCAATGGGGCAACTGGTTTCACCAATTCATGTGATATTTCATAGATGCAGTTTTTGTTTTTCACATTTTAAGTTTAGGCTTTGTAGATGTTAGAATTCTTTATAATGTGGTGCAGCTCAGGAAAGCTGTTCTCATGTTGTAGATTTTCTTTAGTTTATCTTCTACTCATGGTATATATGGATACACTAGTGCCAATAATCTTTATTTTGATGTTTCTCTTTATTATCTATTTAAGATTTTCTTAACAACAGCTGATGGATACTAAATCATTAAACATCCATTGATTATTTTGGTTTGCATTGAGTGACATTACTTTATGGAGAGTTTTGCCTCTGTGTTAACAGCTGATAAATAACTATTCTTCATGAGAGTCTGTTCTATGTAGATTTTTTTTTTCCAAATTGCTCATTTTTGAACAAACTTCTTTTGCTCTTATCCATAGCGGTAGTATAATTCTATATTTCATATTTCAGGTGTGATTGGATGCATATGCTATTTTCCTGTATGAAAGGGTTTTCTGTAAACTGTAATTTTGCCATGAGGGAGTCTTGTCTCAAAAATATCTAAGAATGTCAATTTTTATTATTGTTGTGATACCATTGTGAAGGCAATATGTTGCCAATATGTGTCCAGAATGTTTATAATAATATTTCACCATGTGGCCATACAACAAATGTACCATCAACATAGTAAGTCAAACTGTAGACAGATATGGAATAGTATTTATAGCTGTGATTTCCAAATTCTTCAATATAAACATTCTAATGAAAGATGACAGTGATGAGCCCATAACTATCCATTGATTTTGTTGAAAGAACTCCCATGTTGTATTAAAATTGTTATTGTTGTGCAGAATGTTAATGGTTCCATTACACCAGAGTCTCCAAACTTTTTCCCACAAAGACCAAATTGTTCATTTCAATAATTTCATCAGGACATAATAAAAAAAAGAATAAAAAAAAAGGAAATTTGTTCTTTACAAATTGGGCATATGGCCTTATCCTTTGATTTTGATTATATGAAGAAGTATTTTATATTCCAACCATCATTAAACACACAACATTTATAATAAATTTTTCTTTTCTTTTTCTAACTCATATTAAAAGTTAAAAAAATGAATAAATTTATAAATAATTATAAAATTACTAAAATTATAAGTGCTCTGCACAAGCAAATATCTTAATAAGAGTAACAGCAACTTTTAAACCTAAATTTATGCAGTTAAAAATTAGGAATCACACTGCACTACTACACTGAATATTGCAATAATTCCTCTGGATAATCACTTATAATGGGTAGGAACAGAGACAAAATACCTAAAGGCTAATAATGAACCTATAGATTCAATTTAAAGATTAATGTCATAATACCAGAACCATCTACAATACTGTGAATTGATACCATCGATCGTGGCTGAACAAGAAGAAAGAAATACATGATGAATACAGTTGTGGTTCAATATAAATAAACTTGTGAATAATATCAATATGCAATATCAATAAATTTTCAATACAATTTTAATTAATGCATTTGAAATCTATCAACATTCCATGTTTTTTGAAAATTATCATTGAAAAATTAGTTTATGTCTTGGGTAAAAAACTCCACCTATTAATTTTTGATTAGAACCTAGAGAATCTTTCTATAAATACTCCTCCATGTTTGTCATTTTATTTTTACAATTAAATCATTTTTCTAAAGATTATATAAGTAATTTTAATGTTTTAAGTTTCAAATATAAGCTATCAAGTGACATCAATTTTAAACATTTATATATATATATTTAAATATGAAAATAAATATCTACAGAAGTTCTTACTTATAACAATGGAGCAAACTGCACTTGCATGTAATTTACCTATTCAAAACATTAGGATGAAATATTAGATATTTGAACTTTATGTTATTAAAAAAATGATATATTTAGGACCTTATCATCAAAAAAAGAAAAAATTTCTAAAAATTAATAAATTACTTATTGTAATTAAAATTTTAAACAGTATTCTACTTATCATTTTAACAAAAGCTATTTTTTTAACTGAAGAAATTTCTGATTGCCATAATGAACTTTCTAAGAGTTGACTTTTTAAAAATAAAGTGATTTCAAAGATAATCTTCTATTAGTGACATTGTTTTTGGTTTAAAAATAAATCTTTTTAAAAAAGATTAAATCATAATCATTAGTAGTTTTTTCTTTACAAATCTATAAGATTTAATAATTTGGCCACAGATTAAAATACCCAGATAATCAGATATTAGCCACATTCTTTGTAGCTTTATCAAAATTCTGACATCTTCAGAGTTTTTTAAAAATTAGTACATTAAAATTGTAGCAGTGATGAAAAAAAAAAGCAACAACCAACCACAATCTGTAATATAAGTTTATAGATAAACTTAAAGATTATAGTGAAATTTGATCAAACATTTTACCACAATACTTTCACTGACCAGATATGGCCCATAGGCCATGGTTTGAAAATCCAAGCATTAGACTCCCAAGAGAAAGAATTGTTCTGGTTTGTAAATGATTATTAAATCAATTCTTACAATAGACAATTCTTCATCACATGGTGCATTTGTGAATACATTTTCCACAACAAAGCATATCAATATATCAATTCTTAGAATTTTCATATTCTTGATTAATTCTTGATTTATTCTACTTATAAAAGGCTGCATTTTGTATGTCAAAGAAATAAGAACTTTGATAAGAAATCTTGACAAATTTTGGCAAGCTGAATTTCTAGAACTAACAATACATTTTAATGGAACATGGTCCTTATGGATTTTAGGTAGTTCATAAAGATGATGAATTTTGTTGAAATACAATGTTACTTTACTTTTTCCTGAATCACTCAGAAAGCATCATTTATTTTAAGAAAAAGATTGAATGGTGATACCAACTCACAAACCAGAATAATTCTTCCTATTGATAGTATAATGAAATTATGAATATTCTGCAAATCTGAATTATTCAGGAAGAATAATTTATTATAAGAAAAAGATTGGTGATATCAGCTCACAACCTATAACAATCCTTCCTGTTGATAGTATAATAGAACTATGAATATTTAACATAATGGCAACACATTTTTAATACAACACAAAATTCTTTTAACAAAATCAAGGGATGGTAATGGTCTCACCAGTCATTTCTGAATAGCAATATTTACTGAGCACTTGAAAACATAGTCATAAATACTACTCCACATTCACCTAAAGTTTGAATTTACTATGTTAATGAAAAATTGTATTGCCACTTGGTGAAGCACTATTATAAATATTCTGGACAAACTTCAACATGTCCCCTTCAATTAAATTCACAACAGAAGTAAAACAAAAATAAAAATAACATTCTTAGATATTCTTGTGACAAGAGTCCCTCATGGTAAAGTCAAAATTATAGTTTACAAAAAACCATACATACAGGAAAATACATGGCATCTACACCCAATAACATGAGAAATATGGCATATTATCACACGGAACAAAAGAAGTTTGTTTAAAAACCAATGATTTGAAAAAAGAAAAGGTCTACATAGAATAAACTCTCATGAAGATTGGTTATAAAAAAAATAAAAAAAAACAGTTATTGGCATTGTAATAAATTGTACCATACAATCTTTCCAAAAATTCTTTTACATACTTTGAATTATATTTTTCGGCAATTGTTTTGTTAAAAAAACAACAACAGATATTTTATATAATAAAGCTATGTTTGAAATAAAAAATGACAACTCTTCCTACTACTCGCCTTGTAAAATGGCCATTTCAGCAATTTCTGTAGGTCAAAAGACAATGAATCTTTAGTAATTGAATATATTAAATTTTATATTCAGGAATTGCTTTTTTACTATGTTCCATAAATTTTTTTTATAAAAATACATACTTCATGTATTAGTTTCACTTACAATATTTTAATTACTTCATCTTTACGAATTTGAATAGTTTCATTTGCAATATTTTAATTACTTCATCTTTACAAATTTGAATACAGCAATATAATAGTGGATTTCACAACAGCTTTTTTTCTTTTGATTATCAATATTAATTATATTTTCTACTAATTATTCTTTATAATTTCTCTTTAATATTGTATCTGTTTGAAATATGTAACTCTTATCTAGATTATTTAATAGCCTATATTTATTTATTTATTTTTTTTTAAAAAATCAGGATATATTTATTATTAATTCTCTATTAACTTTATTAGCTTGTGATACTACTGTAACAATATATTAAACTAATCTCCCTCCTGTATATGTTAGATTGATGAATAAATCTGTTGAGTTGAGATATAACAATTGTTGTGTTTGAGGAAGGTGGTGATGAGTAAATCACTGGCCATTTAGCAAAATTTACAGTAATATCTTTAACAAAATGGATTAAAATATACAATATGCCAAGCATCAGTTGATGTTTTAATATATGATGGTCTCTCCACATATAAAAAAAAATGTCACAAGATTTAAAAAGATGTTTGACTATGCTAAAATGAAAAATGTAACATGAAGCAGCAGAAGCATCAATGGACAATCTAGATTAGAAACTGTGACAGGTTTATCAATTTTATTATAATACACCATGATAACTGCAAACATATTTGTATAGTTAGATATATAATCCAAATTGGTAAACATTTGTTTGCCTCCATATTGATGTGGTTTCTTCTTTATAACTTATAATAATTGCACTTTTGGTGAAGTTCACCATACTTCACCGAAAGTGCACTCACCATTAGGCTTTAAAGAAGAAAGAAACCATTTTGATATGCAGATGAACAACATTTGCAAATTTGAATTACAAATATAAATGAAGAAAAAAAAATATTAGACATATAATTTTTACTAGTCAACTTAAAATGATAATTAGAAATTGTTAAAGTGCTGTTTATATATATATTGAAATTACAATTGTATCATTCATAGTTGAGATCATATCTTTTGTTAATATGAATTTTGTTCATATATCATTTGTCACATATATTAGACTCATTACTGTACATAATAGTTTAATAAATACATTTGTTAATAATTGAGATATAGAAAATAATAAATATTAAATAATTCTATTCTCAGTCTTTGATTAACTCAACTTTACCCTTTGTTTGACCTTTGCCATACCTGTCATTTACTATTTACAGTTCATATAGTAGCAAGAATTTAGGAATCACTCCAGCATAAACTCTAATATGAAAGCTATATTGTGCCAAAACTTGTAAATGAAATGTACATTTCATGAAAAATAATTTTGTTAAAATAAATATAAGATTTTTATTTACTGACAAAGTAGGATCTGCTCTGTCATATCTAATTTATTTTCCTTGCCATTATCTTTCTTATGAAAAGTATCAATCATCTTAGCTTCCCCACGCTATAGATAACAACTGAGTGAATCAATTTCTGCATTAGTGCAATAAATAATAATCTTATTATATCAACATACTGGTTACAAGAAGTAGTTTGCTGTTAACAGAAAAGGAATCCTCTGATTCCTCTTTGAAATCTTAAAGGAATCAAGAACAAATTCCTTATGTCCAATCTATTGTGTTCTTGTAACAGCAGTTGTTACTACTATATGCTTATTCACATAATATACAAACATGGATGGATTGCTCAACAACACATACCAACTAAAATTGTGAGTTTATTGGGTTTTTTTTTTACCTCTGAGTTTGAAAACATTATGGTCTTTCTTAATTTAAATATTAGATGACTTTTCTTGAAGGCAGAATGAATGTGTGTGAATGAACTTTTTTTCTTCAATATTTACAATCATAAATAAAACTAAATTATGACCCTTATTTCCAGGAAGCTATAAAATCACCAACCAAGGCAATAGTCAGCAGTTGAAGGATGCTAAGAATTCTCTGGTTCCCAAACCAGACTGGCATTTGATGGCTTTTTATTTAAATACATACAACTTCAGATCACTTTCAAATAAATGAAGATTGCACAAATTGGACATTGTTGAACTTTATAAAATTAGAAACAAATTGGTGAGAAGACAATTGATTTAAAAAGTGAAAATGTATTTTATTACAAAAATACAAGAATTGAAAGCCCAAGTGGTATGAAATTCATTATAAATAAAAAGTAAAAGAATATTGTATAGCTGATGAATCAGTGGCAAGATTAGACATTTAAATTAACGGTACATATTAAATGCAGATAATTCAGATTTATGTCCTAACAAGTTCTCATTGTAATAAACATGTAAAGGATTTTTATATGGATATAGAAAAAGCTTTTGATCAGACCAAACATTTTAAAATTGTCATGGAAGACTTTAATACTAGAATTGGTAAATGATTGAGAGATTAAGTGCTAGGGATAATTTGGTTATGGAATTAGAAATAAGAAAAGACACTAACTTGTGGATTTTGCAGAAAAAACAACTACATTATATTCTTTCTTTAAGAAAAATTGACTAACAGGCAATATGTATTTCAAGACTGTAATGTTATTAATAGCTTTAATACAGAATGTAATCACTGATTAGTAAGATGTAAAAAATACTTATTAAAATAAAACTTAAGAGACCAAAAAAAAAACAAAAAAAAACAGTTTTCATAGTGATAGTCCTAACTTTTAGAAACATCATAAGGAATTTAAATTAAAACTTGAAAATCATTTAAAAATATTAACAGATGTTTCAGATTTAAATGAAATCAATAGGAAGATAAGTGATACACTATTAAGAACTGTAACAAAGACAGCAGGTACAAAAAAGCAGCAATTTATCAATATTTCTACTGAAACAAGGCAATGTATGAAAAAAATGAAGAAATATGAAAATATATAAAAATGAACCATTAAAAAAAATTAAATATTTAGAGTTTAGTAAAATATGAAAAAGAATTAATAATAATATATAAAAAATATAATTGTAAATTATTAAAGAAAGCTATGGAAGAGAATAAGTCTCAAAAATGTAAAACAATATTTTAGAAATTGGTAGGAAATATTTCTACAATAAAAAAAAAGTTGGAACTAATACTAAAAAAAGAAATGACATCATGAAATATATGGAAGGGTTCTGTATATAATTACAAGAAAACAAAGTATGCTCTACATATATTATTTCTTCTGAATTGTCCCACATTTTAAATGAAGAATTGAGACATGCAATCAATCTATGTAGAAGGGAAAAGCTCCAGGCAATGATGGAATTATAATTGATATCTTAAAAGAAACAAGCAAAGAAATAAAAAGACACTGTCCAAGTTTTATACAAAATGTTTTAATGCTAAAGACATACCAGATGCTTGGAAGAATTTAGAATTAAGTGATATTTGAAAAATGGTGATAGAAAAGATATTAGAAAGTACAGACTTACTAGTTTCTGAGTTCTATAGAAAATTTTTATCAAGATAATTACAATCTCATTTATAGTGTACTTTGGATTTTAATCAATTAAAAGAACAAACTGGATTTAAAAGTGATTTTTGCACAATATATCATATCCAAGAAATGAGAGAAGTTATAGACAGGATCAATAAATATGAATTACTATTATGTTTTGGATTTGTAGATTATAAAATTCTACAAAAATTAAAGCATTGGATCGTCAAAATATAGACCAAGAATATTGTCATATTCAGAAAAATATTTATTAAAATGCAACATCAATAATTAGATTATATAGTGAAGGTAAAAAGATTAACATTAAGAAAGGTACATGACAGGGTGATTCCAGATCTCCAATACTTTTTACAGTAGTTTTGCAAGAAGTATTTTATAGATTAAAATGAGATGGGTGTAAAAATAAATGAAGATTATTTAAATCATCAAGTGTGGGTGTTTTTGAAAATAATGCTTTAGATCTTCAGAAAATATTGCAAGAGTTATCTGCTGAAAATCAGAAAGATTAAAGTAATGCTCAATGAATTTTATCAAAAGAAGAATGTAAAGACTAATATTGTTGAAAAAGTTAACAGCTTCAGATACTTTGGTTAGATTATTAGTACAAATAGAAACATAACAGATGAAATTAATCATAGCATTAAATTTGTATGGTTGTGTTTTTGATAGAAATAATAATATTAAAATAAGTATTCATATGTGTTTGAAAATTTGTTTTATTAGTTCTTATTAATGGATCAAGCAATGTAGAGACATCAGAGCAATGAGCGAAATATGGAGAGGTGTATTTTAGGAGTAGCAAGAGATCAAAACTGAAATATATGGGGCTAATATCATTGAAAGGATTAAGAGACTGAAATGTAGCTGAGCTGGATGCATTGTTAGAAGAAATGATAATAGATGGACAGTAGACAGGATTCAAGAGATTGTAAAATAGTTAGAAAAGATAACAAATGAGATGCATGGATAAAATAATGAAGTTTGCTGATGTGATCTGGGAAAAACAGTCTAGAGATTGGAGAAACTGGATTAAATTTGGAGAGACCTTCATCTTGCAGGCAATCAATCATTGTTCAAAATGATAAATCAGAAGATTCAAATGTCTGACTTTACTTACGTAGATGATATACATTAATAAATAATTATTTACAATTGTTTGCACAGATAATTAAAAATTATTCACTATGACAAAGATTTATTAATTATAAAGATGTAAAAACAAAACCCTAAAGCTTTCAAAAGTAATAATAAAGATTGGTTTAAGTAGGATATCTTGTTTTAATATTTTACCTATGGGCTATTCTAATGGGATCATAATGTTTCATCCTCTCTCTGACATCTCAAAAAACCGAATAAAGTCTTTTAATTATCCATTCCCACAATTGGTGCTCTATATTTCTGGAGACATTAATTAGTTTAACTTTTTCTGGACAGAATAAATAAATTATATCACTTCTCATGCAGGATTAAGTTTGATATATACTATGTTTAAAAAGAAAAAAATGGTCAGTTTAAATTCATTTTGGAAAAATAATTAATAAGTTAGATTAATTAAAGATTTATGTATAGATAAATTAATAAGAGAAAGATGGTTACTATTATGATTTATTAAAAATAGCTTTTGGATAAAGTCATCAGTAGATTTTTTAAAAAAAATCCCTTCTTTACATAGAAAGATACATTATAAATAATATTAAATTGAAAAATACAATAGTTACTCTAGAAGTAAAAAAAACACACTAATTACGTGTGCTAATATAAAAAAGAATTTTTTAGAACACTTGGATTCTGAAAATTGACTGCTGTAGAAGAGGAAGCATATCGAACTTTGGTATTGTCTAGCCTGAAGAATAAATCCATAGACTTAGGGATTTTTTTGCAAGTCATATTTGGTCTTTACTATCATTTTATATGCCATAGCTTTTAGATACTAGAAAATATTATTGTATTATTTGAAAATATATTGTATATATTTGTAAATTTATTTGCTAATAGCTAAAATAATAAAACATAGAGTAATGATTATATTTAAGTGGGAACACTAATTTGTCTAACACTTTTCCTTTAAGGTGAGACAAAAGAAAACTGATGTAGTCAACTAAAACTGAGAAGACAGCATTTTATAGAGAAATATGAATTTAAGATACTTGAAAATCTGAAAATGTTAGGACAGACAATCAAAAGTGTGATTAACATTAATAACAGTAACAAATGGTCAAATTATTTGAGCAGTTGGAAAATTTTCTTTTTTCTAAATGATATTAAAGAAAAAATTTAAAATAATAGTTTTATTATATTTGGCCAATATTAAACTCATAAATTTAACAAAAAATTAAGCAATCTAAATAAGCTGTATAAATTTATCTATGCTGAAGTAATCGAAAAATTAATGGCCTTATTGCTAGACTATGTTCTAGGAATGGCCATTATTCTCAAGAATTTAATAAAATCTTATGATTTTAAAGATTTTATAAAATTGGCTTTTCTTGATCGTTATTTAGGATATATCAGAAGGCAAACTTCATCACAAATTATTGGCAAAAAGCTATTTTATTTACAAAAAAGCAATTCATTTAGGAATAGCTTAGTATTCTATCAGGTGACAAATTTCCAGAAATTAAAACTAATCATTAAGTCAGAAAAAATTCAGAAAGTAAAAAATGAAATATTTTCATATAAACTAAAAAAATAACTACAAAGAAATTCAATTATTTCTGCTGCAGCAAAACAAATCATTGAGTAAACAAATGCAAATGGAAAAATGACTGTTGCAATAAATGCAATCACAGGAACCATTTGTGAAAAAAATGTTTAAAATAAAGGGGGGGGGTGTCACAGAACAATTAAAAATGAAAGTTATAATTTCTAAAATACTTAATGAAATTAAACATAGAAGATTGACCCAATCAATTGCTAATTGTAGTATATATATATATATTTAATCAAAATTACTCCAAATCCAAAATTCAACCAGACTAGCTAATCTAAAACACAACCAATGGTTTCACTGCTAAAGCAGACTTCTCAAATATATATTTAAAGAAAATTAGAATGGATCAGATGTTTCTATAATATCAAATAATAATTATAAAAAAATTATAAAAAACACATGTATATCAACCTAGAATAATGACAAAAGACATTCATGAAGGGGAACAGATAAATTAATAATAGAAAAAGGGTTACTACTTTAAACTACTAAAAATAGAATTTGGATAAAGATTATATTATTCTAGAGCAGGGATGCCCAACCCGTAGCTCGCGAGTCACATGTGGCTCGCATTGCACTCTTCAAGAAAAATTGATAAAATATTTTTTGTTCCTTGATGCCACATGCACACACTAAAAAATAAGCATTTTTACAATACAAACGATAACGATATGCAGTGTCAGGTTTCACACTAAATAAAATAATTAAAATATACTTTTCCTGTAATTGTAATTTATATGTATATTACCAAATTTTTAATAAATAAATATAAACAAAATGTATTTACATTTTTTCTTATTAACATATTACACCAGTTTTTTTTTTTTTTTTTTTTGCAGTTTGAGAATTATGTTTATAAATGTAATGTGAAAACTGCAATATATAATTGTGGCTCCCCAAATTTTTTTAATTTCTCAACTGGCTCGCGTCAAGTTAAATGTTGAGCACCTCTGTTCTAGAGAATAAAATAACTTCACTTATTAAATATATCTCTTCTCATATAGGTAATGTTGCCACACATCCCATATATATGGGACTGTTACTGTATTTCACTACTTGGTCCTGTATTATTATTTTTCCCATTTTCTCTGTAAACTCTATGTGAGGCAGCTGACACCATGTATCTGTCAGTCAATCTCATGCTAATTTGTTTCATGCATGTGTAATAAAATAAATAATTGTTCACTCCTGCATATCGAGTCTTTTTTAGATAAAACCATTTTTATATCCTTAATAAAAAATACCAAAGAGAAAGTGTCATTTTAAAGATCAATTTACCAAAAACTGGTCATTTATAAAGAATGGATGAACTGAATTTGAAGCGCTGAGTTCTATCTGTAATTCTCATATCTTCATTAACCATGGTGGAAAGTTCAATATCCAACAACATATTGCTACAAATCTTCATAGATTAAATATCAGGACCCCTTCAACTTCTAAGGATATATCTAGTTTTATGATAAAGAAAGATTCTGAAGAAGAAAATTTAATTGTGGCTGCTGAGCTGACTACAGTGTACAAAGTAGTACATCACCATCATTCATTTAACTCGTTAGATTATACTACTGAACTGGATGCATTGATGCCCCTTGCAATGTACAACAATGCATTAAAGATTTAAATGAAATTTTTTTTGGAATAGCTACAGATGCCAATGACCATAATGCTGATAAGATGTTTTCCTTATTAATCCAATTTTTCATTGAAAAAGATGGACAGCAATCCAAATTACTAAAATTGGCTTCTTTATGTAATGAACATTCTGAAACAATTGATGAGCATTGCAAAATATCTCTCAAACATCTAAATATTCCCATGGATAAGTTTATTGGTTTTTGCGAAGATAATATGAACACTAACTTCAGAAAACTAACCGAGTTGGAAAAAATGTGTTTTTAAGACTAAACTCTGAATTGGAGATATTGAAGGTATAGGATGTGCAGCATATATTTTGAACAACACTCTATCAGTAGCAGCTGATATTTTGACTGTAGATGCTGAATCAATAGTCATCAACATATTTAAGTACTTTAATATTTACATAGTGAGGAATGAAAAATTCAAAGAGTTTGTGAATATATTGGTATCACCCACAAAAGCTTTTTATCCTATGTTGGAACCAGGTGATTATCACTTTTACCAGCAGTTGAAAGAATATTGAAACCGTGGCAGCCATTAAAATATTTTTTCGCTAATGAAGACAGACCACCAAAAGCTATTTAAAGATTTTTTTGGCGATCCAATTAGTGAAGTTTACTTTTACTTCCTGCATTCACAGCTCAATTCATTTGAAACTCAACTTAAAAAAATCAAACATTACAGTTTTGGAAATAAAATCTGTATTACAAGAGACAAAAAAAAAAATCCAATTTTATTGGAATGGCAACAAAACAAATCTTGAATTGCTTAAGGCTTGATTCTGGAAGCAGCACAAAATGGTCACAATCATTTAAAAAATTCAATGCATTCAACTGGATGACTCTCAATCAGGTTCCTAAATGGGAAGAAATAGAACTTACTATTGCATATTTACAAGTAAGAAACATCGATATTGGCAACACTGAGATTTTATTCAATCAGTTTGTATATCTAAAAGATTATTTGGAGAAACATAATACCAGCAAAAACTGCAAAGTAACTATGAAGTATGGAAGAGAAATGGCTGAAGCTTTTTGCAGATACAAAGCATATTGATTGCAGGTCATGTCTAATAAAGTTATGCTAATATGTATTTGCCATTCCAGCCCACAATGCAAATGTGGAGAAATTATTTTCCCTAACGTCAACTCAATGCTGGACAAAAGAAACGTGTTATCATTGGAGACAATTGAAGCAATTTTGATTTGTCATTATAATTTTAAAATGACTTGCACCCAATTTTGTAATTATGTGAAAGAAGATGATATAATTAAGAAAGTAAAATCAACTTTAAAGTATGACTGGGCTAAAAAGGATTAGCCTTGCATCTTTTTTATTATTCTACCTATTCGTTTTATTAGATTGTTTAAACTTTATTAATTTTTTATCAGAGTAAAATAAACCATTATCTACCCATTTTTTTCATGTTTTATTTATTTAGCACTTAAACGACCCGTATCAATACTTGGGATTATGGTAACCCTACATATAGGATTAAGTTTGATTTACATTTCCTTTGCATTCTTCGCTAATGACATGTTCAATTTTTGCTTACTTATAGCTTTACTTTGATAGTCTTCTAATTCTGATATACACAACTCAATTTTTATTAATAAAAATATTTTTTAAAATATAGCAATAACCAATAGATTTCACATTAAGAATTGATATATATAAATTTGGTAATTGTTTGGAATGAAAACAGAGTTTATATCATGAAACACTCTATTCGATATCGAACTTCAATTAAATATAGCTCACAAGCTAAACAATAAATAAAGGAATATATACTTTAAATATTGATAATAATAATGTGCTTTTATATATAACGCAAAAATATTTATTTTTCGAAATAATTGGAAAATAAGTTCTACTTTCTTTTACAATTTCCAAATAAATATTATTTAATGTAGAATTAAATGATGCAAGCAGCAAACAATGTTTTAGGATGAATAAACAAACCCAAGCACCCACACGTTTTCATATTGACCATATGGTATAAACTGATTTTATCTTTGCTCGTATTTGGAATTACTTTAAAAGACTAGTTGAGATTCATGACTTTTAATGCAGACAACTTAAATTAAAAATTCAGACATCGTTAAGAAAAAAACAAGATTTATTTTAAATGCAGTCTATTAAAAAGGGAGGCTATAGTACATTATATGTAAACGGAAATCATCGTTTGAAACGAGAAGTAAAAAAAATCATTTCACAATAAATCATTGACGTGGAATGATATTACAAAAGATCCCCCAAAACTTTTATATTATTTGATATCTGATTTATTACTGTTAATGTTTTTTTTTTTTAACCAAAAAATAGCCATTCTAGTTTGACATAGAAACTATATAAAAACTTATTTCATTAGGATAACTTGCCATCCATTGTTTTTAGAGGAGTGAAATTCTTTGAAAAGTAGCAGGTGATACTGCATATGACTTGTCACATGGTTTTTAATAAATTTGCGCATGGGCAAGAAGGCTTTCCTATAAGTAAGTCATCATGGCTGTAAAATATTTCGATGGAATAATGTCGCGGAAATATTATTGGTTTTTGAAGTTATTTCTTTTAGTTTTCATTATTTTAATTTCAAAAATTGATCATTCCGAAGAAAAATGCATTTTTGGAGTTATAGATCTTACGGAGCTTAATAATTGGTAAGTCGATAAAACTTTTTAACTTTATGAAGTTAGCAGGTAAATAATTTCATTAGAGAAGTTGTGTGGCGTGAGTGCGCTGGATTTGTAAACAGAAGTAACATTGCTGCTACTAGACTATGGAAATAATTTAATGTCTTATTAAAATAATTTTGATCACATTTACATTCTAAATCATCGTTTAAATGCATACACATCCAGATATTTATTTTAAAAAAGGTAGACCAGAAAATGTGCATATATATAAAATGATATTTGTTGAAAAACGGTCTTAAAACAAAATTTATAATCATCGCTATACTGCAATTGTATTGAAAGAGTAGCAAATTATCGCCGTTTGTGATCAAGCACTAGTACAATTAACTCTCGTGACTATATCTTAATCTGCTTTCGAGAAGATATTTTATCAAATGTATATATATATCCGGATCTCTATGTATACGTCTATCAAATCGTTAATAATTGACTCGATAATAAACAGGCTAGCGATCAGAAGTTACTTATAGACTATTCATGTTGGAATATTTTAATAGAATAATTTCTACAGTAACTAGGCCTAGCCATTGGTAGAATCTCTACGATAGTGAATGGTAATACTACTGTTAATAGTTTTTTATTAAAAAATGGTATTCTCCTACGGCACACAAACTACGTACGAATGTTAAAATAGATGTGAACAATAATTGTATATAATAGTTATAGCATTAGATTGTCTCCGTAATAAATTATTTCATTATATATTTTGATTTCTGATAATTGAAAGTGAGAAGTCACTACTATAAAAGTGAATTACATAGATCTTAAAGGCGGAAGCTTAACTTGAAAAAAACTTAAATTAAAGGCCGAAGTTTAGAAACAGGCAAAAAAAGTACTTGATTTCCTAGGAGGCAATACAAATATGGAATCGGTCGACTATATGTAAATTATATACATACAGTATAATACTAAACTATATGAAATGATCATTAAAGCACTTTATGATATTTTTGGTCACCTATTGTTATAATAATAGTTATTGTTTATATTAAATAAATGTTAATGCTTGTACATTATGCAATAACATAGTTTTTTCACACCACTTATGATTCGTTTGTTCTAAATCATTATGCATTAATATATTTTTTTCATATATGAAGTTTTATTCACCTATATCTACTCTGTTATTCCTAAAAGAATCTTTCATTTTTTATATGTACTTATTTCATTTATACAAAACAGTAACATTCTGTTTGATTCATTTTGGATCAATATTTCTGAATTAAAACAGGCAAAAACTCACTATATGTATTAAATGGTGATCATGTGATATTTCTAAATTGTCAAATTATTTTTATTTTCATTCAAACCAGAGTATCAAAAAACAAACAACCTTTTAACCAAATTTTATCATTGGAGTTTATTCACTTTAAACAAAACATTGGAAGCTCTTAATGAAAACATGTTAGCTGCCATAATCTATTAATAAAATGATAAAGAAAGTTGTAAATGGTATGATATATCATCTATTAATAATTGAAAATTCTCCATTCTTTCATTTGTTACTTAATTTTTGTACTTATTTTCAACCTAAACTTATTTTATTTTGTCTCTGTATTCTCAATCAGCCTGTTTTTCTCAAATCTTTACTTCATTCACACAGCATCATGTATTTATTTTTTCTGAGACTATACATAATGTTTCAGTCTCATTATATATTCTATTATAACATAAATATTAAAAAAAGTCTTTGATGAATCATATCTTCAATTGCAATTCCTTTTCTTGCAAAGCAGCCATGAATTTCAGTATTAAATAACATTTCTACTATTTTTTGTTTTTCTATAATTTAATCTCACTAAAAAGTTTTGCCTTTATGTTTAAAAAGTCAGTCATTCTGTGTGTTTGTGTTAGGAGGGAAGTTTATTTGTAATGAAATATAGAAATGAAGCAAAAGAAAAATATTTAAATTGATTCTTTTATAGCTTGAGGATTTTAACTACTAACTTTTGTTCAATGTTTCAATTTTTTTATATATGTGACTATGAATAATTCTATGCCTAGTTAGAACATAGAAAAATTAAATGTTAGCTTTACTACATACTTGTGTATATAAAATTGTTATTTAAAACTGTGAGATGATTTAATGAATTCTTTACAAGGATTGCCTGCCATTAATATAAAATTTCAACCTTTTGCATGTTAAATGATTGATTTGCTACCCATATAGTAACATGGTAGTTTACATAAAAATGGTCCAGGCATTGCATGCAAGTTTATTAAAATAGCTCATAAGTCTGACTTGCCAATTATTATTATAATATGTATGTTTAGAAATTATTATAGTATTACATAAATATATATATATTCAACACATACATGACCTGTGCAATCATGAATAATTCTATGCACAGGAGAAATATGAGGAAATTAAATATTGATTAGTCAGTTTTATTTGTGCAAGTGCAATGTCTGTATTTATATACAAATTTTACAATTTTATTTACTAAACCTTTGAAGATAATTCTAAGGTACAGCTCTTTCCATATATACTAGTTACTCACGTTTACTTTTCAATTGTGAAGCACTAATGGGCATCGAACCTTCACAATTCATGATTAATTTGCTGAAGGATACTGCATTAATCACCTTCCAAATAGTTTCGTTTAGCCTAATCTTATATATATATAAACATCAGGGTTAATGTTATAACTATTTAATATTATGAAACCAATACAGTCTTTTAAATTTAATTAAATCTAATTTAACCATTATCTTATTCCATTAAAAAAAAAAAAATCACTTTCCTTTGTTATTTCATACATAAAGTTAATATAATTTGTAAAGCATGAATAAACCTTAAAATACTGCCATAATGTTAAATTAAAATTATGTTAGTAATTTATTTATAATCTAGTATATAATAATAGGGGAGTGGGAGGAAACTTAACTCTAACTTACCATTAGCATATTCCACTAAAAAGTTAATATTACCACCAATTTACAAACACATACATATATATCAAATTAACATCACTAGCAATCCATGAGTAGAAATAAAAAATACTTCCTAAAATGGTAAATTAAATTATTATATCATTAGCTTTTAAAATTAAATTTTGAACCAACTATAAAATGGCAGGAGGAAAAATCTCAAATTTTTCTTTTAATTTAGTGGATTATTATTAGATAATCAAATTGATATAATCCATTATGTTTCCAGAATGATTTAAACCTTATTGGTTTTTTAAATTTTGCAGTCATATTCATTATCATATGATGAAAATTATTAATCTTATTGCCAGACAATCTCATCCTCCCCCCCCCCCATCAAACATTCTAAACATTATTCATAATAAATTAAATTGTCTCATGATATTTCCAAAATAAGACAATTTTAGTTTGCATTATTTGTGCTTCAAGAGATTGGTAGGATGGTTCAAATATATATTCTGTTTTTTGTGTTTTTAGAATTTCCAAAAATCTTCACTTACACCATAATTTAAAAGCACAGTTTTACTTTTTTTTTAGCATCCAACATTACAACCAGTAATAGTGCTTGATTACTATATTCTTTATTGATGAATGATCCAAGAAAGCCAAATCTACAATGATTTTTTCATTATCAATTTTGAAATGTAATTAGATTTAGTTTGATTATTTCATCTTTCTTTAATTTTTTTCTAATCAGTATTTTGAGATCTTCTGCATTTTTAATTGTAATGGTAATTTTATTAGATCTAAATTGCTGATGTTATCTATTTAAACATGGCTTCCCTCCTATATTCAGTAAGCAAATTGAATGAAGATGGAAAGTTACAAAGTTAATTTTTTTTGCCAATGTGAAGTCTTTTGTTTTACCATAGTGTAATACAACTGTAATTTCTAATTCCTTCTATAATTTTTTTAAAAAACAATGAAATGTTCTGGTAGAATTTTTTAAGAACATTCTATAATTTAGCAAGGTTAAATGAGTCAAAAAATCAATAAAATACATCAGCACTTCATTCTGGTATTCCTTGGCCTTTTCTATTATTCAACATGTATCAGCAATCATGTTTAGCTCCTTGATCTTTTCTGAAAGCAGTTTATTCATTTCGCAGTTCTTTTTCTAAAAATTTTCAGAATAATATTTGCATATAGTAAAAGTGATATAATTTTCACCCTCTATTTAACTTTTTTTTTTTTTTGGTTTAAAAAAAAAATTAATTTCTTGTGTTATATATGTATGTCATTAGATAGTTTTTGATATTAATTGATATAATTTTTGGTCAGTATTTTTATTAATTCTTGCAAAATTTCTAATGCATTGCCATTTTTTGGCAATGATTTCAAGGTTAATTTGATGTAATTTTTTATTATTAAAAGTTTTTTTGATATATGACTTTGTAATATAGCTTTTTTATGTATGTCCTCTCTCTCTGTTTAATCTTTGTTATTTCAATTATAACCTGTCAATTTGACAGTTTTTTTAGAAAATTTAATCATGGTGAAACAACATCTTTTTAATCTTAAGAATCCCATATAAGATAGTTTTGTTTTTTAACTTTCCATTTTCATTGAATGTTTTTTAAATATTGTTATAATATCATTCCTACTTTTTCCTAGATATAGTTTAAAATTTCTTATTCAATTTCCTTAAAATATTTTTTCTTAATTACAGTTACCATTGTGGAATGTGTGATATTAATTTTAGTTTTGTTATTTTTTTTTCATCTTATTCAAATTTTTTCATGGTCAGTTTATCTGATTCATTAGCAGTTATATCCAAAACTTCCTAATACTTTCTATTGTTTTTAAGTTATATCTAGAATGTTAGACAAACCTGTAGTTTTTTTAAAACTTCATTTGATATTTATGCATGAATAGTTTATAATATTTGTTCCACAGACAATTTCTTTCAAGTTCCTGTTAATAAAACTAAAATCTTTCATTGCTAGCTGCAAAGAAATATAATTTGATTTTCACTATTCACTTAAATTTTATTATATGTATATTGTTATCTAATTCCATGGATTCGATAATTTAAAGAGAATATAAACAATTTAAATGGTTAATTAAACAAATTAGTATGAATTTTGTCTTTTATTATTAAGTAATTGAAATACTTTATCCCAATATTAATAATAATCAACAATCTCAATCTGTTGTCAAGGCAAGGAAGGTTGCCTTAACTACAGGTTGAGATTGTTGATTGTTATAGATACTGGGATAAACTAAGTGCTGATTGATTTTAATGATTACTTATAAACCCATTTAACTTTGAGCATTATTACACTTTTTATTTAATATATATAAAACAAATTAATTTCATACACATTTTTCTTTTCAAATCTTGTTTTATTTTATGAAGCATTTTTCATTTATTATTAAGGATCATTCATATAATATATATAACCAAATGTAAATATGAAAAGCATAAAGCTAAACCAGTCAATAAAACAACTCAATTACCTCAAATTTAAAACTAAATATTATCCAAAATTAAAAAAAAAAAAAAAAATTATTTAACATGATCAATGGTTTTACTTCCAAAAGCTGTCTTCTCAAGTGTAAAAAAATATAAAACATATCAACAAATATATGCTAATTACATTTCCACAATTCATAACTATTTCCACATATTTTTAATATTAAAAGAACTCCTTAAGTAAATTAATTGCTTCGGTCATAAATTTTTAATAATAAAGATTCTTTTTTGTATTTTATTTCTTTCCAAAAAAAAAAAAACAACCTTAACCTCTTCAAACACAATATTATTGCTTGTTCTCTTTCCTCAGGGTTATATAATGCAGAATTAAGATATTTATTTTTATACTTTTGTCTTTCTTATTGCATTGCCAAATTCATATAATATTAATATCATTTACTTTCTTTATTACTTTTACAATGATGTCTATTTGTGTGTTATTTCTAACAAGTTGTGTGTATTTGAAAAGTTTAAATAAAGTTGAAAATTTTCTATACATTCAACATTAAATGATAAATGATGGAAATAGTCCAACATATTAGCTGCTATAAGAAATTTTGCTATAGAAATCAGAGATTAAATAATTCTAATAAGTTCATTTCAAAAAGTCAATTTTATGAAGATCATTTGAGTGTTGACTATAGAATATTTTATTTAATAACAAATGTAATTCTGTTAATAATTGTAAAAAGGTGATGGTTAAATAAAATTAATTTATTTCTTTGCTTTTTAAATTTTCTTCTTATAAAATTTAAAAAAAGAATAATTTGCTTGGTAGTAAGAAAATTGGGTACTTAGGTAATAGACCTGTTGCTCATGTTTGCAATGGCAGAATGCTGTACTTTTCTTCAGTGAGGAGTGTGTGTGTTTGCGATGTCAGAATGCTGTATTAAAAAGTCAAATTTTTAACAATATAAAAAATATAAATTGGTTCACAAAAATAATAAACATATTATAATACTAAATAAAAATAGGTAGTTGTGACTTTTAGTATGGCATTCTGCTGTGGCAAACATGGGCAACAGGCCTAATAAGTAAGTACCAAAAATTTATTGGAAGAGGGCACTTTTTTGAATAATTTATTGAATAACATAAAGGAGATTTTTGATAGAAATGCTATTCCTGCAGTAGTGTATATTGTCCCTCGTTTTTGTAAAAAGTTATATATAGTTCAGAATATAAAGGAAATAATAAAAGTTCATAGAAGTAGGGTTAGAAATAAATATTTTAATTCTGCATTATATACCCACAAAAAGGACATAAACCATAATATTATGTATGAGGGGATTATGGTAGTTTTTGGAAAGAAATGAAATAAAGAGAATTGAAGAATCTTTATTATTAGACATTTATGATACTGAAGTGATTTTAATTTATTTACTAGTTCATTTATTATTAAAAATATTTTGTATCATAGAATTTTTTAGGTTTTTTTTTAAATTTTGACAACTCTTGTTTAGTTTTCAATTGGAATAATTGAGTTATTTATACAAATATATATTCACATAAATTATAATTATATTTTTACATAAATTATAATTTCTTTTTTATTGTTTTTGCTTTTATATTTGTCTTCATTCTTTCATTTTTTTTAAATAAAAAATCCTCCATTTATTTATATTTATTTTCTATAATTACACTAGATTTCTAATATTGTTTTTATTCAAAACTGATTTTTTTATTGTTGTATGTATAAACTTTCTTTAATGAATTGTTCTTTATAAGATGTAACATTTTTCAGTATCTTTATTTCAAAATTTAAATGCTTAGATTCTTTAATATGCAAGTATATGTTAAAATTTCTAACTTTTAAATTCTGTTTTAATTTGGTTTTTAATTTATTTTTTGTTGTTTCTACATATGAAACATTTTTATTATCTCTCTTATAATCCAAGCAACTTACAATATATATGGCATTCATATTTTCCAATCCCTCCCTTTTTTAATATTTATACTTAAATTTTTTTTTATACTGGTTTAATTACAAATTTATTCTTCTTCTTCCTGTTATGAGCATTATTATTTTATTTATCTTATAAAATGTACTTTTTGATAACTTAAAACTACTATAAATTTCTGTTTTTATATTTCTTATCTTTCTTATATATTATTCTTTTTATTCTTTCTATATTTTTTCTTCCAATAATTTTATTAATTTAATAGAATAGTAATTTATATTTCCTTCATTTTTTATCAATTCCTTCCTTTAATAATTTATCACTAAAACACAGTCTTATTGCTCTATTTATTTTATTATATATATAATATTTATTTTATGTGTGCATTATATATCTGAATTCTAATTACTTAATAAATTATAAAATGTTGTTTTTTTTTTAATTTATTGGCGATTATAATCAGACATGAGAATTTAAATCAGACAGTAAATGCTCAAGTCAAGCAATTTTCATTATTTTCTTTTAATAATTGAATTTTGCCCAGATCAGTTTATCATAATGATGAGGATGATGAGTCAAGAATTTAACTCTCGAGAGACTCCCACTTTCATGCTTAAATGTCATATGACTATCCAAGCAGTTGATAGTATGATTATTTTTTATTTTCTGAGAATACACATCTAAGATTTAATATCAACAAATTCATTGCTTATTTGAAATATGATATTATATCTATTCATACATGCACATATAAACATAAATAAAACCTATTTATAAACACATATCTAGTATTGATATACTTGTTATATTTATTATCATTATATCTGTTAAGGAAAAATATGATGGCATTAAAAGTCAGTTTTTAATATAAAAATACTTTTATTTATATTATATTGAGCTTTATAATTCAAAATATTTTCTACTTATATATGTGTTTTTTTTATCAAATCACAAAATAAAATTGACGCAAAAAATTGATTATATTTTTATTTAAGCACATACTAGTTACATATATAGTTGTGAGTACATATGTGTGAAAACGAAAGAGAATGATCAGCTAGGGTCAATTTATGTTTATGAAGCACAAGGAGAATGCAATATATATATATGAAATTGCCCATAGATAGCTTGAATTAAAATTAAGGAAATACTCTATTTGAAATGCTGACATGCACATATTCTTACTGTCTGATAGATATTTGTGTGTATGCATGCAAATGGCCACTAAATTAAATTTTTAAAAAATTAAAATATGAAAATTGATAGTGTTTAAATTAGAATTACAAGAAATATTTCCTTAAGTCAAAGAATACCGATAAAAATATAAGAACATCATCTCAGCCTCCATCTTAATATTCCGAAACTAGACATTATCATGATATTATCACCAAATAAACATTTTTGATATCTGTAATATATGGAGACAATGGTTTTAATGGGTTCAAAATTTAAAAAATAAGAATTAAGCTTCCATTCATCATAGCCATTGAAAATAATTATTTGATGATTGTATTATTTTCTAAACAATTTAAGATGCCCCCCCCCTCTCCTTTTTTTAAAAAAAACTGGCCAAAATAACCATTTTGTAATCAATCAAAAAAAAAATAATTCATTCAAATATTTAATTTGATATATATATTTGTTAGCTTTATTTTGATTGATAATTTTATTATTCATATTAAAATTAATAATTGATTTTGATTCTAATGTTAATTAATATATAATAGATTTTATATTTTCAATAAATAATACTATAATTAACAGGCGTGATTCTCTAGAATTTGAAATGATCAAGTTTTATGTCTTGATTATTGCTTACTATTTGAATACACATCTATTATTTTTGCTGTAATTTTATAATTTATTATTGTTTGTTTATGGAAGTCTTGTTTGCATATAGATATCGAGTATTTTTTACATGGCTTAATTCAGCTGGAGTGTTTCTAGGTAGATGAAATTGCAGATAATTAAATAGAAAAACTAAATTATGATATAAAATGTTTCTAATCTATCAATAGTGTATGTAAATATATGCTGCTGAAAGCATCACTATATATATATATATATCATGATTGCCATCAATGAAAATTTAAGTTAAAAATAAAATTGACCCATGCATTTATTCATTTGTACACTAACATATTCCAAACAAGACTCATTCATATTTTAAATCTTTCTTAACTCAGACATACACGTATTTGACTATACATAATTTATGTAATTAATTTTATTTTTCATGCATTATTTTATAATTTATTATAATTTTTGTTTTGTTAATATGCAAATGTTAATTCATATTTACATTATGTTTAATGATTTTCATTTCAACAAAGCACAAACTTTTCATTGTAAATAATTAATTTAATACTAAACAAATAATATATATATAGTATTTTTTAAAAAATGCTTTTATTTAATTTGAGGATTAATGCATTAAAAAAGCAAAAAAAAATAATTTTTTTTTGGTTACAATTTTGGTTGTTATATGTAACTTTAAATAAAAACATACATCATTTATAATAGTAGAGCATTTGGTTTGATAATAAATGGTATTGCTTGAATTAATTAACATATGGATACCATTTCCATTTATTTAAAGTTAGATATAATAATCAAAGTTGTGGTCCAAGAAAAAAAAAATGTTTTGCTTTTTGGTGCATTAGCCCTCAAAATTAAATAAAAGCATTTGTAAAAAAATATTTTTATATATAATATTTTTTTATTTTTTAGTGCTTGGCTTTTTTGTTTCAAAATAAATGTGTATAAAATTTGAAGTTTCATTCGATAAAAGTAGATTAAAATTCTGTTACAAGATTTGATCCAAACACAAACCATGTGAAGAAATTAAATATACATCGAATATATAAAATCAGTTACAATATTTTTGTTTTGTGAAGGCAATGGTTTAAAAAAGCAAGTTTTATATAAATAATCCAAAGGAAGTTAATATTTCATCTTTCATTTCTTTTCTTTTATATTTTAATTTACTATAAACATGTAATAACGTGAAAGCTAAAGCCTTCAACAGATACGCCTTAAACATGTTAACGTGACAGCCAATAAGATGGAATAATGACATCACATGGACCTCTCAATTCTCAAACACAAGTCAGAACTATAAGAAAAAGATGGACCCATCTTCATCTATGCTTCAATTATATATAAATAAGCCAGACTCAAGCATTTTGAACTAAGAGTATGAAGCTTAAATACCTTCACATTTAATTCACTAAATATTATATATAAATAAACAACGTCAAATCTTTCAATTTACTACGAAGCAATTTTTTAAATCTAATGAAATGATATTAACAAATGTAAATATATAAAATTTATTAAGTGTAAACAGATAATATTGTAATAACATGAAAGCTAAAGCCTTCAACAGATATGCCTTAAACATGCTAACGTGACAGCCAATAAGATGGAATAATGACATCACATGGACCTCACAATTCTCAAACATAAGTCAGAACTATAAGAAAAAGATGGACCCATCTTCATCTATCCTCAATAAACATGTCTAAAATTTCTTCTTCAAATTAAATGAAAGCATTTAAAAAATATAGCAGGTGCTATTGTGAAGGATTGAACTGATTTGAATGCAGTTTTAAATGAGGCTCACTGGAAGGCTGGACAGCCCTGAAATTTTGCATTATTATATTGAATTATCATCGAAGCTGAACACATGTACAAATTTGGGGGGGGGGGGATTATTGTAACCCCAAAATCTTGCATTGTCATCTAAAACACATGTGTAAAATTTGAAGAAAGTCCATTTGGCAGAAGTAACTTAAAATTTAGTTACAACATTAGGTTAATATTTGATTACAGGATTTTTCATTTTATTAAGGCAGCAGTTTTAAAAAAAGTTTTATGTAAATAATCCAAAGAGAAATTAAGATTTCATCCTTCCTTTTTTTTCTTTTAATTTAAACATCTTTAAATTTTTTTCTTCAATTGAGTGGCATGTATTGCACATAATTCAAAATTTACTGACCTAATTTAAATACAGTTTGGAAGCCATCCACCAGCACTGTTAGGCTGGACAATCCTGAAGGATTGCATTGCCATTGAAACTAAATACATGTATAAAATTTGAAAAAAATCCATTTATGATAAGTAGGTTAAAAATCACTTGCAAGAGTCTAGATTTTTTTTTTTAAATCCTCATAACAATGTAGAAAAATAATGAGAAAATAAATATTTATTCGAAAGTCTTATTTCAGACTATTTTTGCATCAATTTTTAGCATGATTTTCGTGAGCAAACTTCAGTCAAATTTTCTAATGAATTTGAAAAATTCTTTACATCTTTTTTGCTTCATAATTACAGACCAACATAATTATGTTGTAAAATGATTTGATGAAAATGTCTACTCTATGAAGATTTAGTGCTCAACTTTTTGCAATTGAACATTTAATTAGTTTTTACTTCAATATTTCAATGAAACAATTTACAGGATTTCCATGAAATGTCATTCTAATTACAGAAACTCTCTTCCATGCAGAAGTCTACATTTGCAGCAAATCAAACATTAATGGATAGAAAACTAAAATTAATTTTAGATCTAGATAAAGCTTTCATCTAAATTATCTTGCTGTAATTTAAGGCATAACAGAGTTGGAAGTTTTTTTTTTAATCATCAAATTTACCTTAGTTGTGGCATTTTATTATTATAAAGCGATGAAAACTTTGAAATTATTCAAACGGAAGTCAATCTCCAATAATGCACTATTTCTTAAATTTTATAAATTTCCATGCACTCGCCTGCCGGTAAGAGTTTAAAAAACTTAAGTGAAATGCTTAAGTTTGGAGTGTACATTCTATGGAAATTTATAATATTTAAAAAATAGCGCATTATCAGAGATTGACTTACATTTGAATAATTTTATGGCATTTTAATATGGTATTACTCCTATTAATTATAATTTCAATAATTTTCTCATTTTATAACATAATTAATTTTTTAAAAAAGGATTGCTGGAATCACTGGTGAAATATCAGATGGCAAAAAATTAAGATGAATTTATTAATTCATTATTTTATTTGTCAAAGAAATTCCAAAAAATTGTTTAATGCCAACTATTTTTATTTGAGAGAAAAGCATACAATGCCATTATTTTTAGCACATTTGTGAACTAATTATACATTAAAAAATAAATTTCTATATAAGTATAGATCAACATAATAGATATATTTAGAATTCTATTTGCTAAATGTGAACATTTGCAAAATCTTAGTATATAGGAATTATTTTTCTATATTGCAAATCATAAACTGTTACATTTATTTAAATAATCCAGGTTATAATCACTATTCTATATATATATATATATTATGTACTATGTTATCCAAGTTGCTTCATACTTTCTCATCATAAAAGAAATATCATGTTATTTAGATACTGTTTCTATATGTTGCCATAATTGCTTCACTTTTTCTGATTAAGTGTTGTGTAACTATATATATATATATTGTAATGGAAAATAGTGATGGCATATAATATCAATATAATGAAATTAATACATATATACTATTTGTAGCTACAAATTGGTAGACATATTTCTATAACCAATAGCTGAAACATCTTTCATTGATGATAAGATAATAAGTAATTAAATTAATTGTTACTAATTGGTGCACTAGACTTTGTTTATGGTTTTTAGAATAAAGTCTTTCTAGTTATGCATATATTTAGGTCTTTTTGAGTAATAGCCTGAGATATCTGGAAAATTAAGCCAAGTAATTTTCTTGAATAAATATTATTAAATATTATGAATTCAATTTCTAAGATCAAAACTTTATATTTTTTTTTTACAATATTGAATAAAATTAACTTTTATTTACTTGTAAAACATTATATATCCATTTTATCTAAACTTTTAGTTTGACTAATTTTATTTCAGTAAAATTATGCTTTTAGCCCCATTCTTTCTTGTACTTTTATCCCCAGGTATTACTTTTAGTCATTGAGCATGGATTCTGAGTTTATACCTATCTGTCTGTATTCATGTTAAGCATGCATAGAGAAAGAATATGTAATAAAGTTGACACAAAATTAGTTTGAGTAATAATATTCTTTAATGGTTAATTTAAATAAATGAATATTCTGAATTATGGAAGCTATGATATATATATATAAGAAAATGTTTTAATCAATCTACTTTTAAGCCTATTATTTCGCTCTTGTTATACCTTAAGATTTGTTACTAATTAATTTTCTTTTTCATTAGGCAATTAATAAACTTGTATAGCAAAATTGACCAAAATACCACACACACATAGACACACAATTGAAATATGAACTATATAAAAATATTTAAATATTAAATAATTTATTTTATTTGTAATTGCTTAAAAATATTTTGATATCATTAAATAACAACATAAAAACTTTTAATAAGCAAGAATCAGTTATATATATATATATATTAGATATCTTTCATTTTTAAATATACATATGTGTTTTCCTTGAAAATGCTTGCTTGCAGAAAATTAGTTATTGTAATCCATTTATTTCAATTGTAAAATTTTATATAAAGACAATTTCTCTGAATTCTTTGATAACTTTCAGGTTATATTAATTTAATTCCTGGAAATTCTTTTCTTGATTCTTTGTTATTTTATTATTTTTGAAGGAGGATTATTCTTTTAATTCCCAAAACAGTCTTTCTTCTTACAGTTGTGATTTCTCTTATAGGCAAGCATTTTCAGATACTTCTGTAGACAGTTCTTGATATTACATGATGGTCAATTGGAGCTATGTTCATTCCGGAGGGGAGGAGTTTTTCCGTCATACAGGTATAATCGAATGCTGATGAAATAATGATATCTATATTGCTAAAATATAAAAAAGGTATAATGTATTTAAATTTTCAATGCACTTGATTCTCCAGTATTTTCAATGAATAATTTCTTTATAACCAGTATTTCTTATGCTTCTAAATTCTAATACAATAATTAAAGCAGAACTCGGCATTAAACTAAAATACTTTAAAACATGTGATATGTTGGATTATTTCCATCATTTATGAGTGAATGTTGAATGTATAGAAAATTTTAAACTTTATTTAAACTTTCCAAATACAAACAACTTGTTGGTAATAACACACAAATAAACAATACAAGTTAATAATTACACATTTTAAGTAGTATTATTCTCCAATCTTCTTCAGGTGTTTCTGACCTATATGCACAGTGACAATATTCACTTAGAAGTTGAACTTGCACCTTTAGATTCTTGAATATTGAATTTAAGGCAAACACTCTACCAACTGAGCTATTCTGTAAAGTATAAAACACTTTAAACTTACTAAAAAACAACTTTAGCTGAATTGAAACAACTGCTCATTCTTTTATATCTTCCTGTCCATGATGTCAAAATAATAATTTTCAAAACAATTATACAAGATGCTTTATTTATTTATTATAATTTTCTAATTGCTTGTCATTCTGTTTATAATTTTTGATAAGCAACTTAAATTATTATGAGTGCTTGATTATCAATGTCTGCTTTTAAAATAATTGATTATGTTATTGATTTTTATATTATTTATTTAATTTTTAAAATGAAAGTATGTTCTTTTCTTCGTATATTTTAGATTTAATTATTTGGTACAAGCACATTACTTAATATTCCATACAATTTTCTTAAGAAATTAAAATATTTTTTTCTTTTACAATAGTAATATCATTAATGTAAAAACATTTACTTTGATATATTTGATAATTAATATTTTCCATATCTCAGAACATTTCCAACAATTAAATTAAAAATAATAAATATTTAATGAAATGAATAACTTTCATTTTTATAAAGCAGTAGCAATGTAGCCTAAGCATTTCATTATATAGGTATCTGTTTCACATTAACATTTTTTTAATACCATCAAACAATTTTAAAATTTTTAAATTTAATTTTGAACTTACACATATTTTTTATTTTGAATACACAAAATATTAGGAAAAAAAATACAAAATATAATGAAACCATAAATTATGCTATATTTTGTTCCAAGCTCCCACCCTCTCTAACATAAAAGGTATATAGCATATAATAGTTCATGTTTTGTTGATAAAAAATGAATAGAATACATATTGTTTATTGAATTGCAAGAGTACGGTAGTTTCAATATGTACATATATATATATAATACTAATGCTTTTTTATATGAATTGTTTGCATATATAAATTAAGACTCCAATATAAAAAATTTTAAAAAATAATAAAAGTATAGCCATTAATAATAAATTGAGGGGGACATGTTTACCTATATTTTACTGTGTTCACTCATGCATTGACTGAAGCAATAAGAATAAGAAAAAGAAACTAACTATTATATTTTTATTTTTAAAATAGTGAAATATTTAACTTTGGTCAGTATTAAATATGGTCTGAGCAATTTATCTTTTTTTTTCAATAACTTTTTTTATGCTAGAAAATATTTTATAATGCAAAATACTGCATGTCAAATTCAGAAAGGAAAATAAAGGAATAATAAAATGTATATGTTTTTAACATAAACTGAAGAAATTTTATTGGTATATATAATCATGTACAGTAATCCAAGATGGAAAAATAGCTACTGGCATATTGTAAAATTTGTTTACAAATTTTCCTTTTTATTTTTTTAAACTTAATTTTAGACATTACCCAGAGAAGGAAAAATAGCTGCTTGAATATTGTAATATTTATGAATTTTAATGGTTTTTTTGTTTGTTTATTTACATTTTTGTTGTTTAAAAAAATATTTTTATTTGGATAGTATATAACTGAAATTATATAATTGCAGTGTAGTTTGTGACTACATTATAAACAGTTAATCAATTAATAATTAATATATATAATATTTGAATATAAAATAAAAATACTTCCTACAGTTAAATTAATGAATCTAAATGTGTTGATTGTCCTGTTTTATTTTAACTTTTGCTATTTGATTTTTTTTGTAGAAAACTTTTAATATTAGGGGTTAACATTTATTATGCACAAGATAGACTTTGTATTGAAAACCTTACAATAATTCAAGAAAGTTTTTGTTGATTTTCTACAGAAAGGTCATTTAGTTTTTTGGAGAATGAAAAATCTTTAAACATCCTTTATTCAGAATCTTTTGATTATGTAGTAAAATAATTTTTTTTCATATATTTTCAAATCATTGAATCTGTTCAAATGAAAAGTACTCCAAACTGTTGTTAAACTGTTTTATAATATAATTTTAAACATTATATTTGCACAAATATTTTTATTCTCATAATTTGTTATATTTTTATAAATATAATTATATACACAACTTTTCACTTCTTAATTTTTAAACATTTTTGATTTACATAAATATTGTTAAAGTTTTATTATTTATTATAATTTTGTTTTTATTTATAATAAATTATAATTAAGAACATCTATTGTTATGAAGGTTGATTATATTTATGAAATAACTAAATTTTATTACATTTATGTAGTTTGATATTTTAAATTAATTTTACTGTTCTACTAAAATATTTGAATAAAGTTTTGAATAAGAAAAATAATTTATTCTCTATTATTTTTATTTATGTAATTTTTTTTATTAAATTTATTTTGTCATCATAGTTTAAACTTAATTACATATTACTTTTTAAATATTATTATTAACAGTAAAGCCTTTCAGTTTTGTTCAGCTCTTAACAATATATTTAATGTTATTTTAAGCATTTTGAAAACTTTTAGTGCCTTGCAATTTTAATTTTTTTAACTTTTGATTTGGAATTGTGTGAAAATCAATCATTTTTTAAATATTTTATTTATTTATGAATGCTGTCATATTTATTCATGTCAGTTGCTTTTACTTATAGAATAATTGTTATTTTTTAATTATATATAATAATATTATTTTCTTTAAAAAGAGAAAACTTAAGTAGAATTTGCTAAATGTTTTTTTTAAAATTATTTTAATGTTTACTCTTAAATTGTTATTTTATGTCAAGTTTTTTTTTTTTTACACTAAAGCAATTAGAGGTTATTCTAGTTTTATGAAAAATGTAAATTATGTTTATTCAGTCATAAAATTATAATTAAATTTATAAGTGCTAGACACATTTATATGTTTATTTATTATTTCTTTTTGAATGATGAAAGGTAATGAGGTACATGTTATAAAATGCTTCAATAAAAGTACAGTTGAAGATGTGATAGAAAGTAATTTAATTCCAAAATCTTTAGATTTAAAAAATATTAAAATAGTTACATAGAATGTTAAACTTTGAATAAAGCATAAAACTTTAGTATCATTAGAAATAAATTCAAAATATTAAATATTGTAGGTTTCTTGGAAACAAGAAAGATGGCTTGTGAGTAATTAATGAAGAGGAGTGATAGTATTGTCTTAGGATCAAAAGAAGGATATAATTTTATAATCCTGCAAATATTAGATTATCATTAATGAATTCAAATGCTGTTCTAAAACATCTTGTGTGTGCATTTAATGGTATAAAGTTTGAACTTTTCAAATCTGTAATCATTATATGTTTGATCAGGTAAAACTATAACTCTGTTCAATACTCAGCCCAATAATTAAAATATAATAATGTGACATGACTACAGTATAGAACAAAATATGAATTAATATAAATTTTAAATTACTAATCTTTTATTACTGTAAAATTAAAATGAAACTATGATTTCCAAGATTTAAGCTTGTCTTATCTTTCACAAATAAATGACAATCATATATATATATTGTAATGAGAAATAAACAGTAGCCAATATAATAGCAATAATATCAATGAGTCATGGTAGGGAGGATGATGATAAGACCTCAAGTTGAAATACTTTTTACATAATAGAAATAACCTTATAGCAGACATTTATTTTTAGTTGTTTTAGAAATTCACATCCAGAATTCTAATGTAGAAATATAATTTTTAGATGTTCTTGGAATTCACATCCAAAATTCTGACATGAATGTTGACATACATACCCAAAATTTCATCAATATATTTACACAAAATATGATATTTATGAAGTGATTATTATAGAAACATATAACAAAGACTTAATTAGAATCTTAATAATAGTATTTTATTTTTTTAAAAATAAAAGTGACCAAATTAACTAATTTAAAAGTTTAATTTTGATACTTATTTCACGTGTTTAGAGTACCGACTGAGTAATAGCATATATCCTAGACCAGTAAAATGGCATGTGGACTTGCTCTATCTTTTTACAGCCATAGTGCTTATGCATACAGTATACATATAAAATCAGCTGATGTCAATATCCTTTAACTAGCTTCATGATTATTGATCTTAAATATTAAAATCTCATCTTATAGCTGGTATTTTTTGTCATCATTCATGTGATCCATTGATAAATTATTTTGTATTAAAAATTTGTGTTTGTATTTTTTATCCTAATACTACAGATTTTTTTCATTAGTATCATCTACTACTGTACTATTGCTGCAATGTGCAGATTATCAAATTTTAAATACTGTTGAACTGATAAGATTAGGGTATCTGAGAATATTTGCTATTACATTCACTACTCTTGATTAGCATTGATTGAATGATCAAACTCTTGAAGAAACATTTGGAAATAGATGAGCTGATTATTATTCAAATATATTTGTTCAAAGTGGTCAGTAATCACAATAGTCTTTGAATCAAGCAAGCATTAACAAAATTAATGGCCAGGATCTTTTTCTTAGAAATGAATATAAATTCAGGTCTGTATTGGAAACTGTTTAAAAAATGTAGCAGCCTAGATATGTTCTCATCATGTAATTGAAACAGTTTCACATCTAATCATATTCACTGCTATCAGTCAGGACTTAGTGATTAAAATCAGAGTATGCAAGGGCAGTTATAGCCACCGGATCTTATTTAATGATTTAGAACTCATCTTGCTGAATAGTTAGAACTCATTTCATTGAATAATCCATTTCTATTTTGATTCCTTTAATAATAACAACAAAGAATGAGTGTTGCTATGTGTGGTATAAATTACACGTTTTCCATATTGAATGTAATTTTTTTGTTAGTGGGAGTTGGAAATTCCTGGAAGAATGCAATGTTGACAGGAGGTAATTTATTTTTTTTGACTAGTGAATACATAGAGAATACTATTTTCTTGATTTTGATATTCATTTTATAAACTTTTTGTGAACAAAACTTCCAGATGCTGTAAATGTTCAATATTTTATGATAGGATTACAAAATCTATGTACATAATAGTGAAATGTTTTATAAGCAGTGATCAAATTTTATCAAGGCAATTTAGTAATCAGCCTTGAATGACATTCTAAAACAACAGGAATATTGTTTTAAATCAAGTTTACTTTTTGGTCATCAGAATGAAAGACAATTTTCCAATAACAAAATGTCATATTGAAAATTGTAAAAAAAAAATATTTGAACTATATTAATAATTCATACATATTAAATGTAATATTCCACCCATAATAGGGTTATTTTGTTTAAATATCAACTATCTAAACATAACCAGATGAATCCATCTTTTTTTAATCACATTTACTGGATTATTGTATGTGGGTGGATATTTTTGCACAATTCATTCTTCTACCATTTTATTCAGTTGTCTCTTGACTGCGACCTTAAATTGGTATAGAATGGATATGTCTAACTTGAAAAGATTGATCATTTTTAACTTGGATGCAATAACCTATTCTTTTATTGTTCAGTCAAGATGAAAAAATTTAATCGTTCCTATAAAACAATTATTGAAATAAATGCTAGCTTATTAATTTTAGAGCTGGTTTTAGACACAAAAGGTCTTTTATCTCTGTAGAAGAGAATAGATCCCTAGATGTGAATTTATTCTCCCTTGATAATATACTAATTTTGTAGCTTTATAATCAATAGTGCATTGATTTTGTGCATGAATTCTTAGCCTAATATTACTTCATGAGATTAATTTGAGATGGTAATTAACCAATTTATTATGTAGAAATGAAATATGGAATTCCCATTGACTTAAAATCACTGGAAAAAAATTATTTTTGAATACTTCATAATTCTGTATTTTGAAAATCTACTGGAAGGATCACAAAACCAAATGATATGCTTTTCCACTTGCAGAGTGTGTGATATAGAATCTACAGTTTTATAGTCAAAACTTTATTATATAAAACATGTGAAACAGATGAAGAGTAACATCTTCTAAACTTTATTGTGATTTGGATATAGTTGTTGTGAAGAGTCTGATCCTTTTACATTAACAAGGATTATCTTAAAAAGTCAGAAGAGATGCAGTATCAGTTTATGATTGAAGATAGAATACCATGGAAAGCAATTAAATAATACACATTTACTCCCATTAGTGTAGGACTGTTATGTGATGATTTTCCATAGCAATTATCAATTTGAATTCACTATTTTGATTTACAAGTGATTATTCACTATTTCAATCTTTCAAAAAATTTAAAGCTTTTTTTAAAAAATAACTACATTTTTTTTAAGACGGCAATCATTTTGTAAATTTATGATATTATAGGATAATGACTTTATTAAAGCTACTTCTTCTGAAAATAAAATGGTGATTTCACATTAAAAATATGCACTTTATTTAATTATCATTCAGAAGCTTTACAAAAATTCATTGATTTCATTTATGACACATCCAAAGTAAGGAAGATTTTTATCTTTAGCAATTACAAAATAAAATAAAAAGTTTTATTCCACTCAGTGAGAAACATACTTTGATCATGTACAACAACAAAATGTTCTGTATTAATATTTAGTTGTAACATGCTTGTTTTAGCTAATCTATATTTATTCAATCAGTTTTATGGATTAAAATTTCATTATTTTCCCTGTGGCAAAAATACTATGATTGTAATAGTCATCATAATTGTAAATTATTTTGAGAAAAAAATTTCATGCACTGCGAAACTAATATTCAACATTATATGATCAAAGGTTACTAAAAAAAAAAGATTAACAGCATTGTAAAAAAAATCAAAGTTTTATTGCTTTGAAATTTAAAAATAAAAAAATGTAATAACTGAATATAAATTGCATGAAAAGTAAATTTTAAGAAGTACATTGTGTTAGTATTTGTGTGAAGGTTTGTGATGATGGTATATTAGATGTGGTATGTTGAACTATTTCTATCATCTATCATTAAATGTTGAATGTATAGAAATTTTAAACTTTATTTAAACTTTCCAAACACAAAATAACTTGTTAGTAATAACACATAAATAGACAACATAGGCTTGTATTTGGAAAGTTTAAATAAAGTTTAAAATTTTCTATACCTTCAGCATTTAATGATAGATGATGGAAATAGTCCAACATATTATCACATCTACATTGTGTTTTTTTTTTAATATTTTAAAATGTGTATTGTGATTTTTTTTCTTTGTTCTTTATTTTAATACTATGAATTATAATTCAGGAAATATTCTGTGGCCATATAAAAGGGATAGTGATAGATCAATAATGGAAAAAATATAATTATTTTATTTTAAAATTATAGCCACTGAAATGTTTTAAGTAGTATATTTCCCCACAGGTTACTATTTTTTTTAATAATATGCAAAGTAAAATGTTTATTCATTAATTAAAAATTAGCACAACAGTCCATAAAATTATATATTAAACATGTGGTTCACAGATTGAGTTAAATAGTCATTGCAAAATACTAACTTTTTGTAAACCTTTTTTTTTCTGGAGTTAAACTGGTTTATTTATTTAAAAACGACTGTCACTAGTAGTGATACTATATTAAAATGATATAATTATTTCATGTGATTATAGTCGCTCATTTCATAATGGACAGAAGTAGCAGGTTGTAATGCAGCATAAAGCATCCACTCTTTAGAGACACTAGGAAAAACAAAAGAAGGTTGAAGCCATTTGAATGTAATAGTTAAAAAAACATATATTTAGGTAGCAAACAATTCATAACATTAACATAGATATGTTATGTGTGTATAATATTTATTTATTTACACATTAATTGTAAAAAAATATAATATTGTAAGAATTTTTAAAATATTCTATAAATTTTTAGTATTGTGTAAAGTAATTTTAAGTTTAATCATTAAAGATAGTAATAATAATTTATAATTAATGTTTTAATTATAAATTTTTATTAAACGCCCATTATTATATTGTGTTTTAAGACCTATAGAGGTCACTACCTTCGTATTTTTCAGACGCTTATTTCTAAGGTTACAGCCATAGTAAATTATTAATTAATGTTTTAAAACTTATAAAACACTTAGCAAAAGATTTGTTAATTCCTGAATGCAAATGGGCCACGTATTAGGATTGATATTATTTTAAAAATAAAATAATGTTACTTCTCTGAGGAATTAATAATTGGCAGTACAATATTCTTAAAAAAAATCGCTATAAGGATTTCTTTAATCTGCAGCATTCAGAAAGTGCCATAATTAAAATTTAAGTTTTTACAAATGTCTAGCATAAAATTAGCTTCATTACTAATCCTAAGATCAATATCTGGGATAATTCATAAGAATCTTTTTTAAATATGGAAATCAGCTTTGTATTGAAAATCTTCATAATGCCTTAGAAAAATTATTATGGATTGCCTCAACTTCTACAGTAACTTAATAAATAGAAGAAAGGATTATATTTAAAAGGGGATTGTCCACATTATATATGAAATTGAAAAAAAAAAAAGAATAAAAGTTCTACTTGTATAAGTACATTAGAGCTCTGAGAATAAATAACCAAAGGATACTTCATATTTATAACTACATACTTGTTTGAACTTAAATATCGACATCTCCATTTATGCTTGAAAATAAACTATAATATAAACGTTTCAAGTTTTGATGCACTTTTAATATAGACAATATTCTGTATATCGATTATTGTTATTTTATAAGTTGTATATATATTTTTAATTAATTAATCTTTTAAAAGTTTAAGGTTTAATAATATTTTAATTTTATGCTTAGATAAGAAAAGCACTTGCGTTTATTTGTGGTTGATACTATTACAAGAATAAAAACTATTTACTAATTAAATTTAAAAAAGTATAAAAATTCAAGTTTAAAATTTAAATAATTCTACCTTGAATGTCGCAATAATCTTATGTAAATTCATAATAAATGATGAATGTGGGCTAAAAGTGGATGAACAATTACGATTGTTAGTTAGTGCTGGTAATTCTTTGAAATTCATTTTATATATGTTAAATGATTAATTAGTTATAATATTCTGGAATTTATCATAAAATAATATAGTAATTTTTATTTAGGGAGAAGATGACTTGAGACGAGATGTGTTTAATATTATTTTTATATATAATCAATACTAGCACCAAACGTGGATATATTAAATTATTGAAAATTTGCTATAAGAATTCTGTTGATAATTGTGTTTTATATTGTTCTGGCTTGAGTATATAGATGCAAATGTAGTAATCCTGCCCCTATGTTCATAAATATAGGTGTAGATGTGGCATACCTGTTTTCACATTAAATAAATATAAATGCAGATATGTTTCTGTTCCTATGCTAAATAATGGTGCATGTCTACTTTTTATATTATAGTGTGTCTATTGATGAAATATTTTTTGTACTGTGATTGCAGAGAAATTTATTAAAAAAATATATATCATTGCCTTGACCTATTGATGATGAGAATTTAAAACACATCTGCCTGATTATAATTTAAATGTTGTGATTTATGTAAATATGTTTTTTCATGCATGTCTCATCTTTGCTTCTTAATAGAGAAATGAGTGTGTGTGAATATAAGATAAAGAGATATATTGTTGATAGTAAAGTTAATATTCTTGCATATAACATATATAAAAATTCTTTGCATGCATGATTCACAATTCCATGCATACTACATTATTTATTTTAACGCTTTAACTGCCTGACTCGTAAAAAAACGAGAAGATTTGACGTCACTCTAAATCGGCTACTTTTTATCCCACGTATACATATTATACGTCATTCGAAAGAAAATCAAAAGTTCTATAAGATGGTGCCCTCTTCAGAATTATTTTACAAGTAAAAAATCAATAAAAATGACCATATATGTCAAACAAAACCAAAGCACCGCCTCCTCACCACCTTTTCTTGAATCTTATTGGCTGTCCAACTTCTGTCAGAAAGGGAAATGGCTGCCAAAAAGTAAAAAGTTACGTTCGTTTTGATTTTTATTACGAAAATGATAAACGAATGTTTACAACATTTTAAACAATATTTGAATTGAATTACAAATTATTATTGATAAAATAATACTAAAAATCAAATTATTTTAGAAAAATAGTTAAGATATTACCAAGAATTATTTATTTATTGCTGCAT
This sequence comes from Epiperipatus broadwayi, assembly GCA_028023455.1. Classification (NCBI taxonomy): domain Eukaryota; kingdom Metazoa; phylum Onychophora; class Udeonychophora; order Euonychophora; family Peripatidae; genus Epiperipatus; species Epiperipatus broadwayi. The sequence continues at coordinate 476,774 of JAQFVV010006517.1, read as the reverse complement.
ATTTATCATAACGTTAAAGTGAAAAAAAATTATTACATCAGCAATCTTTTTGGTTGGTCAAATAGCGGTTACTTTTATTTCACTGCAATTGAATATTTTTAAAATTATAAATCAAATTTTATTTTTGAAAAGACTTTCGTTTACTTTCATAATCTGACAAATTATTAATATACTTTTTACAAATGAAACTAACGTATTTATATTATTAAAAGTGAATCTATTTTAACAATAGATTTTGTTAAAGTTGTGAGTTGGCCAATTAAAAGTTTTGATTTTTAACTCATTCGGCCAATTATATAATCATCGGTGAAAAATCATGTATGAAGTGATTAATAAACTGGGAGATATTATATGCATTCCAGGTCATACACTTAAATAATAGTAATATAAAAATTAAGGAATTAACAAGCAATACTATTAGGAAATAGGATAAATTCATTTATGACAATGATGGTCATTCATTTGCTAGTGAAATCACTATAACAAGAAAGTATACATTTATTATTAACACTCGTAAAGCGTATGCACAATTAGCTTAAAAGGCTGATATTTGAATATATATAACAAGATAGCTAAAGATAGTTTTCATAATATTTGTAATACAATAAAAATTTGAGATATTTGGTTTTGTAATCTGTTAGGGTACATTATAAGCACTCCTTCCACTTTTGAGTTTTTAACTTTGGTTCCACCAATGTGAGTAAGAAATCTATCCATTATAGTTGTAGAATTATTGAAATATATTATTTGATTATATATTAATAAATATGTTAATTGATTTACTTATTGTCTAATTCACTTTTAGGAGATATTTATTCCAATATATGTGTGTATATATATATATCTTGAAATAAATTAATTTCATGGATTTTTAATCATAAGGAGTAGAAATTAAGGGATTATATATATGAAAACAGAGATAACTTTTGTCTTTTGATGTTGCCAGGAAACAATCTGTTAACAATTGACAATCCTGAGGCTAAACAAGTTTTTTTTATTAAGCTATATAATAGATCTTTTGTTTTAGGTTTTAGTGAAATAAAAAAAGTCATATTTTGCTTTACTCAGAAAGTTATTTTTTATAGATATGAGAATGCAGGAGACTATCATATTCTTTGAAATCTTGCAAATAATATATATATATATAGAACTTGTATAATTTTATTCCATTATTTGATAAGACAAATGAACAAAATTTTTAAACATTAACTATCATGATTCTAGATTAATATAAAACAAGAAATCTCTTATAATAAAGTTAAGCTATCTATAATTTATCCTTATTTGTAGATTTTGCCAGGAGAAACTTTTCATCTTTATTTACAATTTTCATTTCATTATAATTTATAGTTGTATATAATGTAAATACTGATATTAATCCTATATACATACATCATTTTAATATTAATAGATATTTTCAATCATTATTGATCTCATTTTTTTGATGATATTAATATTTATTTGTTAACACATTGTATTTCACTTTTGATTGTATCTTGTTAAACATATCTGTTTATCTTTCATTTCTGTTCTGCAATAAAAACATTTATTAAAGATCTTATTCTATAATTACTTTCATCCATTATGATTCCAATTAATAATTTAATTAATATATTTATAATTGCTAATATTTTTGAATTCTTTATTACCAAACTTTTTCGGTTTTTTTTTTTGCTAACTAAAGATGTGATTAATTACATAAATGATTAAATTATTATCTATTATGAATGGAGGAGACCAAAGATCCAAGAATGAGAAATTCTTTTAACTCTGCCAGATTTTTATTAATTTACAATAATAAATTAAATTTTACAATAAAATATTATATGCAATGTATATGCCAGCTTTCTAATTCTATTCTAATTTTTTTTATTAATTTAAGACCAAGATGATAAGGATATATGGTAAGCAAATTGAAGTTTTTTTTTTTTTTTTGGATTTGCAGCAGTGCAAGTTGTATTTTCCAATGCCTCTGAACTCATTGTGATTTCTATTTGGAATTAGTTCATTATATTGGTTTGATTCTTTTTAAAATCATACTTGTTAGATTTGATTTAGTATAATATATAAAAATAAAACAATATCAGGCATTTTTTTCTGTGATTGCACATGTTTGCATATTTTTCAACTGTTATTTTTCTAGTAAAGCAATCTGTCTGAAAACTTTAACAATAAAATTTGATGCAGTTTAGTCATTATATTGTTGCAAAAACTTTTTTATTGAGCTGATATCTTTTTATCTTTCTTTTACACCTATTTATTCTTAACAGATATTTATTTATGAGCATAGTGGTGTCATAATTATTCTTACTGTCATTAACATTTACTACAGTTAAACATCCTTCTACCTAAAAACAAACTATGCATAGTTTAAATGGAGATTTAATATGGAGGACTTAAATTTAGTAACTGGAGATAATATTGTAATGGAAAATTGAAAAAAATGTTTAGAGTGTTTCTAAATAGTCATGCTAAAGGATTAATGGATGGATCTTGAGAAAACATTCATTCTTAATTCACAAACTGGTTAGATTATAATGGTTCTCACCAGTGCCTTGGACTTCCCATTGTTGTACAGTGCAGTTAAGTGCATCTACTGGATTCTTATATACTGGAAATACATTTAATAATTTTTGCTAATCATTCATTAAACTAGAGATTATCCACTTAATGAATAATATTTCTGTAGTGTAATTTTCACTACACCATTCCCATATAAGGTAGGGATTGGTTTCTATTCACTTTTGGCACCTTGTGGAGGGTTATAATCATAAACATATGACCAAAGATATGTGAAAAAGATGGGTAATGCCCAATATGCACATTTCCTGCTGAATCAGCACTCATATTATTCATTAAATACATTTGTTTGAAAATCAATTCTTTAATTTGCTGCTTTTTTTTCTTTCCAGTAAATTGTTTTGCCATCATCTTTTTACTTATTTATATAATTGCTGTAAATTATTTCTATTGAATTTTATTATGGTTTGTGATTTTTTGAAACTTTTACATTTCTGTATAATTGCTTAGCTTTTCATAGGGGGATGCATTCACTAATTAACTTCTCTGTTGCTTTTGTTAATTGCTTGTTTAATTGACTTTAAATGACTTTTCTATTAAGAAAGATAATTGGAAAGACTGATTCTTAAAACGAATACAATAAATTAAAAAGTCTTGCGTTGTTAGCCGAGAGGTATCGCAGCTGCCATGCAAGCAAGTAGTTGATTGCACACGGTTGTGGGTTCGCGGCCAATGCTATGACATATGGAAAAAAAAAAAAATATTAAACATATATAAGTAAGTACATATGTTAAATTCTTTGCTGCAAGCAGAGTTAGCTAGATAACACATTACCAAGTGATAGCAGTTTGCCATTTTAAAAATATAATTTATTAAATACTTAGCCAATATTTTGGGCAGAAGGTTTTCTCCTTTTTCTGCCTTTGTTATATGATGAATCATATTTAATACTTGCGCGCTTTTAGAATATTGGAAATCTTTATAAAAACTATTTAATTATATTTGTTTAATCTGGAAATATTATTTAAGCCATAGGAATAAATTATCTTTTATTTTCTTAAATTAGTTTTTATTTTTATTAATTGCTTTGTCTTCAAAGAGATAATTATTTTGCATCATGCATTTAGTTTTATTAATCTTTAACTTTTTTGAATTTTTTTTAATAATTATATAGTTATTTGTTCTGGAGGTCTATTCAAGTTATCAAATAGATTTTTTGTTTTATTTTACTCAGTTGAGAATTAGTATAGAAAACTTAACTCCCGAGTCTGCTGCAGTTTTCATTACCCTTTTTTTTTTTTTAGTTTTAGATAAACAGTTGCTTTTTTGATAGATTTTCAAATTTGGTGACCTGGGCCAACTGATGAGTGCTGGTTCAGCACGAAATGCATCTTGGGGGTCATTTGTCTTTATTATATCTTTATTTATATGAATTTGAAAAGAATTGGGGAAGTGTGGAGATGTTTATTATATCTATTTTCAAATTTCTGTTTTGTTTATTATTTGATTGAATGTAAAGTTTCTTTTGATCATTAGTGGATATTTTTGAAAGTATCATTTAATGTCAATAGAATATAGTACCCTGCGAGGTTGGTGTAATTGGTAGAGCTCCGACTTGGTATCGGGAGGTCCCAGGATCAATTCTGGTGCTCGAACTTCTTATGAACTCCCGAACAATAGTATTTTTTAAATAGAATATAGCATCAAACTTTATTACTTGATTTTTTCTTTATTACAATATATTAGAATCAAGTTAACTCTAATGCGATCTATTATAAGCTATAATATTATAAAGTTATGATTAAATAATTATTAATGACATTTTATTAAAATCATTATTTTTTTATTGAAAGAAATTGGATATTTAATTAATTTTTTTTTAGGAAAGCAACTATTAAAATCTTTTGATCACAGATGGAGTTGGCATTTTATTTCCACGAATGCTTAATTAAAATGGATTGAGATACTTTGTCAAACTAGTGGGACCATTTTTTTACAAACGAAATTGCTAAATTTCAGCATTTGAAAATACAGTATACTATTTTCTAAAATTAATTGCATAAGATCAAAAAGCTTTGACTCCAAAATAATTCACTAATGACAATCAATTATCAACAGTGTTATCAATAATGATCGCAGTTACTGAGGCATAAATATATTCGGCTGCTTCCGATTGTCTTTTAAGTTTTTTTTTTAATCACGGGTGGATAAAGTTTTGAAGGTGTCATTTAGCATTTGACTGTAGATAATGACTTCTTAATGCTTCTGGCTTTGCTATAATTGAAAAATGTTATTATTTGTTATCTTGATTAGAAGATGTATGATTTTCCTAGGTTTCTTATCAGATCAGAAGCTCTACCAAGCAAATCATACTTTCACTGCTAAAGCCATCATCTTATGGACATTGCTTCATATATATATTTAACTAATCTCTTTTCTTCAGTTTAAAAACTTTTAAAAAATCCTCAGCACTAATGTGATAGAATCAATTGCTAAAATAATTTTGTTTTGTAAGAATGATTATTAAAATATGAATACACAAATTATTATAAAACCATTTATTATTTAGTTGTGAAAAGTTTGTATTGGTTTACAGAAGTGCAGTCATGGATAAAATTAATCATTATTTATGCAGAAACAAAAAGAATAACATTTGCTATAAAAGTATTAAATGAAAATCAAAATACTGTTTGTAAGGGATTTATATAAATAAGTCAAATTTCAAACTTTAATAAATAACTCATATATATTAATCTAAGTCATAAAAATTACTTTTTCTTACTTTGCAAGGAAAAGGTTCATTGGGTGTGCAAGCAGTAAATAGAATTGAAGAACTGGTCTGAAATAAATTCCAGTTTGCACTACAACTTGCTAAATCTAAAGTTGCTGACTAAAACCACGTTGCAAAAAAGCCCCACATTTTACATTTCTCAGTGCTTTATTTAATTGATGACACTTTCTATGACTAACAGTTCTTTTGAGATATTTGAGATACCTTTCACCTACTGCGATCAAATATCTGAAAAAGATTGCTAGTTAGTTGAAACTACCATAAATTAAATAAAGCATTGTGAAAATTATATTATGAGAAGTGTTTTTCTTTTTTTGGTAAATGTAATAGAAACAATGCTATAAAAATAGAAGTTTTGTACATCTTGGATAGACCTATATTTTATGAAAGGATTTGGTTTATTTTTTTGCAGTATTGGTTTGATTAACAATATTATATTTTGCCAGTATGAAATTGATATCAATTTTAGTTCTACTGAGAAAATTATGTAAAACTTTCATTATATGTCATATATGTATGACAATTATCATTTAAAATTACTTTGAAATATTTAAGTTTTTGTAAAAAAAAAACAAAAAACAACCCCAATATAAAACAAAAAAAAAATCTTTTAACAGTTCAAATATTAACACTATTTTACCTTGATATTTTGTTTGTTATATTATATTAAAAACAAGAGCATCTTGCATTGGTGGTCGAGAGGTCAGCGTGACTGCCTTGCACTTGCAGGCCGTTGCCCGGGTTGCGGGTTCGTGTCCCGGCCGATGCTATGACAATTAAAAAAAAAAACTATGTATTTTATTTTCACAGCAATACATTTTAATCAATATCTTCAGATCAGTTTCTGGTTTTTGCCTTTATCAATTAGAACTAGGATTCAAAGCTAGAACCACTGTAGTTATGAATCTGGGAAACATCCTTAAGTAATTTTTTATTTTAAAGTGAAAAGCTAGAAATTCAAAAAAACCTCTAAGTTTGAATCTAAGCCATATTGATTACTCAAACTTACAATAGATGACTGTGGAGTGAAGAATTGCTCTTACTTTTAATATAATTTAGCAAATAAAGATTGTTAAGGGAAGAAAAGTGCCTGAAATTCAAACAGAACTAAGATTATTAAAATATATAATTACTGATCTGGGTCAGATCTATACACTGGTACAAACAAATTGGCTGGAATTTCAAAGCGTAAGTTTTTTGATTTCAGATTTTTAACTTTATAATAGAAAATAAATTTAAAGATAGTTGCCCAATGTATAATTGCATTTATTTCAGCTTTGAATCACAAGTTTTTATTTTTAAAAGTTTATTTACTGAAGCTCATAATAGATGGTGTCAGAATAGAGAACTGCTTGTTGTTATAGTGTATTAATGACAACTTGGTACATCATAATTAAATTGCAGCTATAAATTGTCTATGGATATTGAACACGACAAAAATTGAAAATATTTTATGAAAATTAGTTGTCATGTATATATTACATATGAGCTTTATAATAGAAAATTATTTTATTTTTATTTGAAATACTTTTTATTCCAAATATAATAAATAAACAAAGTTTACAATTAACACATATTCATATATTTTTTTTAGCTAATCGGTAATGTTTACAATAAAAATATTTATGCAAGTTAATAATAAAAACTTTACTAGGATAAAGATGAATTTATAATTTCTATTATTATTTATTAAGACTATGTGCCTGAAAAAACGACAGTAGGAACCTCTGCAAATCTTTGACACAAGATTTATTTAAAAATTATCATTCGTTAATAAAGTTAATAGTTTTAATTTGCATCATCATGATCTACTCTTAGCTTTAGTGTTTTACATTTCATTTTACTTTTTAAAAATCTTTTTAGAAATATCCGAATTTAGTGTTAAATCATATGAATAGAATTTTTATTAGTGAAATGAAGATAATTATGGGCTTTTGTATATGCCTCTCCCTGCATTTGTGGAGAAGGTGGATTGGCCATCTTTTATTTGTCACTGAAAGTTAATTTCCAGTGCAAACAATAACAAAAATTAAAAGTGATTATGATTAATTAAATGTTAAAAAAATTATATATATATTTTTAAAAAAGCATTTATTCTTATAAATGTACTAAAAGGTAAAAAATAATTTTTCTTCAGTGGTTTATAATACCCTTAATATTATGCGTCTAAAATGAAAGCTTGCAGCAAATATTATTAGACTGTTTCTGAACATGAGCACTGCACATTTTTATTTTGGTCACATAATATTAAAAATATTATAAAAAGTTGAAGAAAATTTATTTTTTACTTTTTGGTGAATTTATTTGAATAAAAGCATTTTTTCTTTTTTAAAAAAAGTATATATATATATATTTAGTTTTATAACTTTTTTTAATCTAGAGAACAAAATAAAAATTTATTGATAAATTTAAAGCTATTTTTTAATGCAAATAACTTTTAAAATAAAGCTCTTTAATAAATAAATATAAATCCTCTTAATTTCTTGAATAAAATTAACCAACTTTTTTTTATAATTTATAAACTTAAGATAATAGTATCTTTTTCGTTGCAATTTTAGCTGACGTTTTTTAAATCTCAAAAGTTTATAGAATTTTGAAAATAATGTAGCTTCTTTGCAATTGTCTAAGCAGAGAAAATGATAAATTGGCTTTGTTTAACTACATCAGTGTCAACCCACCTGACAAATTTTTGAATAGACTCTAGTGACTAATATTTTTAATATGACGCCATGTTTGATTTTTTTTGTGCTATTAATTTTTTTTTACATATATTACAAAATTAATTTATATACTATAATATAAATATTTAAGTCTTCTAATAATTAAAATAAAAATATATTTAAAATTAATATTTAAAATTGTGAAAATAAGTATCTAACTGAAAATCTTACCAATAACAAAGGAATGTATTGTTGTTGGCTTCATGATACATATTCAAAAAGTTAGAACGAAATATTAGAATTTTATGTTATTAAAAATGATATATTTAGAATTAGCTATTATCAAAGAAACAAAAAAAAATCTGAAAGTTAAATTATTAATTGTTATTAAAATATTTCACTTACAGTTTTTACAAAAATGATTTTCTTTTTAGCCTGTAATGAGTGTTTCAGTGGCAATTTCCAGTTCTCATAACATACTTTCTGTACTTTCTAAAAGCTGTCTTTTTAAAAATAAAATGTTTTCAAAGACAATCCACTTTTCTCTAATTATATATTTGTTGGTTTAATAATGTCTTTTACAAAAATATTGCAGCATAATCATTAACAATGATTGAAAATTACATTTTTTGTTGTATTTAGCCACAAGGGAAAAGAATTTAAAACATCAGCCAATCGCAAATCTTCACCTCCTTCATAGCTTTGTCAGAACAACAGAATGTGTTGTCAATCACAAAGGTCATAAAGGTCCTTCTTATATTGCTGATTTGTCTTGAAATTTTTTTAAAATTAATACATTAAAAATGGAAGCTCATAGAAGGAATTATTGCAGTCTGTTACACACTGTAGTTTAATGTAGACAATGCTTTAAAACAACATAGAAAAATAGTGATCATAGTGCCATTGTGCACCTACAATGTCAAATATGATAGTGCTATCACTACTCACTTTTGTGAAATTAAAAACCAATATTGTAGTTACCTTTTTTAAAGATTTATTCTCAGTTATTTTGTTTAGGAAACTAACTTTGCTATGTAGAATTGTGAATAGGATTCTGTTTAAATAATTTTTCTCCTTTTTAATTTATCTACTATTTTTTTTAACTATAATAATAATACTAGATAGACGGATTATAAAGAATATTAAATTCCATATAAAATTAAAAATTTAATTTTTTTTGCTATATTTTATATTTTTTTGCTAAAATTATTTGTAAATTCTAAAAAAAAAAAAAGTCATTAAGAATATATGTATATATATCGTAATGACATTTTTAGTCCAAACTAATAGTCACAATCATAAATTCTAAAAAAAATTGTTGGCTTATCAAAAAAGTAAATATTGATTATTACTGTTATTATTATAAGCAGTGTTATTTGGAAGGCATATTAATGTGGTTGGTAATAATACTTAGTGAACCAAGTTATTTAATTATGTAAGATGTCCTTCAAACAGATTTTATAAATACATAGTATCTTAAAAATTATACCTATCAAATTTTGTTTTATTGCAGTTGAAATCTGATTATGAAAGATACACTTGCACGTAAAATCAATATTGATAGAATAACAGACAGGATAAAAATGCATGACTAACTATAACAAGAATAAAGTATTTAGAAATATAGTAGCTTTTGTTATTATAGCTAGATAATCTAGACTGCACTTAATAACAATTTAAAGCTTTAACATAATATTCAAACACATGTGAGTGTACAGCATGATTGTTTATATTGTTGAATGTATTTAGAATTAAAAGATATAATCAAAAAATGTTTTAAATAGATTTATTATTAGAGTAATAATAACTTTAAAATAAATAATATGAAAACCGTTTACTGTAATATTTTAATATTATAAGTAATTTATTTATAAAACAATGGATTTATTTTATTTTAATCATTTAATTAATGTAAGCTGATACTTTAATATTTCAAAATCACACTAGTCTAGACTTTTCAGAATATCAAATTTTGGTGATCTCAAAATTTTAAATCTCAATATATCACCAGCTACATATTGTTTCTAAGTGACCGTGATGGAATATTCCCATAAAAATAAAAAATGAAAGATTTTGGGTAAAAACCATGATCACACTGATCATATTACTAAATTATATGTAGAAGGACTGCATAGAATATTGAATTCAGAATAAGCCATTTTGGCATTCTGCCTTAAAATGATGTCTGAGTAATTAACTAGCTAAACACTTGTCTCTTAATGACAAATACTCCTCGACATTGTCCTGGTTAGAGAAATTAAAAGTCAAACAATGTGTATCACTTCAATAATGGATTTTTAAAAAAGAAAAAGAAACCAGTATTTGAATTTTACTATGAAAATTTTTAGATTGCTTCATGGAATGCTATATTTTATCCGAATTGCATGTTTATTTGTTTCTTCTCCAAACTAGAAATCATTGCTTGGAATTATATTTACTACATCAAATTAATGTTTCAGATGAATATTAATCTTTATAGGATTTATATTTAAAAGTCTCGACTTTCATTATTATGTACTTTATATTAGGATTAAGTGTTATTAAATTCATTCATTAGGATACTTCAACTTTGAAACATCAATGATTTAATAATTGTGAATATTAAAATAATTGTGCCTGGATTATTAATCTTGAATGTTATTAAAGGACTTATGGATTATAATCTTAAGGATATATAACAAAGTTAGTAGATTTGTTTAATTTTAGTATACTTGAAATTTTATTGATGTATATAAAAAATTCTCAAAGAAGAATGGTATGATAATGAAGGTACAGGTAAATATATTATGTTTATGGTTGCTATGTGGTGTAAATGTGAGTTATTATTTGTCATACCTTTGGAAATTAGTTGGGTCAGCCAAAATAATATTTAATATTTTATGTGTTTTATTGGTCTTTTAATTCAACCTCATGTTTTTTTTTATTTGATGAAAGATATCTAGAGTAGATGTTTAAACATTTATTAAGATTATCCACTTTATCTTACTTTACCTAATGAGTTAGTTATATGAGTCTATGAAGATTAAATAGTGTACATGATAACACCTGTGGTATTGATAACTAATAAATATTATTATTTAGATGAGGCAAACTCCAACTATACATTGCTATAATTTTAGAGATAATCTAAGCTTGTTATGCATATTATGTGAATGCCATTTGCTTCTGTGTTAGTCAGGTCAAGTTAAAATCATGCTTTTGTGAGAATAAAATATACAAGTTTGATTAATCTCTCTTTGATAAAAAGGTTTATTTTATGACTTTGATATCTATAAGAGGAGGTTCCAATTATATTAAAACATTCTTGTCTTTGGCTTGTTGATAGTTAAATCTTTAAATTAAATGCCCTCTCCAATGAAGTTCTTTGTTTGTTTTTTTACATTACATATGATATATTACACAGATAATTGCCATTAAAGTAGTATCCTCTTTGAAGATAATTTATTGCTATTGCCATTAATTTGTTTTTAAAATGTTGTATATAATTTTATTGTTAATAAAATTAATTGTTATACTTTGTTAAATTATCTGGTCTTTTTGTCATTAATTAGTTAAGGATCGTCATCTATACTTTTTTAAATAAAATATGGTCACATGATTTTTATAGTTATTACACATTGCTTGAAAGAAATGTTATTCTTTGTGCACCATTTACATTGTAGTACTTTTATTTATTTGGGATATGATTAGATACAGTAAAAATTCTTTTGCTGTTTGGTCATATCAGTAATAAATCATTTTCTTAATTTCTGAGATTAAGAATTTTGAGGAATATTAATTATATATATGCTGTTCAAACCTTGTGATAATTGTTCAATCTAATGAATACAACATGAGAGTTTAGGATCAACTCGCTAGTCATTATTAAAATATATAAATGTAGAAAAGTTGCTTATTAATATTTAATCCTACACTTTATATGTAGAAAAAGATAAATTACCCTGAAATCTTATTAATTTTAGCTAATGTTTAATATGAGTGATATTAATTTTTGCTAGTCTTAGATATGCATCTGCATATCAGTGTATTCTTTTTTTATATTATCATAAGAGTCTCTCATACTGTAACAGAGATCCAATGAAAGTTATGGTATTTTTCTTCATAGCTTTTAATTATATAGAGTAATGACATTCACTTTTTGGACTTCTTAGTTAACAACCGCCACAACTTTCTTTCTTTTCTTCCTCCCATTATCAGTTACTATATGCAAAGTTTCAATTAAAATGGAGATTGAGACATGAGTAAAATTTGAGTTATAAAGATTTCATTGGTAAACAGATGTAAATTAAATAAAGTAATATTGTCAAACTATTTTTTAATGGTATCCCATTTTCAGTGGTTTTTAAAATTAAAATGGTATTAGAAAGACTGGGAAGAAATTGTAGAACTTTTGTATTAAAATGTCATTACATTCATCCCAGCATTTTATGGGAAATTATATTAACTGATATTTTTCAGAAGGTTTAAGTTTGTGATATTTATGTTTGAGTGAGTTTTGAAATGTTCTTTTAATCAAATCATATTAATATTTACAAATTTTTAAACAGAATTTGTTTTACAAACTTTTCATAATGACTATATATAGAGAGAGAACAAAAGAGTTAGTGAACAGAAAATATTAATTATATCTGTAGGAATATATATACTTCCTTTAATAAAATAATTATTTTAGCAAATAAAATTTTGAAAATGACATGAAAATATTAAAAGAGCTCTCAACATAATATTAAGAATTTGAAAGGATAAATAGCAATTCTTTTTGTAAAGGAAATCTGAAATCAGCTTTTTCCTGCAGTTATAATTAATTATCTGTTTTTCACTAAGCTATTCTGTCTATATTACTTATTTATAACACTGAGTTTAAACTTATTATATATATTGTAATTAAAACATTTATTATATACTAAGGAGTTCTTCTCCCTGGCTTCTTCATATCGATTAAATTCTGTGCAAGCAAATTATATATGGGATACAGAGAATGTACCAATAGCTCAAACAAGCTCTTGGTAAGAGAAAATATTTAAAATCTCTATCCAAAATACTCTTATCCCCAGACCAATTGGTTTTGAGCTTATGGCTCACCTCAGTGAGGAGCTAGAATATTCAGACCCTAGATCTAAAATATCAACTCAAAACTCAGCACTTATTTCATATGAAATATTTAAGTAGAAATTCTGAAGTTTTCAGACATGAAAATGTTTTTACTCTAGCTATCCAACTTAAATAGCTATATGCGACTGAACCAAATTTCAGATCTACGATATATTAATAACCTCAGCATATCCAAAGCCATAAAGGTAAAATTATAACTATCAATAAAGCAAGTCATATATAATGTGACATTGCTTTTATAAGCTAGTACTGTATTTACAAAAATGTAATACAGATAGTGTATATGACTTGATTTATTGATAATTATATATAGTTTCATTCTACTATGGTTATTTTTTTTTCTTTTTTTAGAAGAAGGCAAGTGTTGGGTTCCTATTGCCCTGTCTTCTTGAAATTCTCTCATACACTGATGTATAGAGCATTTAGTACTAAAATCCACTTTTTTGCTAGCTACTGTTGATTTAGCTTATTTGTTATGTATTTTTTAAATGCAGAATAAAAATAGCAGGAAGGTTTTAATAATGCACATAAATTATTTCAATATATACACACCTGGGTCTCGTTTTATGTGGTAGATAGGTTCCACAGAAAACCCACATTAAAAATAAACACATAAAAATAGACTTAATTTACCTTGAAAAATGGGGGATAGGGGTTGTAATTTTCAGAATTCGCATAAAAGCAAAGCAACAAAGAAAAATTACTTTAAAATTCGCATTAAAAAAAACAAGCAAATAAAGTATGACTAATAAAAAATTTCAAATATTTGAAAAAAATTAATACAATAAACTTTTTTTACTTTTTTTATTACTACAGTATTTAATTTTACATTTTTCATACATATTTTAATCATTACTGCTAGGGTTCGTTTGTAAACTGGTGAGAAATCAGATTCGATGTGATGTGATTATTGTGGCTTCTCCTTAAACGAAGTTAAGAATCTCAGCAATTATGTCCGGAGAAATCTGTTAGCCACTTTATTTTTATTCGTGATGTGATGTACAATTAGCGCTATTTTCAGTCTTGTGCTGTGTTAATGGTTTTCTGTTTCTATATTAAAAAAATGAGATCTGCAATCAAAACAAAAAGATTATACATTATCATTAGAAAGATTATTTTCAGTTTATAAAACTTTGTTTTTTATTTTAAAAGTCTAAAAGATTATTTATTTCTGTTATATATAACAAAATATGTTTTAAAAGTTTCAATTTTTTGAATATTTATTGTGATATTTTTATATGTAAGTATAAATCTATTATTATTATTTACTCATTAGTATAAATAGGTTATTTACATAGAAGAAATTTTAAATACAGCTTCAGGCCATATCCAAGTTAGCTGCTAATATAACATTATATTTTTGGAAAAAAAAGTATTTCAAGTCAAAATAAGTTATTAATAATTTAAATTTCTTGATATTTAATAAATATAGTGAAATATGAAAGATATTAAGAAGAAATATGAATCGCATAACTTCAAAATCGCATTAAAATAATCCACATAAAATGAGACCCAGGTGTATATCATAAATGCAAGTTATAATTTATTAATCATAGCAACCCTGATTTAACCTATGATTTTATATATATAGAGTTAAACCATTTCAATATATATCAATGGTACTAGTTGGTTAGCTGTATTGTGCCACTAGGTGATGCTGAAGAACCCATCAAGAATCCCCAAGAAGCGTGCAAGTGATAAATTAGTATCCGAAATCGCTGAAATCGATGTAAGAACAAATCATTCTAAAATACAAATCAAAAAGAAATCGAAGAAACCACTCTAAAATACAAATTACAAAAACAGAAATCGCTGAAATACATAAAACCCACTCCCCCCCCTCTTTCTTCCCACAAATCAATCAAAAATAAGTAAAATCCAAATTGAAAATTAAAAAAAAAAATGTTTATAATAAAATACTGTTTGTCTATGAGAATAAATTCAAGTTCAATTTTTCCCATGCTAACTTATTCTTTGGTCTTGTTTTTTATTTAACATGCACACATAAGATATTATTAAGTGGGTCAGAGTAAGTGTACTATTAAATAAATAGTATTTTATTACAGATGTTGTGTTTCAGCAAGATTAAAAGTTTTATTATTGATACTTAATTATCAAATCATATATATAAGAATCTTATAAAAGAGTTGCCAAAAATATTCATAATAAAGTATTGTTTGTCTATGAGGAGAAATTAGAGTTCTTTTTTTTTCTGTGTTATATAAGTTTGCATTAATTGCCTCATTAAATGCAACTTTATTCTTTTTTATTTTATTTAATATATATTTAATACACAATACTAGATATTAAATTTAAGCGTAAACAGATAATATTATAATAACGTGAAAGCTAAACACCTTCAAACAGATACGCTTTAAAAAATGCTTACGTGACAGCCAATCAGATGGAATAATGGCATCACATGGGACTCTAAATTCTAAAACACAAGCCAGAACTATTAGAAAAAGATGGGACCCATCTTAATCTATGCCTCAATTATATTTAAATAAGCCAGACTAAAGCATTTTGAACTAAGAGTGTGAAGCTTAAATATCTTCACATTTAATCCACTAAATATTATATATATAAATTAACGACGCGAAATCATCCGATTTACAACGAAGCAATATTTTTAAATATTATAATATTATCTGTTTACACTTAAATTTAATATATTTACATTTATTAATATCATTTCATTAGATTTAAAAATATTGCTTTATTGTAAATCGGATGATTTCGCGTTGTTAATTTATATATATAATATTTAGTGGATTAAATGTGAAGGTATTTAAGCTTCACACTCTTAGTTCAAAATGCTTTAGTCTGGCTTATTTAAATATAATTGAGGCATAGATTAAGATGGGTCCCATCTTTTTCTAATAGTTCTGGCTTGTGTTTTAGAATTTAGAGTCCCATGTGATGCCATTATTCCATCTGATTGGCTGTCACGTAAGCATTTTTTAAAGCGTATCTGTTTGAAGGTGTTTAGCTTTCACGTTATTATAATACTAGATATTATTTTATCAAATCAGAGCAAGTTTATTGTTAAATAATAATTATTAATACTTTTTCAGAAGTGTATTTTTTACTACAGATGCTCCGTTTCTGAGATTTTTAACAGTTTGTTTTTTTGTATAAAAGTGGCTAGATAAGAAAGATTTTAGTCCCTTACAAATAGATTTCCATCTGGGAATTTTAGCTAACTGCTTCATTTGCTTTTATTTGTGTTATATAAAATTATTATTTATGATTATATATATATAAGTTGGAATATGTAGAATAATTAGAGATATTAGCAATAACTGCTTTGGAAGTAAAACATCACATTAGATATATTTTTAATGTATGTCTATAAATAAATTAGTATTCATCTGGATTTTGTATCAAAGTTGATTTATGATAATACTAAACTAAAAAATATCTGCACATTTTAACATATTTTGCAACGTTTGTTCAACAATTGATTGCGCAAGATTGCGCAATATCCTAAAAATACATGTAAACAATTCTGAAGTGGCTATTTCATCTTTCAACATGACAGTTTATCTCCTTACCTATGCTTGCATATACTTCCAGTAATACATCACAATATAGATAGCATTACATGACTGTAACAATTATGTTAACAGTAAGTGTTATGTTTAATTCTGAACTTTCTTTTATGTGAAACTTCTCTGGGCATTATAATGACATTAATTTTAAATTTGCATTGAATTTATGTTATTATAATAATAAAGAACATCTTTATTTGATTAATTTTTATTTTATCTATAATAAAATGAATAAAGTAAAAAAAAAATTCTAGAAATTTTTAATTATATGGGAAGAAAAGTATAAAATTGTGAAAATTTTGTGTGATTTATGCACTGTATCATTACAAAACTAATCAGTTGAATTAAGTGAGAAAATTTAGAATGGGAAAAAGATCAGCATATATAAAACAGTGCATAGTAAATTATAAGTGATAAAAATAAATTCTCCAAAAATATATAAATCAGGACTAGTGTCCAGTAAAAGCTCACTATTTTGTTTGTAGACATTATTTTTTTTTAGTGATATGACTTCCCTTTCTATATGAATCATACAATTATATACTGAATGTATAAATTTCAAAGTTTGATCTACAGTGAAAAAAAGGTTTTTGTTGACATTCTTTCTAATGTAGGTGTTAACAATAAAGAGGATATAATTGTAGCATGGTTTTTATTTCACATGATTAAGAGTTTTGATTTAATTCAGATGTAAATAAGAATGAGTTTTCTGAACCATTGTATTGTCCAAGTAGTCCTCATTAAGAAATGTCAGCAGTGAAAACTAATGTAGGTAAAATAAGACAAAAAAAAAAGATAAAATATGATTATTTGGGATGAAAGTATGATATATAGTAATCAGAAATAAAAGACCTTTGCACTTGCCAGGCAGGTATGCTAAGAAAAGAGAATGCATTAGATGTGACCGATATCTACCTATATTCAAAAGAGATGACCAAGCCTCCAGAATTTTAGAATTACAAGTCTAAGAAGATTGGAGTATGATAACCAACAGAATAACACTAGAATTTTTATTATCCAAACAATGTTGATGGAAAATACAGTATGCCAATTTATTCTACTATGGAAGGGAAACATACAGACAACTGTATCTATCATGAAGGAAATATGACAGTGCTTATGCACTTCCAGATTTTATATATTCTTTGACTGTTGATCATTACATTAAAAGATGTTAATAAAAGGATAGTATTAAACTATATGTTCAAAATGTTACAAAGAGCCTTTTTTGAAATTTTACATATGGCCCAAAAATTCTAATAGCTTGAGGATTTTTTGTTGACCAAAATTAAATATAATGCAGGACAACCGTATTTTCATCTATTAGTTTTTACTAAAGCAATAATGATTTACTTTTAATATATTAATTTTTATTAATAAGTTTTGTTTTTTTTTTATTTGAAGAAAAAAAAAACTATAAGAAGAAAAAGTAGTAATTAATTATTAAATAAATTTGAAGCTATTAGCAATACCAATTTAAACATTATTTTTTAAAAGAAAATTGTAAGATTTATTAATGATTGTGAATCTTGTAGTAAATAATAGAAGAGTTGAATGAAAATAGAATTTTATTTCATTGTTTAAAAGAGAAATCTTATTCACAAGAGTAATAATGAATAGATAAGTTTTTATGAAAATATTGAAGATTTTAGTTTTCTTAATTACACAGTGAGAATCTATTTCAATTGAAAATATATATATATCGTACACATCTAATGTGTTATGTTTTAAAGCAAAAGAATAGTAATCAAGCGCAGATGGAAAGAAGTAAAAAGACAATGATATATTGAGGCAATGAACCTAAACTGTAGCTGCTTCACTATGGCTATCTGAAGGTAGCTTGTAAATGAGTTTTCTATCTTAAAAGCATTTTGTTAGTGAAGGAACATTTTTTAAAATTTGGATTTGTTAAACATCATATACTATATATATTTTTATTAAAATGGTTTATGCTACAGTTTAGTGATGTTGACAAATGCTGCATGTTAAGATTTAGATTTGAATTAATTGTTATTGATCTGTCCCACACAATGCCTCCATCTGTCCCACACAATGCCTCCTCTATTTCAGTTTGGAATATTATTAAATTCAACATCAACACACTTGAATTAATATTTTGTTGGATGTAAAGTTTTATATATGTGTGTGTGTTTGTTACAGACATTGTGCCTATCATATGAATGGGTTAGAAAGAGATTAGCTCATTATATATAGCACAATGTATTATATATGTGTATACATACTTTGTGCATTTAAGTTCTTTTGTCCAAATTAGCCAGTATGATATTATAATCAAATAATAATTGACACTTAATCATCATTAATTATAACATAACATTCTTATTTACTGTTTCTTTGTATTTACTTTTATTTATACACATAGGTAGACTATCTTTATTCCAAATTGTCCAAATTCAAAACTTTCTGTATTCCAAACACTTTTAGGTTAGCTATATGCTGCTGCTGAAATATACAAAAAAGTCTACAATTCCCACAACACAGAAACCAATAAAAAAAGTTGATTTTTTTTTTTTAAAAAGTAGATCATATAAATATATTTGTCCATATACAATGTTATTATCTATAACATATGTTGATTTTCAACCGTGGATGACATATAAAAACAAAAGTTTGCAATTCAATGATAAAAGTTTTGTTGTGGGTTCGCATCCCAGCCGATACTTTGACATATGGAAAAAAAAAGTTCATTTTATAAAACAAATGAGAACAGAAAACAAATTGGTTACGCATAGATGAAAAAATATAGACTGAAACAGTAAGGTCTGCTTTGCAGATCTTCGTTTCACCTTTTCTCACCTACTTCCTACCCTCATACCTTAGTTTGAACCCCAATCTATCGTAGTATGTCTGCAATACACTTATATACCGAAAATCCCGCCTAATTTTAAACCACGAGCACAATGCTCGTATTATATATATAACTTATTCCCAAATAAAATATTAGGAATTATGTATTTGTTCACATAATTTACATTTATTAAAAAGTAAGTTATATAAGTCGTAATTGCGCACACACTATGATATCCATTTTAAAACATATCAAAATTATAAATTGTTAGTTATTTTGTTTGGATCTATTTACAAATATATTACGACGTAATATATGTTGATTTAAAATAAAATTCATTTAGTAAATATTCGTTTAGTAGATAGATTCAAATATTACAATTTAAAATAAAATAATTTTCGTTTTATTTAATAAAAATCATCCCAAATATTTCTGTTAAAATAAATGAGGGACAATAGTTTAATTATATAAGTTATCTAAAAACAGCAGCTGTCCACTTAAGTTTTCTTTAATTAGTAGCAGTAATTTTAATTAAATCTAGTTTGTAATTCGAATGTCGACGGGGAAGTTAACAAAAGGAATTAATTAATGTTGAATTCCTTTAGACATTCAGATAGATTTAATTACAGCAGATAAGTCCAATAATTTTGTATGCCCCAGGACAAATCTATTGTTAAATTTTACTATAAAAAGGATGTTTTTCTTTTGTTCACCATTTTAAGCTATTCTAAGCTCTTAAAGGTTTCTAAGCTTTTAAAGAATTCTGAGTTGTCTAAAGGTTTCTGAGTTGTCCTAAAAGTCTAATAATTTGCTAACCTTGACATGTCTGAGTAGAGGCGTTTAAGATGGCTATGTCCCCTCGGAATAGCCAGCCGCTGCTCCATACCATCAAAAATTATCACATGGATCCCGGAACTGCTGCTGCCGCTGCCAAAATATGAACATTCCAGATTTTGCTGCTGAATTATAAAACCTGCCGAACATCTACCTGCAAATGCTTCTCCAGAGGTAACCTAAATTAACCCAAGAGCTCTTGTGATCACTAACTAACCTGCTATAGCTATTTAACATTGTTTTCTTATATTTCACAACTTCATTGTGTATTTATTTTGTGTGTTTAAATATGCTTAACATTTTGTTCTCTATCCTTGGGTTAATATTTTCTATTTATAAAGCTTTCTTTTATTTTATTATGATAATGTGTCAGAATCGTCTTTGACCGAGTGAACTATTCCCTCTATTGAAAATAAGACGCCGCTATTAAGGCATATTTTAAATTTATAATTTTCCAATTTTATTGTCTTGCCAATCACTCGTTCGAGGGCGATTCTTTTCTTTAATGTAACATAATCACATAGTTTAAAATCTACATGTTATTGATTTTAATCTAATATAAGAGTATGTGCGAAGTCAATGATTAAATGTGTCCCCAAATGCATGATTGCGTATATAAATCTATACTTACTTTTCAAACCCGCAAGCATGCATTTTCTTATTTTAATTACCGTGTTCTATTTTAATTATAAAGTTCATCATTGATGTCGAGAATGTGCGGACCCTTTTAAATGAATTTCAGGGAATTTGATGGGGCATTTCTCTTAATACAAGTAAAACCCATTTAGTATGTTTTTATATACACTAGTCTCGTATTGCTGGTACATGAATTGGTTGTTGAGACCGCTTTGTTTTTATTTTCCAAGGATTCTTTACACGGCAAAGTCCGTTCTTTCGCTCATTGCAAGTTTCCAGGCAAAGGGTGTTCACAAATGACACCCCTAGGAATTAAACGCAATCGTCACACAGTCGCTAAGTTTCGGCTGTTTCGTCAAAATACTTTCCTACGGGTTAGCGGCGAGATGCCCTCCGTAATTATTCCGGATTTTCAATATTGTTTCATTTTATATTTACTTTACAAAGCATCCGTGACTTAAACGAGTCACACCCTCCAACTTTATAAATTCACTGTCAGCAATACTGACCTCCTAATACAAATCTATTATTATTCTCAAATAAATGCTTTGATCACATTCCCACGTTTGCTTAGTAAGCTTTAGTCCGTTACTATTCTCGAAATCAATAAATATTTTAGAACATTTCAAAATATTTTTCTTAAACTTGTCTATTTACTCAAAGCACCTCGCACATATTCCTATCTCGTCAAGCACATTATCGTAATGCTATTAGCCCGAGGAATAGAATATATCACTCTGTTTTAAAACCCTTTTGTCATTACTGAAATATAAATGCCAACAATTACTTAATACGCGTCCCTGTCTCATATAAGCAGACAGTGGCGTTTGATCTATATATTGATATCAATAAATTGTGTGCAATTATTTAAAACTAAATTTTATCTCTTATTTTATTTGATTCCTATCACTGTCTGGGTCTAGATATATATATTTTCTGCATTTCTTTTGTAAATCCATAGACGTTAATTAGCCACCCAAACTTATCTTAGTATAGAGTCTTTTGTTTCTCCCTGACCACCAGGCACCGGTAAAAGGTTATGCTAGTGTAGCATCAAATGCGTTATCACATAGGTGGCGCTGTGAAATTTGGACTTTAGATTCGAACTTAGTATATCTAGAAGGCAACCCCTCCTAGAATGTTCAGTTTCGGGTCTGGGGTTTGAATTATGCAGTGTGTTAGCGAGGTAGACGATTCTGACCATTACATAGTAAATTTTTTTTTCCGGGTCCATGGCGCCCAAACGTGGAGCCTCGAATATTTAAACACCCACATCCCTGTAGATCTTAATTATTTAAACACCCACATCCCTGTAGCTTAATTTTAGCATTTTGTTTTCGCATTTAATCACTCAAATCCTTTATATTTTGATATATAATATTTTTCAAACTCTATATTATCTATTTGCGTGTACATTTCATATATTTTGTTTGACTCGGGCATTCAATTACTTATCCTATATAATCAGAACTTGTCCAAACATGCTATAGTGCGATACGAGCCATCTGTATTATCTGTATTTATTGTTTCACTTAAATCACGCTATGTACGCATAGCGTAAATTACTTAAATATTGTCCCAAGTGAATATTGTGACAATCTATGAAGATATCAAATATTGTATTTTTCTATCGAAATAAAGTTTTATCGGCTCAACGCGCAATATAGCATAATGATAAATCAAATGTTGTAATCAATATATATATATAAAAAAAATGCGAATGTTTAACGAGTGCCCGTAGTTAAATGGAATAGTTATTAAAATTAATTTTGGGAAGCTAACAGTCTATGGATATTTTTAACTGGTGACATGGCGCCCAAGGGTAATTTCACTAAACGGAGTTACTTCTAAAATAAATTTTGTCACCAGGCTCAATTCTTTTGTATGAAATTTGTTTTTTTTTAACGTGTGTAAATTTTTCTTAGACCAAATAATGAGACGTGAATCGGATCAATAATTATGTAAATAAATATATATGTTTGCAAATCTTAAATAAGAGGGAACGAAATAATTATACCCGGATCTAGCGAATGTTTTTATATATAAATAAAATTTGCTTGAGTTTAAAAATATATTTTAGCGAAATATTTTGACAGGTAGAATTTAAGAGATTTTTATATACGGGCAGTTAAAAATATATATGTTGGCAGCAGATTTAAGCGAGAAATTTTAGCAGTAGTAAGAGGGCAGTAGTCGGGGGTTTTAAGTGATAAATATAAAAGCAGCAATTAGGCCCGAGAGGGAGATAGCCTATTAGCCAGTAATAAAATTGTAATTAAACGTAATAATCGCAGAGATTGAAACAAGGAAAAATAATAAGAGTATTTTTTTTACCGTATTAGTTTTAATAAGGTCCACGTAAAACAGTTTAAACATTTTCTTTATCAGTACGATACATTGTGTTAAAGATATATTAATATAGTTAGCGATAAAATAAAAAGTAATCATCATCATCGATCATGATAATCATCCAAAGCCAGGGATAATATGGACAGCAACCACACTGATCAAGAACCGGACCTATCCGGATTTCTTGAATCTCCTCCAATAAGTATGAGAACTGTCCAGCAAACGAGCCAGGGTGATTTCAATCGGAAATATCTGGAGGAATTGTATAGGAGAAGTGAAGAGAGGGCAAGAGAGCATGAAGAGGAAGCCCGAAGAAAAGAGGAAGAGTACCAAACATTTAACAGGCTGCTTCTCGACGAAATTGTCAAAGTGAAAAAAAAACAAAGGGCTCTCGAACTTAATATTGAAGAATGCTACCGAGAAAACTGGAAAGAGTACAGAACTACAAATCAGAGCTGTCAGCCCTTTGGCAGCAATCAACCAATTTCTCAAGTCAACAATAGTACAAGAGATGCAGCCTGCAGTACATTAATTTCAGACCTTAGGATTCAAACCCAGATTGATAAAATAATCATCATTCAGATATTTCGAGAAGTAGGGGAAAATCCTCACTCACACTTGGATAGCTTGCGGGATTTTTTTTCTCTGTGTAAGATGAACTGTCGCGAACAGACTGTGATCGCTAGCCATTACTTATATGGCTATGCACAAGATTGGTGGGGCATGTTGACTAAAAAACCGAGCGACTTTGCCAATTACTCTAACACATTATTGAAGTATTATTGGAGTGAGGATCGGCAGAGCGTGATTCTGAATACGATTTGCCAGGAGAAATATGAAGCAATCAAAGAGACTTGCATGCAATTTTTCATTCGCCTGGTAAATCGATTTAGATCACTCACCGCATTCAAGTTTTCAGATTCCTACATCATCTGTACAATCCAACTGAAGATGCCATTACCTGTCCAACAGCTTATGGTCAGCAGCAGGATCAAAGATGTGGAAGTCATGGCGGAATTTTTGATGACGATCAACTATGGCCCATGGAATCTCCACCGTCAATCAGAACAAAATATGAGGGGAGGAATACGAGACCCAAAAGAACTGTGTTAGCACAACCCCACAACGCTCATCCTCCAACAAAAGGAAGCCTCTTAGGGGATATGAACCCCATGTCAATGGTTATCCGAGAAGAGGACCCCACCTGTGGAGTTCCTATTGGTCCGTGTCCAATAATAAACATCGGAGTGGGATCCATTGAACTTCCTGCCCTCATTGACACTGGCAGCCAGATTTCCTGCATTTCAAAGGGATGGTTGCTACGAATGGAAGAACAGAGCGGATGTATACCCAGGTTACCATCCCGTCCCCTCCAGATGAAACTGGTGGATGGGAAAAGAACCAATGGTTAGAGATAATCTTCAAGAAAATAACCATTGGCACACTTTCCTAGTTATAAAAGGATTGGTCCATGATGTTATAATTGGATCCGATTTTCTGACCCAAAATAAGTGTATCCTTGACTATGCCACGAATTCAATCATGGTCCAGCAAGAGAAGATATATTTTAATGAAGCCGATGTCCTATCTGGAATCCAAGTTCAGTGTATGGAGGCCAGCATCGATGAAAGCACCATCAAAGATAAGGTCAAAGAATCGTCACTAGAAACCATCAAGAATCAGTCCCAATTGCATCAACTATTAATGGTAAGTCGGCAAATCTTCTCTCCAATCCCTGGAGAAATTAAAGGTTATGTCCACCGGATTCGTGTGAAGGAGGAAACCCACTTCCAGGCCCGGACATACCCCATTCCTTTCCAATATCAAGATGAAGTGAGCGCTCAGATCCAACAGATGATTACATGGGGGTAATTGAGAAAGGATCATCGCCATATAACAACCCATTAGTGGTTGTGAAAAAGAAAAATGGGTCTATAAGACTGTGTTTAGACGCCAGAATGCTCAACAGTATCACGATACCGGAACGGGATATCCCACCACCTATACAGGAAGTTTTTCTCAAATTGTCTACAAAGAATATTTTTTCCACATTAGACTTAACTGCTAGCTATTGGCAGATGATATTACACCCCCAAGACAGGAAATACACGCCCTTCCGTCACAATGGGCAAACACATCTGTTTAAGAGAGTACCTCTTGGGCTCATAAACAGCGGCGCTGGACTAATGAGGTGCTTGTACCAAGTTCTATCCGAAGATCTAAAAAAAAATTAGTGTGCTATATCGATGATGTGGTCATTGCATCGCGCAACCCGCAGGAACACCTGGAGCACTTGAAGCAGTTCTTTTCTGAATGTGCCCAAAAGAATATTACTGTGAATCTAGAAAAGAGTCACTTTGCTCTAAAAGAAATTGCCTTTTTGGGACACATCATAAATGGATGAGGAATTCGGACCCATCCGGATAAGGTAGAAGCAATCCAGAACTTTCCGAGGCCTATCAATAGAAAGCAGATTAGATCCTTTTTAGGCCTCTGCAATTACTACCATAAGTTCTATCCAGGCTTTGCAAAAGATACCTCCACATTGCTGGAACTATTGCAGCAACACCGTCGGTGGGAATGGAGTGAACAGCACGAGCAAGATTTCAAGAAAATCCAAGGACAATTTCCTCCAGACTGTGATGTTATGTTATCCTGATTTCACTCGCCCATTCTATTTGCAGACTGACAGCAGCAAGAAAGGTCTAGGTGTTGTACTGTTCCAGGTTAATCAAGCAGGCCAACATCAGGTCTTGTACTTCAGTAGCCGTACATTAAGAGGTGCAGAAAAAAATTATACGGTCACTGAACAAGAGACTTTAGCCATTGTATGGGCGTGCAGCAAATTCAAGCAGATATTGCTGGGATCGGAAGTAATTATAATTACGGACCACCGGTGCTTGGAATTTCTGAATAAAAGTTATCTAAACAATGATCGCCTTATTCGATGGAGCTTGTCACTGCAGAAATTCCACTACAGGATAATTTATTGTCCAGGCCCTGAAAATATTGTGGCCGATGTATTGAGTCGTCACCCTGTGGAAATTAAACCTTGCAACCCTATGATATCAGACCAGCCGTTAATCATCATGACTAACGTGTTGGACCAGGAAATTGAAAAGAAACTTAAGAATTTGCAGTATTGGCAGGAAAAGCAGCCCCAGTACAGAGATTTAATGCAAGAAGTCCAAAGGCAAGGAAACCCTGCTCAAGGATGCACCACTGGTAGGGGGAAAAGGAGATACAGATTGCAAAATGGGCTTTTGCTGCAACAGACTGAGAATCGATTGTGGAAAATTCTCATACCACCTGATTTAAGTAGCCCACTAATCACTTATATGCACAGCCTGGTGGGACATTATGGTCCCAGAAAAACCGAAGAAGCCCTGAGGTGGCAGTTTTATTGGCCTCAGATGTACAGTGATATATTGCATACCCTCCGGAAATGTAATACATGCGCTTAAAGCAAACCCCCAAATAAGATCTTCAGCGGTACCCCTGCCTCCATTATCCCATTGGGACCCAACAAGGTATTAGCAGTAGACCACTATGGGCCACTACCATCCTATCGTAGATGTCGGTACCTTTTTGTCACCTATGACATATTTTCTAAGTATGCATGGGCCTACCCAGTCATTAGGGCAGATTCAAAAAGTGCAATTAAGGCATTACAGTGCAAGCAATTTGTGACTATCGGCAAGCCTGAAGCAATACTCTCAGATCACGGCTCGGCTTTCACTTCACGAGAATGGCAGACCTGGATAAGGAGCCAAGGTCTCAGGCATGTGATGACATCCATTAGAAACCCCCAATCCAACCCCTGTGAGAGGGTCATGCAGGAAATTAACCGGCTGTTTCGGACATACATCCACGATAACCACCGGGGCTGGTTCAACCGAACTGAAGAAATTTTTCAGTATATTAATGGAACCATTAATGAGGCTACAGGGCTAACACCAATGCGTCTTCATTTTGGTAAGCCAGAGCAACCATTAATTAAAATACCCCTGCCCAAGGATGATCAAGAAGTGGACAGAGAAGAGGACTGGCGAGCAGTTCATCATCGTCTGAAAGCCCGGGCAGAAAAAAAACAATTAAAGGAAACAAGGTCCTACCAATTTCGAGTTGGGGATCATGTATGGGTCAGAACTCCAAAGCCCAGTAGCCGGGACCAGTGTAAATACAAGAAGTTTTTCCCACTGTATCAGGGGCCATATGTGATAAAACGGGTAAGCGGCCCAAATGCATATTTACTGGAGGATAATGGGGCCATAAGAGGGACTTATAATGCTAGGAGTCTAAAACCCCTTGTATATCACCCACCAGACCCAGGATTATAGTAGTTTTTTTTTAAAAAAAAAAAAACAAAAACAACAACAACAACAAAAAAAAAGAAATGGACACGTCACAGAATAATATAAAAAGGAGATCGGATATAAACAGTGTTAAACGATTAGTTTTTTTTTTAAATAAAATTTTGTTGAAAGAGGGGGGGATATTAAAAAAATGTTCACTAGACGGTAGATTTATTAATATGATCCGGGTATATAATTCAGTTTCGTTTCTTCATTATATTTATATCCTGTACATTATGGGTTATCTTGTAAATTTTTTTTTATGCAGGCTTCATAGGTGGACACCTGTTGTAAGATCTTTTTTTTTAACAATTTTTTTTGTTCCGTCACTAAGGGAATGTGAAACAGTAAGGTCTGCTTTGCAGATCTTCGTTTCACCTTTTCTCACCTACTTCCTACCCTCATACCTTAGTTTGAACCCCAATCTATCGTAGTATGTCTGCAATACACTTATATACCGAAAATCCCGCCTAATTTTAAACCACGAGCACAATGCTCGTATTATATATATAACTTATTCCCAAATAAAATATTAGGAATTATGTATTTGTTCACATAATTTACATTTATTAAAAAGTAAGTTATATAAGTCGTAATTGCGCACACACTATGATATCCATTTTAAAACATATCAAAATTATAAATTGTTAGTTATTTTGTTTGGATCTATTTACAAATATATTACCGTCGTAATATATGTTGATTTAAAATAAAATTCATTTAGTAAATATTCGTTTAGTAGATAGATTCAAATATTACAATTTAAAATAAAATAATTTTCATTTTATTTAATAAAAATCATCCCAAATATTTCTGTTAAAATAAATGAGGGACAATAGTTTAATTATATAAGTTATCTAAAAACAGCAGCTGTCCACTTAAGTTTTCTTTAATTAGTAGCAGTAATTTTAATTAAATCTAGTTTGTAATTCGAATGTCGACGGGGAAGTTAACAAAAGGAATTAATTAATGTTGAATTCCTTTAGACATTCGGATAGATTTAATTACAGCAGATAAGTCCAATAATTTTGTACGCCCCAGGACAAATCTATTGTTAAATTTTACTATAAAAAGGATGTTTTTCTTTTGTTCACCATTCTAAGCTATTCTAAGCTCTTAAAGGTTTCTAAGCTTTTAAAGAATTCTGAGTTGTCTAAAGGTTTCTGAGTTGTTCTAAAAGTCTAATAATTTGCTAACCTTGACATGTCCGAGTAGAGGCGTTTAAGATGGCTATGTCCCCTCGGAATAGCCAGCCGCTGCTCCATACCATCAAAAATTATCACACGGATCCCGGAACTGCTGCTGCCGCTGCCAAAATATGAACATTCCAGATTTTGCTGCTGAATTATAAAACCTGCCGAACATCTACCTGCAAATGCTTCTCCAGAGGTAACCTAAATTAACCCAAGAGCTCTTGTGATCACTAACTAACCTGCTATAGCTATTTAACATTGTTTTCTTATATTTCACAACTTCATTGTGTATTTATTTTGTGTGTTTAAATATGCTTAACATTTTGTTCTCTATCCTTGGGTTAATATTTTCTATTTATAAAGCTTTCTTTTATTTTATTATGATAATGTGTCAGAATCGTCTTTGACCGAGTGAACTATTCCCTCTATTGAAAATAAGACGCCGCTATTAAGGCATATTTTAAATTTATAATTTTCCAATTTTATTGTCTTGCCAATCACTCGTTCGAGGGCGATTCTTTTCTTTAATGTAACATAATCACATAGTTTAAAATCTACATGTTATTGATTTTAATCTAATATAAGAGTATGTGCGAAGTCAATGATTAAATGTGTCCCCAAATGCATGATTGCGTATATAAATCTATACTTACTTTTCAAACCCGCAAGCATGCATTTTCTTATTTTAATTACCGTGTTCTATTTTAATTATAAAGTTCATCATTGATGTCGAGAATGTGCGGACCCTTTTAAATGAATTTCAGGGAATTTGATGGGGCATTTCTCTTAATACAAGTAAAACCCATTTAGTATGTTTTTATATACACTAGTCTCGTATTGCTGGTACATGAATTGGTTGTTGAGACCGCTTTGTTTTTATTTTCCAAGGATTCTTTACACGGCAAAGTCCGTTCTTTCGCTCATTGCAAGTTTCCAGGCAGAGGGTGTTCACAAATGACACCCCTGGGAATTAAACGCAATCGTCACACAGTCGCTAAGTTTCGGCTGTTTCGTCAAAATACTTTCCTACGGGTTAGCGGCGAGATGCCCTCCGTAATTATTCCGGATTTTCAATATTGTTTCATTTTATATTTACTTTACAAAGCATCCGTGACTTAAACGAGTCACACCCTCCAACTTTATAAATTCACTGTCAGCAATACTGACCTCCCAATACAAATCTATTATTATTCTCAAATAAATGCTTTGATCACATTCCCACGTTTGCTTAGTAAGCTTTAGTCCGTTACTATTCTCGAAATCAATAAATATTTTAGAACATTTCATTTCAAATATTTTTCTTAAACTTGTCTATTTACTCAAAGCACCTCGCACATATTCCTATCTCGTCAAGCACATTATCGTAATGCTATTAGCCCGAGGAATAGAATATATCACTCTGTTTTAAAACCCTTTTGTCATTACTGAAATATAAATGCCAACAATTACTTAATACGCGTCTCTGTCTCGTATAAGCAGACAGTGGCGTTTGATCTATATATTGATATAAATAAATTGTGTGCAATTATTTAAAACTAAATTTTATCTCTTATTTTATTTGATTCCTATCACTGTCTGGGTCTAGATATATATATTTTCTGCATTTCTTTTGTAAATCCATAGACGTTAATTAGCCACCCAAACTTATCTTAGTATAGAGTCTTTTGTTTCTCCCTGACCACCAGGCACCGGTAAAAGGTTATGCTAGTGTAGCATCAGATGCGTTATCACGTAGGTGGTGCTGTGAAATTTGGACTTTAGATTCGAACTTAGTATATCTAGAAGGCAACCCCTCCTAGAATGTTCAGTTTCGGGTCTGGGGTTTGAATTATGCAGTGTGTTAGCGAGGTAGACGATTCTGACCGTTACAATACATTGATTCATAAATTGTGTATGATATTTGAATACAAAAAAATTTATTTGCAATTTTATGGTAAAAGTTTTTTTTAAATGAATGGAAATAGAAAAAATAAGGCTGAATATTTCTAATATCAGAACACTATTATATCAATCTAGATGAAAAAAGAGAATAATATTGTAATACATTTTTATGATGAAGTTTAATTTAACTGTTTAGTGTGAAAATAAATATTGTTTTGCAACTATGTATGTTATCTAAAAACAAAAACAAACAAAAAAAAAAAAGCCATTTTATACTAAAAATCAAGTATAATGGGAACAGAAAAAAATATGGCAACAATTTTGATATCTGAATAGGATTACATGAGACAATTGTGATCATAATTTTATAGTTTCTCTTTTATAAAAAAGTTGAATTATTAAAAAGACAAGACCCTTTATTCTTTGTTAATTCTTAACTGTAAAAATAAAAACTTTTTGCAATTTATGGTAAATATTTATTCTCAAAATGTCAGCAGAAAAAGAATGATGGTGAAATAGTCAAGTTTACATTAGACTGCAGTTTTAGAAATAATATATTATGAAGTTGCAACTTTTATTGTGCATTATCTGAGACTTATATAATGCAAATTTGTTTCATAATCAAGTAAGTGTTAATATGTAATAAATTAAAATTTATTTTTTATTTAAGTAATTTTTTTAAAGAACTATTCACTTATAAATTATATTTAAGTTATGCTAATACATTATCTTAATTTTTAAGCATTTCCCCATTATAATTAGATATATTTTACAGTAATTTTATTTATAAAGAGCTGAGAATCAGGGGTCTCAGAATAATGGTATGCATTCTATGTATAGGTATTATTACACATGCACCTATATGAATTTTGTTACATCTAATTCAATCAGTTTTTTTTACTGGTAGTCAGACTTTATTTCAGTAAAGGCTGATCTTCTAAAGTGCTATAGTTGAATGAAATAATTTTGGAGTGCCTGTCATTGAAAATTGTCTCCAATTTATCAATACTTTGTATTATCTTTCTTGGCATTATCATAATTCTTTTAATATCAAAATTGTTTCCCAAATATTAAGTATTCTTTTTGTGACCAAAATTATCTCTATTGTATAACTTTTTTTTAATACTGTACATTATCCAAATTGGCACTCTATTAAATATTGTTCCATATTTTGAGTGAATCATTCTGTCTAGTCACTTAGATTTTATGTAAAATTGGTATTTCACTTAATTTTTATTCTCTCCAGTTTCTTTTATATCATGTTTTTTATACTGTTATTATCATAGTCCTCTGTTCTTGATTTGTTAAATTTTTGTTGCTTTTTAAATTTTATCTCAACACATTTTGTACTCCTTTCCCAATGTTGTTTTAATATGCTATTTGATTACAGAATAGTCACTTTTTAAAATATTTATCCTTTAAAAGTAAATGTTAATATTTTTTTCTCAACAGAATTGATATATTTTTTAGTATTCATAATTTTAAAAAAAAATAAATTTGTTTTTTATGAAGTAATTCTGTTAGAAAAACAAACATACAACAATAACATCAAAGGCTGCATTTGTGCATAATACATTGTAATAGTTAAAGAATAATTTGATAGAAGCCAAATCAGTTTACAAGTGCCAAAATTTTCATACTCACACTTTAACACCAAACCCTTCAGACAAATGCATCAATGATTATTATTAATCAATTATTCAAGTTTATCTTTATTATATAACAAAAACTTATGTACTTGATGGTAAATTAGATGAATGAAAATGATGAGAGTCTTTATTATACTTTTGATAAATAATTTCAGTATAAGATTATGAAATGAACAAAATGTTATTTATGTATACAAAAAAGAATCCTTATAAATTATACACAGTTTGATAATTAGATTATATGCAATAATTTTTTTTGCAATTATAATTTATATTTTGCATTATACTACCTTATGTTGCCATACAAAAACCACATTGCATGCATCACTGGCATTAAAACATGAGAACTCATACTCTAGTAACAACTGATTTATGTTATTGGATTTTATAAATGTATGATGTCACATCTATTCTTTGATAATATTGCAGGAACTTTTTAATCTTAAGCTTCATATATAGATACTTTTAGATGGAATAGTTTGATGACTAATATTGTAAAATAATTATTAAGATAATAAATGTATTAATGAAAGCAATGATATTAGCATACAGCAAATGAATCTCTTAATGATAAATAACTTTTGCCTCAATTTAGAGCCTTTTCTTTTATGTATAATGCAAAAGTTTGCTTTGTCTCTTTGTCAGTTATCTGATACGTGGAAGTGATGATTTAAATTCAACATATTGATCTAAACTGACATTTACATTTAGAGTTAATTGCAATAAAGTAAGCTCATTTAGTTTTGCCATACATTAATTTTATTCTGAATGAAACTTTCATTATGAAATAGACTCAAGTAGATTTTGTCAATGAAACTTTCATTATGAAATAGACTCAAGTAGATTTTGTCAACTTTATGAATTATTTCAAAACTAGTTCACTGATGTGGTAATACAAATAAAAGCATTTTTGAATGAGTGATTTATTTTACTATGTATCCGAGATCCAAATTAGCCTTTCTAATAAGATCACATGAAGATATGTGTGCTACAAATACGTCTAATATAGAATTCAAAAATAATATTTATGCCTGATATTTGCTATTATGAATAATTATCTTGTAAACAAATCAATTTAAATCTGTAATTGTAATGTAAGTGAATACGAAAGGTAATTACCAATGTAAAGTTGTTCTTTCCTTTAATTGGAATTTATTTAATGCAGAAAACTGAAAATGTCTGTTTTCAATAAATTGTTTTCAGAAAAATTGACAAGGATTCAAAACATTAAGAGTTTTTAAGTTATAACTATTTAGTTGAATGTAATGTTATATATTTTCATTTTGAGCCAATAGAAATTTATTATATTGAATGTAACAGAACAATTGAACTGATTTGGATGATTTACTTGATTTTAGTTTTAGATATTTATTTTGTTTGATTTTGGTATGGCCTATTTTTTTTTTTTTTTTGCTATTGACAATTAAAAATAATTCTCTGTTGTAAGAATAACTTACAAAATATCCCTGTTTTTGATGTGTTCCACTTTTCAAGAGAAGTGAATATCTTTTTTAACTTTACTAGTAGTTGGATGGTTTCAATTTTATTTTTTGTCTTTCTTAATAAATTCAAAATATTTTAGAGAAGAGTATAGTTGTTATACTGTAATTATAGTTTTTCTTTTAATGCTGTTTATGCAAAACATTCTTGGAAATGCAGTCAATTTAATTAAGTTTGACTATTGAATTATTCACAGTAATATTTTAACTATCAGTGTATTCATAGCCATTTGTCCAACCTCAGAATATTATGGAACTTTCTTTCCAACTACCAATCTTTAGAAATTCATTTAAATGCTAATATTGAATGACTATCTGAGTTGACAATGGATTCACAATATGAAATAAAAATTCTAAATCAAATTCCAAAATTTATTTGGCTTGGGCTTGCATCTCCAGGCCATATGTATGGTAGGTGGGTGCAATAATCTACATCATTGAACCTTTCTGTTTGGGTTTAAGCCATAGCTTTACCAAAACTCACTCATGACTATGTATTTTGCATTAAAACAGAATTTAGTTAAAGGTTCTATATTTTCAATCATTAAGACTACTCCACATTTGTATTATACTGCTTTATATATATATTTCCATCAAAACATGACAAGTCACATTTAAAAGCAGCTTTAGTTTACTGTAGTAATAATTTTAATTCCTGTTATTTTTTATTTGGCCAGTGATTTTATTTCATTTTTTTTTTTAAATAAGGAGTGCCCCTGTTGATAAAAATATTAAAGCAAGCATTTATTTTTTTATTTTATTTTGTTAAAACATCACTATATTTCTAAGTCAAGATAATTTAAAAATCAGTAGATATAAAAGTGAGATTTTTCATTATTTAGAATGCAAATGAAAGAATCAATAGTGAAATGAAATTACTGAGGTGGAAGATATTGTCGAATCAATAAAAAGTGTTGGTTATTAAAAAAAAAAAAAGCTACTAACTCCACGAAACTTATTCTTTATTTTCCTTTTCTTTAAAAACTATGGGTTAAATACAGACCGCAACAGATGTCATCGCAGATAAAATAATTTTGGCGGAGCATGCTCAAAGGAAACAATCTTTTTTTTTTTTTTCCACTTCAGTTGAATAATTCATGTTAAGAACAATAATTAATGTTATTGAAGGATATTTGAAAAAAATAAATTATGGAAGTTTGAAATAAAACGATTAGAAGCTTCAGGACAAAATATTACAAGAACACATTGGAATAAATTAAAAATCGTAATTATAAAAACTCAGCCATCTTCAAGCAAAAACTATTAAAAAATTGAGGAATGTCAAATTCGTCAGCAAATAAAGCAAATTAATAGATGCATTTAATTTATTTATTCCCCATATTTTTAATGTCATTTAGGCAAAACATTCTCTGAGGTATTGTCCGCTTAATTAAATTTGTTAATTGAGTTACTTAACGAATTATTAGCTAGCTGTGATAGAGGTATCCCAGCCACATATTGATACTCATCTAACCAACCTTAGTTCAGTCATTTTAAATATAAACAATGTTGTAGATATACAAGAAAAAAAAAATACAGTATGACAATTTTTTTTTATACTTTCAAAATTGTTGGCATTTTTTAAGGATTGATACATCTATTGTTATAAATTATATAATAATCGGGATAGAAATTACTACAATAATTATCACGATCATCTTTTTTTTTCACTTCAGCAAAAATACTTTTAAGTTTATATGATTATCGGTGATAATTTGTGATTTTAGAGAGTCAAGAAGCTCTGTTTGACAAGATTTTATTGCCATAAAAATATAAGAAAAGTGTCGATAGCAAAGTTGCTTTATATATTATTTTATTGATTTAGTCCAGACAATAGTTAGATTAAGTTCAATAGAATTGTGGCCGTGTTTAAGTTAATTGTTTGTCTTCTAAAATTTATTCATGTATGGGCTTTATACTATGGAATGAAATAAAATCTTACTATTGTTATAAAAAAATCTGATGCCTTTCAAATGAAAAGTGTTAAGCAATTTTGTTCTCATTTTTTATGAAAGTGATCTTCATGAAGAAGTGAAATAGGTTTGATAGGAAAGTTTTTAATTGAAAATGACTAAAAGCTAATATTTATCTTCTTGTCTTCAAGATTTACTATATGTTAACGACTGAGTTATTTTTATCAATTTAAATGGTGATTTACAGTACATATTTAATGATCTGAAGGCAATAGATAAAGAATTTAGTTTACTAATTAAGAAGGAAAACAAAACTTAAGTCATTTATCAATCAATGATGGAAGAAAAATATTCAATTCTTATCTTAAATGGTTATCAGTTCAAGAATGTGAATCAGTTTCAATATCTTAGTAGCTTTTTAGGTAGGAAGACAAATTTGGATGTTGAAGTGGAACATAAAAAAAAGACTGTTCAATTTACTAAGTTTAAATATAGGATATTTTATAATAGTGATGTTAGTATTGTATTCAAATTTTTTGTATTTAAATTTATTGTATAGAAATGAGATATAGACTAGTTATTAATTTAACATAAAACGCATTGGAAATTTTTTACTTAAGGATGTTTATATAATACTGAAAATATGTTAGCATGATTATAAAGCCAAGTGATAATATTTTTTGCTAGTTAGATGGTGTGCTTTAGATTCTATTATAAAGATATCATTGATTTAGGCATATAATAGTAAAAGATTCACTAAAAAAGTTTGTGGTAATTTTGAGCATGATTTTTCATAGAAGCAATAAGTCTGATTTTTATTATAAATGTTATGTAAAAGACATTCTATAGAAGTGACTATTGATTTCTTTTATTGGAAAGATGTGGCCAAGATTAGAACATAGTGGACAGTTACCATTAGGCAGAATGTTAGTCTTTCAAAAAATAAGAAATGAAAAGATAGCATCCTAGAATGACAAATAGATTAAAGGATTGGCATGTGAAAGATATGCAGAAGTATTTGTGGGTCAAGAATCAATGAAGTGGATAGTAAAATTTAATGAAAAACAAATGAAGCAGTATCAATTTGTACTGATGTCTGAAAAAATAATTGATCATTTTAGACAGATTCAAGTTTCACCATAAATTATTTTTACTACAACCCTCCAGTAATATAGCTTCTTATATTGTCCAAATTATTTTTTAAGCAAATCTAATAACAATAATAATAATAATAATTTATATTTCTATTTAACACTTCCAAATCTTTTTTTTCACTAAGGATTTTTTTTGAACTTATGTTCAGTTAAATGAAAAAAAGTAAGTATATGAATACTTGCATAACTTTAAAGATCTTATTGTCTATATTTATAGCATTATAAAATGAAATTATCAAGTAGAATATAAAATCAACTCTGATCTTCACATCAAGGAGCAATATCTCATATTTTTACATCTTTTTCATTTACAGCTAATTGTTTTTTTTTTACATTACTTATCAAAAATAAAGAATATACTTGATAATTGTAAACAAGTGTAAATAAATTTCTTATATTCAGTTTTTCAGAAGCTTATTTGATAATTGAAAACCATATTGACAGGTAAATATATCTTTATTCAGAAAATAAATAGTGAATTTAAGAATATATTGTCATGCTACAAGATGAAGGAGTATTAAGGGGTGATACAAATAAATATCAATAACTGAATAAGAATACAATAAATGAATAAAATTCAGTATCAGAAGCAAATATTCAAATCAAATAACTACCAAGAAATAACAATCATCCTTTGTGACTGGTGTAAAAAAAAAGATATTCTATAAATTCTTAGGCCAGTAGCCATAAAGTCAATACCAAATGTGGTCATAATTTTATAAAAGAAAACAATCATGAATATTTCTTGCTGGACACAAAAATAAGCACTAAATAGCTATAAAAGTAATCCATTATCAAAAATGCTGGATGATCATCAATGCTGTGGGCTGTATTGTCTATTAATGAACTAGTAATCATCATAAAATAAATAAAATTAATGGATTTTTAAGTGACTGTTATTATCTTAGTCCCACCTAAGTAATTCTAAAAATAATTATATGAATGTTTACAGAATTCATATATACACATGTCATTATCTAGAGCTAGCTTTGGAATCACAAAGATCATAATGCCTCTGAACAAGAGAAATGCAATCTATAAATTTATTGATTTGAAATAATAATAATAATAATAATAATAATAATAATAATAATAATAATAATAATAATAATAATAATAATAATAAAAATAAAAACTGAAATGTCTAATAAGCTAATGCTGATTTTGATTATTTGCAATTATTTGTAAATATTTCAGTGTATTGAAAAATAATGGAATAAAATTTACAGATATAAATAAAGGATTGAAAAAACAAATATAAATGCATACATGGTTGCATGATAATGCAAAATATTCTAATCATTAATAAGTTATTAAATATTAGTTTATTTTAATATACAAATAGTTAATAATTTTAGTTTACATGTGTGTGGGTAAATAGGTGCACATACTGTGCATATTATAATGATATAAAAAGAATATTTCAATTTTTAATTTTGTCTAACTTTTAAAACAAATTATTTTTACTATCTATTTATAGAAAATATAAATACATTAATTAAGTCAAACACCTGGGTTTTTGTTTATCATTAAAATACACATTTCATTCTATTTTTCTAATTCTAAAAGAAGTCTTTTACAAATAACAGAATGCTTAGCCTATGATCACATCTACTTTCAGTGGGCTAGCTCAATATTTACTCATTAAATGTAGACGTAATTTGGGCTAGTTTGTCCATATCTCACCCCCCTTTCTGGCTCCATTATGCCTCAGTATTCAAACTTGGAGAATTCTCACTTGGCTTTCTTCAGGGATGGGCTTACTCAGGTTAAAAACTAATGTGCTGTATATAAGTAAGGATCAATTAATGTACTTTCCCAGAATATTCCTAATATCAGAATACATTTAAGGAGAAATGCGTGGATATTAAGGTTTAGCATATATATATGTATTTAGTGGTGTGAATGCATAATGATGATGACAAGACAGAGACCAAATTGATTGAAATCACTTAACATTTATTAAATAACAAATCTAATTTAATAATATTAGCATATATAATTGTATGAGTCAAGGATGTCTTTCTATCACTTAAGAGCTAAATACAATGGATATCCTAATCCCAAATCCTGTGATAGAAATCCATACCCTGGCAATATTTATTTACAAAGTTTAAGATAATATAAAAAAAAATATTTCAGAAGATCGCAAATCTGGCTTACTAATTATTTTATTTACAGTTGCATTATATAGTAATACTTTCTGTTTGATTCATAATGATTATGGGGATCCTTGGTGAAGAGGACCCCTTATATCTATGTGTAATTCTTTAATGTTGATAGGAAAGATCATCCACTCAAGAAGTTAGTCAGATACATAGACAAACAAATATATAATAAATATTAGTAAAACATTAACAAATAATGAGAACTCTGTCGTATCACTATGGTATGCTCTTAATGTGGAACATCATCAAAATCTTACCTTATTCCACATTCAAGCTGATGGTGTCAAGCTACTGGAGGGGTATGTAGACATAAATTTTATTTAATACCATAAAACATTTACTCAGTCTAACTCTTCTCCAATTTACACTTAAGATAAACTCTTCCATTTTCTGAAGCGTAAGCTTCCAAATGTGAAAACAAAAAGAAAAAAAAAAGGAAAAGAAAAATGAGATGATAAATAACAAATTAGAAAGAAAATACAAATCAATTGATTAATAAATTCCCGAGTCTGGCAAGCATTCTCCATTATATTCAGTCTCTTACTCCTGGTGATAGATCTTCTCAGAGGGTGTACTGTCTAGGTTTAGTAGACACATTCTGGGATTGTAGATCATCAGCACTATCCAATTGTTTCCTTGGAAGAAAGTGCAGAAGATCCATTGAAGATCATTGTTCTTGACTAGTATTTAATAAAATAGGTATCCATATATTATAATGCTTTTATGGGCATGGAGATCTGGCATCTGGCCTCCTACAGCATAGTTTCGTTAGCCAGACCACAATACCCTCGTTAGTATATATAATTTTTATAGGATTGTTTCTTTGCATAGGGAAGTGGTGTAATAATAAAAAAGAACTATTCTTGTTGATTGTAGTTGTTATTAATTTCTTTTCACGCAATGATTTTATTCAAACTTGGAGTTCTTTACAATCAGTTACTTTTATAACTTGGACATATTTACATTTTAATTTATATTAGTGGATGAAACATTCCTTTTAATCTTATGTGATTGAAATTCATTCTGGAACTGAACATACACATCCATCTTGTTTAGTTCTAAAAATATGGCTATTGAGATGTTGACTTTCTTATGCAGTCTTTGCAATTATAAAAACAAAAGTGGCATATATGATCTTTGTTTTGTTTTTATTGTGGTAGGATGAGGCAATAGCTTTCATTTCCTGTGCTTGCAGTATTTGTTTATTGTTGCATAATGTACATCGATGTAATATTATTAAGATAATTATTTATTGGAATTATCTTTTCATTTTCAAGCCTGGGTGCTTAGCAACATGCTTGACATTAGTCATCATCTTTTATGTTTTATCTTTGTTTATATCATGATGTCGATTAGTTAAGGATACTTGTGGTTAGTCATATTTTGTATATATGTAAGTGTATTTATTTTCGTAATGTAGAAATCTAAGACTATCTTTCCTTTTTTTTAAAAAAAAAAAATAATTTGCTTATCGTTTTGCGTATGTATATGTGTTTGACAAAGAGTAACTCTAATTTGATAATTACTTGATTAGGTTTAGTATGGTGTAGATTAGTGCAGGTGGGCTGTTGGTTGTAAGTCACCCTTTCAATATATATACTAACAAATAACATGGACATAGTGACATTTGATGACTTAAAAGAATATAGAAAAAACAGCACATTTAAATCTAAATGATGTTAGAAGATTAATTTTTCATGCATAGCATCAACCCACATAATAATTATAACTAATGCTTTAACAAAAATAGTGACATTTATCATAAGGAAGCAAAAGTTCATTTGACTGGAGAAAAATATTTGCATGGTCTTTTAAAGATTTATCTATTTAACATGATTTATTGTTAATATATTGTAAACAATTATTTCTGCTATTATAAGTGAACTGTTGATTAAAACTATTAATTCTCAAATCTTTTAAATAACTATAGAAGTATATTTTGTAGCATCATA
The DNA here is from genome assembly GCA_028023455.1 of Epiperipatus broadwayi. Taxonomy (NCBI): domain Eukaryota; kingdom Metazoa; phylum Onychophora; class Udeonychophora; order Euonychophora; family Peripatidae; genus Epiperipatus; species Epiperipatus broadwayi. The sequence goes on along the minus strand of JAQFVV010006517.1, from coordinate 435,745 downwards.
TATATCTAATATAGATTTGGTCTGATTACCATTATCAAGTTTGATGCTGATCTTGTATTTTTTTCTATTGCTTGAGTTATAATATGTATTATATTGACTGAAGATTTCTGGTTAATCATACTGTGATAACAAATCTTTAATAATATGGTCTACTTAATATGAGTTTTTTTAAGCTTTTGATAAATGACTAAATGATGGCAATTCAAAGTGTTTGATCAAAGCTGAAAATGATCTTATTTTTTGTTTAACAAAGAAACTTTGAGACCAGAGTAGCAGGTAAAAACATTATCATGGCAGTAAACTTTTTAAAGAAAATATTCAGAAATGTATTTATATGTTTTATTACTTTTTTATAATTAACATGCAATGGCTACAATATAGCAACAAAAGGCAGTATCTTATATTGCTCTTAAGAAGAGGATTTTTTTTATATAAATATGATTTCAAATTTGATTTTTTTTATCACAAGAATTATTTACAATAACTATTAAAATATTTGCCTAAAAAAATAAAAAATATAGACAATCATAAATATTGCAAAGTGGAGAAATAAAATTAATTTTGCTTAATTGGATTCTGTTGGTTATGTTATTACAATAAATTATTATAATGAAATAAATTTGCTTTTTATTATTGTAAGCATTAATTACAATAAAGTTTTATAATATTTGTCTTAAAAAGTAGCAAAAAAAAGTAGCAATTATTTGCAAAAGGCAAAAATAATTTACAGATGTTTAAACTACAAGCAGTTTGAGATAATGTAACCTGGAAAAAGAGGCATAATATTTTTAATATATGAGCTAAATACAAACTAATTTGATTTTTGTCAAAATAGAGATACATTTAGGAAGGTACAGGGAGGGATGGTCACATGTTCAATTAAAGAAAATAAAAATCAATTTAAGGCATTTGAAAATTTAAACCAGTCCCACATAATGATTGTAACTGTTGCAGATTAAAGCAATTTTTTTTTATAATAGAATTCTAATTAATAAAATTTGCATAAGAAATCCTTAAGTGATTTTTCATGTATATCTAACTCTGAACATATTTCAGTATATCTTGTATACTGATGTCTGCCAGGCTGATTCTAGTGTTACATATTCGATTTTTTCCAAAATTGCAAGACTAGTCGCATTTAATGCTTATAGTCATTTAGTTTTTCTAACAAAGCTGGCAATCTTCTCTCCTATGTCAGATGTCATAACTATGACTAATATAACAGTCAAAAGTGCACTAGGCAAAAATTGTGAACTTTATTTGATTTTGAATGTATCTTGAATACATTTTTGTGTAGTTATTTTCCATATTGTCACAATTATTTTTGTTTCCAATCTTATTCTATCATTCCAATTATTTTGGTCCAGAAATAAATTCTATTTTAGGTGTCTTAAGTCGAACAGACAAGATAACAAATGAAATTAATAGTTATATATCATGAATATTGTTGCAAGAGCTATTAACGCTCATTATATAACATATATACTAAATAATATTAGACTTTTTGAGTGAATTAACAAAACAATGTAACTAACTTTTTTCATTTTTTGAACTAATTGATATTATATATATATATATTATTGTTAAATTCATAGTATTATTTCCAGGAGCTTTTGTGTAATAAAAATATAATAGCTAAATAGCTGACATTTCAGTACAATAACTAGTACTTTCCTCAGAGCTTTTTCTTTCTCAAACCATAAGAATGTGTGTGGTAAGATTTAAAATCATTATTCTTTTCTTTTGGTATTTTCTCCTCATTCTCAAATTATATTGGTTGAGAAGTCTTAAAAAAAAAATTGATGGTCCAATAGCTTTTTCCAAATATTGCTAATTTTTTTTAATTCACATTTTTCATTTATGGTCATAGGGCTTTTAAGAATCTCTATAGCTTGCCTTACCAGTCTCTGATCATATTGTTCAATGTTTGCCAGAATATGTTTTATTAAAATTGATGTCATGGTTAGTTAATTTAATAAGTGAATAAAAGGCTGATGAATTAGATTTTTCTCCAACTGCCAAAATATGTTCTTCCTTTCTTATGTTAATTCTAATATTCTCATGGATAAAAGATGAATTCATAGTATTATTTCTGGGAACTTTCATGTAATAAAAATATAATAGCTAAATAGCCGATGTTTCATTACAATAACAAGTACTTTCCTCATAGCTTCTTCTTTCTCAAACCATAAGAATGTGTGTGGTGAGATTTAAAATCATTATTTTTTTCTTTTGTTATTTTCTCATCGTTCTCAAATTCTATTGGTTGTGAAATTTAAAAAAAAAAAAACCCTCCAATAGCTTTTTCCAAATATTGTTAATTTTCTTGAATTCACATTTCTCATTTATGGTCTTAGACCTTTTAAAAATCTGCATAGCTTCCCTTAGCAGACTCTGGTATTATTCAATTTATTTTTTGTTAATTTACTCCAGAGGTGGGCAAACTATGGCCCACGGGTCACATGTGGCCCCTGGTATGCATTTGTGTGATCTACCCATAAGTTAAAAAATGTGTTTATTTTACATATAGATAAAAAAATACCTACTGTGATAGCTTCCAGTTAATCATTGATGTGTATATATGTTTCTTAAAAATAAAATAATATTGTGTTTGATGCATGTATGTATTCTTGTCTTTTAAAAAAAATAAAATAAAATTTGATTTGTAAATAAGACTTCTCTGAAAGACAATGTGGCCTCAGCGAAAAAGTTTGCCTACCCATGATTTACTCACATACATATTACTCACCCTTAATGTGAGCAATAGCATGTATTGATATAAATATAAATTACATTTTATTTTTAAGCCTGCAATAATTAAATTTTAAGTTTTGTAGTGTAAACAAGTAAAAGTTTAGATATTTATTTGAGGTGAACATCTGGTTCAAGAAATGTTCATTAATTATCAGCCTTTTAAATTAATCAGAATTAGTTTTTGAAGCATGTGTAGTCAAAATTCAATCAAAATCAAATCAAGACATTATTTACTTTAATAATTTTCTAGGAAGAATAAATATTGTTAATCAGTTTTAATTTTCATCTGTAATGTACAAAGCTTTATAGTCTTAATCTGTCTCATTTTTTGACCCCCCTCCCCCTTTAACTGTTTATTTAAAATCTATGTACACAATATAGTCTTCTAAGCTGTATTTTCGTAAAATGTAAATATAAAATTATTGTAATTCATATACACACTAAAATATAGTACAATTGAATATCAATTTTCTGAAACCCATGATTCTTGATCATTTTTTGGATTCAGAAATTTTATGAATTTGAACTGTTACTTAAGTATATGCCTATAATTATAACTTTAAAAAGGGAAAATGCTTTAAAAATATTTCTTATATTTGTTTTTTTTTTTTAAAAAATTGGATTCATTATTTGCATTTTCTTGATCATCCATATACATATATATGTATATATTATAGCGGTGATTGTCATATTGATGGTGATAATAATTTATACTGATGACCCATATATAGATACATCACTACATAGATAACACTTATGGTATATAACTGAATTTCTTTAAAATGGTGTTGTCATCACACATATACATATGTATATATTATAGTGGTGACTGACATGCTGATGGTGATAATAATTTATACTGATAATCCATATATAGATACATCACTGCATAGATAACACTTATGGTATATAACTGAATTACTTTAAATAGTGTTTTCGTCAGTTTACCAAAAATTAATTGACATTTTAATTTCAATTAATTAAATTTAGTTAAAATGAATATTGATGGTGTTTTGTTGTTTGTATAACTGCTTATGTAAGGTACCCCGGTCATATTTCCTGATCATCATACATCAAATGTGATCTCTCCTTCCTAAGATTTTATTTGAATGCACAGAATTTGAACTTCATTTACCCACTTTCTTCTCAGAAAGACCATCTATGAATATATTCTCTGGCATCATTATCATAGTTCTTATGGTAACAACCCCATTTTGCATAGCTCAAAGCATGAATGCTCAGGCTCAGTGATATATTCCTTGGAGATTATTGAGATAACACACAGATAACTAAGTAATCTAAAAAAATGCACATTTAAAGAGCATACACATCAGTTTATGCTCTACTAATAAAAAATTCTTTAATAATAAAAATTTAAACAATGTTTATGTTCAAAAATATAGATATTAAAATATATGTATGAAATTTATATAGATTCTTTAATCTGTATACATATAAATTTAAATTCTTAGTATAGGTTTCTCTAAACAATTTAGTAAGCTCACTACTGGTGGATAAGTTGGGTCTGAGGTGAGGTATTAAAAGTTTCTGTTGGTTGCTTCTTGTTGGATTTTTGTTGGTTTTGGATAATTTACTGCTTAAATATAGGCATTGTACTAATGCAGGTCTGTGGACAAAAAACAATATTTCATAATTCCTTCTCTGGATTCCTTATAGGCATTTCTTTGAAATTAATAAGGCTACATTATTCAGGTACTGACTGACCCATATTGGGTGGGCTTAGAAAATCTTATTTTTTTTGCAGAATGACATTTTAGCTATTTTTGTTCATTACTGAAAAGTAATATAATATTGGTTTTAGATAATGCATCATGCATCAGAAGCTAGAATTGAAATTGTTTAAAGCTACTCAATATTGATAATATGCATTTTGGTCCTCCACACACATTTAGGTTTTCTTCACTTCTTTTTATAGTTTATGTCCCACCAGAGCAACACTTTTCAAAAAGCTTCTTTTCTTTCTTATTTCTATTTCTCTAATGATTTGCAACTAATATGCTGTTTATGCCTTTTTTACTCTGTTTCCAACTTAATCCTATTACCCATAATATATTTTTAATAACATAAAAATTAATAAAAATACCATGTATAACAGCTATTATAAAATATACATATTTATAATTATTTATTAAAAATTTTTCCACATGATTTAAACCCCTTGTTAAATGTCTGTTTTAACCATTAATCTATATTATTGCACACAGAGCTCCTTCTATTGACTAGTAAAAATATTGGCAATAGCTATAAATAAAACAATACATCAGTTTAGATTTAAACAGGCAAAACCCTGTATACATATTGCCACTCAGTGCAAGCGAGAGTAATCAATGGATGCCAGAAGGCTTGTGCATAAAATCCCATTTAATGCCTACTCATCCAATATCCCCTGACTGGTTTCTGGCTTGTGGCCTTTGTCAGTGAGGAGCCTTGGCAATATGTATAGGGAGTTTTGCCTGTTTTAATAACAGTTAAGAGCAAGCATAAGAAATGATGATCATGTGATGTTTATTGGCTTAAAGCCAATTCTGCCTAATGGGATAGTGGTGGTTATGGTTAATAAAGAACCAAAGACTATATAAGCTGATGAGCTTGGATTGAAAATATAGTGTTTTCAATTTAAGTCTCATAGTTTTGTAGTTAAGTAGAGATAAAAGGTGGCTGCTGGAGGGTTGCATTAGATCCTAAGATCTAGTTGCAATGCTCTCAGATCCAAGGCTCCTCACTGACGAAGGCCACAAGCCAGAAACTAGTCTGGGGATATTGGATGAGTAGGCACTAGATGAAATTTTATGCACAAGCCTTCTGGCATCCATTGATTATTCTGGCTTGCACTGAGTGGCAATATGTATAGAGTTTTGCCTATTTTAATAACAGTTAAGAGCAAACATAAGAAATGGTGATCATATGAAATTTATTGGCTTAAAATCAATTTAGATTGTTAGAGATTCAATAAAGGTTGAAACAACATAACAGTACATAGAACAGGGAAAAAAAACATTATACAACTTTATATATACTGCCTTATTATATAATTTTCCATTTAGGTTTAGTTGTCCAATTATTACTAAAGTTTTATATTCATTAAATTATCTATTCCATGTTTAATGTAATTTTTTGCATATATTTGTATTCTTTTTAGAACTTTAACTTAATTTAAAGATTTAATATTTTTATAGCATTTATTGATGTCAATATGTTAAATAGTGAATATATGAAGAGATTTATCATCTCTTCTATTAATTGTACTGTTATGTTCTTTAATTAATTAGTTATGACAATTGTAATATTATTTACAAATGACATACAGGAAAGCAGATGAAATAGCTAAATAATATAACAATGCAATTAATAGAAGAGATGATAAATCTGCTTTATATATTTATTATTTAACATATGGATGTGGCTTAAAAAAATAAAAAATGTCATAGTTTCCAATTAATATCTTTCTAATGGCTCTGATTATATAAGGCTAGATTAGAGTTACGGTGTTATTATAATTTTATATTTCTGGAGTTTGTTTACTATCTATAAAATTGATTTTTTGGCATCAAAGCAGCTTATAATTTTTAAACATCAGTTAGGAAGCTTGAAAGTCTGAGTTCAATTCCCCTATATTATATAAAATATACTTGTATTTAAAATATTAATAAACTGGTTTTATAAACTAAAGTACTAATGATTTTTGTGTAAGGTCTAAACGCCCATACTATAAATTGTTGGATAATGTATATCTAGTTTAGGTTAGAGTCAGAAGTTCCTAGAAACTTGCAATTGTTATTTGCACTTACAAATAAACATAAATATTTTGTTGGGAATAAGTTGAAGTGTCTGAAAGTAATGTGACTGCTGCAGGTCACCACCAAATTGTAACCTGGGGCCAGACAAGAAAGAATTATTATTCTTAATTGTTTCCAGTAAACTGATCTAAATTTATTTATTTAACAGTCATATTCCCAACAATAAAGTAGTTGCTGTGGTACATAAATAACCATGCAATATAAAGAATCTTTTATTATTATCTTTAAACAGACTAAAAAATAATGATAGAAAGTTTAACACTATAGTAACAATGGAACTTATTTCGTACTTACATCATTAATAAACTGAACTGTAAAGTATGAATTAAAGTACAATAAATCTTTTATTAATTCTCTTATAACACAATCTAATGAATCTGTTTGATCAATATTTAAATTCCAATCATATTACTTCCTAATCTTTATCCCCAAATCCTTTCCCATCAATATTTGATTAACTGAATCTTAAGCTAAATAACAATGCAACTATATAAGAGATATGCAGGAAAAGGCCTTATTACTATTCACTCAATGATTACACAGAGACCTCCTGAATCACCACTCAATAAAGAATAATGTTAGGGCTTTTTTTTTTTAAAAAAAATCCTCTATTGTTGTTCATTCTTTCACATGTTCACTCCATCAAAGATATGATTTTAGAATAGTAGATTTTATGGTATGACATCCAGCAAGCTGAAAGTCATTGTTTGTTCTTATGATATTGCCATTGAATTTTTAAAATTTTAAGGAGTATTTTTAAATGAAAATTTTCTAATACCTTTATGTTAGACCAGTAGGGAGTCCAAGCCTTCATATAATAAATTCGATAAAATAGCAACTAATTTAGTCACACTAGTTACACTTAGTTTTTAATTTGTTAAAAACAGCAGCACATTGAAATCTACTATATCTCATTATTATCGCTATAAAGATGTAACAAGATATTTAAATTTCCTCACATTCTCAAGTTGATAATCTTTCAAGATAAAGTTTTAATTATTATGGCAAAGTATATGTAGCATTCAAAACATTAAATATATTTCATAGATATGTTCTGCTCATTGAAATGAAGTTTATCGATTTCACCAGTGAAACGATTTTATTTATAAGAAAGAGGTGAGTGTAGCGTGTTATTTATATTTTTTAAAATCTTATTTAAAAATAGAAATGAGTTAATTGTTTGAAAAATCAAGTTTTATCAAGACATTCTTTAGAAATAATACTGATTTTATTTTGTTATGAGAATGTTTTTTTTTTTCATATGTCATAGCATCGGCCGGGAGGCAAACCCGCAACAACCGTCTGCAACCAACTGCTTGCTTGCAAGGCGGCTGCACTGATCTCTCACGCTTGACTATGAGAAAGAATGTTGCCATCTAAGCTGGGGAATAGTCAGGCGTTGGTAGCCGAGAGGTCAGCGCAGTCGCCTTGCAAGCAAGCAATTGCTTGCAGACGGTTATTGCGGTTTCGCTTCCCGGCCGATGCTACGACATATGAAAAAAAAGTAGAACTTCAAGTTAGAATAGGAAAATGAATAAAAGAAGTTGCAAAAATGATAATGTTAGATAAACATATAGAAAAAGATAGTATCTGCTGAATTAAAAATATAGTAGACAAAATAAACACAAAATAAAAATTGTCATTGTGTTATGAAAACATTCTGAAGGCGAGATTATGAAAAATGATTAAAATGCAAGTAGATGATATAAATCATCATCATTATCATCAATTATTTACAGCTCCCGATTATTATTACAAACCATTTAATTTTCCTTAGATTATATATATTTGAAAGTTTTTTCGCAGTTTTTTCTTTCAAAATTCCTTTATTTATAAAATATCCACAAACCAATTTTTTTTAAATTTCTTCAGCCATTTTTTTATCTACTCTTCTGATGTTAATAATTGATCTCTAATTTTTCTTCAAATCTTAAAATTTCAAAGTCATTTTCTCCTTCCACTCATTGTGTATCAATAGATTTTAGATACTAGTTTTTTTAATGGATTTTTGTTAAGATAGGAATCAAAGAATTACACTTTTCTTATGGTATTTTCATTATAAGTTTCATTAGATCATCTTTTTGTCTATTTATAGAGATCTAATTCAGAATATTTGGTGATATACTATTGAAGACCTCTTGATTTTTGGCAGAAGCATATACATCAATTTAAGTATTTCATAAACATCACATAATCACCATTCGTTCAGCTTGCTAGACTTCTCACTGATGAAGGCTACAAGCCAGAAACTAGTCTGGGGATATTGGATGAGTAGTCACTAGATGGGGATTTTATGCACAAGCCTTCTGGCATCTACTGATTACTATAGCTTGCAATGAGTGGCAATATGTATAGTGAGTTTTGCCTGTTTTAATTAATAACTCATATTACTTTCTCTGCACTATAATAATAAATGTCATTATTTGCAGCACTGAGAAGTCAGGGTTTAAACAGAATAGATAATGAAATGACTCCTTATATTGAAAATGATTATACAGTATGATCAAAATACAGGTAGGATTATAACACAAGCAAAAGATTCTTTAACTAAAGTTTAAATCAGATCATTTAATCAATTCACATGTAACAAACACCAACTTAGTCATTCCTCTAACTTTTTTAGATTGTTTCATGTTTTACAAACACTATTCATCAGGAAGTTGATAATTATCTGGTAGCATTCTAATATAATATACAAAATCTTTTACTTATAAACATAAAAAAAAAAAAAAAACCAATTAGATTTTTTAGCATGAATAATCACAAATCAGTATTTTTAAATATTTAAGCATTTAAATGTTATGGTAAATATTAAGAATTTATGTTCAAGTGCTTCATATTTATGAAAATTGAGTAGTAATTATCCATATTGTGAAGCCATGTTGATATTAAGTTTGGTATTTATAATGTGGGGTTTTATACATTACATTGAGATGCAAGCTGCATGTCTCTGCAGCCAGCTAATGAATGGTGTTTATAAATTATGAAATAATAATCACATTGGAGATGATTTCTTGTTATTTTAGTGTAATGTTAAAGTTTGATAAATGTTTATTACATGGAAAGTTATTGCCTGGTAATGATTTTTACTTTGTTTAAGGAATAAGTTACTTATATAATATTATCAGTTTAGCACATTTCATTTATATTTTATATATGGATCTAGAGAAATTTGGTTCAGAAAATAAGACTTATAAAAAAAACGATGGTAATGAATATGGGGATGGTAATTTTTGTATTGTGTTTTTTTTTTTTTTTTGTCAATTAATTATGCACAATCATTTGGGATCTAATATTTCTGAAAAATAATGATTTCACTGCCATCTTTTCTCATTTAAAATCAAAATGGATTTGAACAGCTTTAAATATATTAAAAAAGATACATATCTGCACTATAATTAATCAATGAATAAAGAGTTAGCGGACAGCTTTAATTGAAGCAATGATCTTTCAAGTTCACAACTCTTTTAAAGAAAATGTATTTTCTCACGGTAACTACCTATCTGTAAATCAAGTTAGAAATAAATAAATAAAAAGATTTTTTAAATAAACAAAAGACCATAAAATGACCAGATACTAGATAACTAATTAATCCAGAAACCAAACAAATTACAGCAAAATAATATTGACAATATTATGTGCATGAAGGATAGAAACTTTCACATGTCTGATAGCCAATTTAAAGTAGAAAAGTAAATTACAGAAGCAAAATAATCCAAGTGGTGAGAATTCTAAAATAATAATGATTGACTTTACATTGCAGTAGCTATTGAAGGAGTGAATTAGTGTGTTAACTTTTCTAAATTTCAAATATTACATTGATTGACAGCAAGTTTTAATCTCCAATCTTTATTTTATATTTGAGCACACCCACACTCTTACTTTGTTTATATCCATAGTTTGTCTGAAGGTTTATGATAATGGCATTTTAATTGTAGTTATATATTGGACTATTTTATTATCTAATTGAATTGTGAATGTTTTTTTAAAAAAACTCTTTAACTTTATTTATATCTTTCTAAATATATTTTACTATTAGTAATAATACACAGATGGAACACTATTTTTGAGTAGTAGTATTCTTTTATTTTCAGCTGGCCTGACCATTAACCATTAGAAGGTAATACTCTAACTACAAGGCTATACCTAAGATAGTTTAGCACAGCAAGTGAATATTTATCTTAAATGTATGAATATGAATTTAAGGCATTGCTTTAAACTACTAGACAATTTACCGCTTAATTGGTCAGACCAGCAACACCTGAAGAAGAGAGAATACAATTTGAAACATTTTGTTTTATGCTAACCTATGTGTTGTTACTAACAATTGATAGTCTAGGATGGAAATAGAACTGGTGACATCAAATCTGTGACCTGGGGCAATTAGTATATGAATTGAACAAATGGCTTCTAAATTTATGAATGCTGAATTTAAGGCCATGTCCTGACTAATTAAAAAATATACAATATTATTGGTCAGATAAACAATATTACATGAAGAATTATGTTTTATATTAATTGTGTGCTGTTATTAATAATTGAATATATTTGGAAAAATATAAAGTTTGAATTTTTTCAAATGCATAGAATTAAAATGGATTTGATAGTTTTTATTTAAATAAAGTCAAAAAAATCACACTAAATGTTCTATGACATTTATAAATAAGGGTTCATTTTATTTCTCATGATATATTAACTTTCAAGCATGAAAAATAAAAATGCAGAAATGATCTCTGAAAGTTGGAGCTTAAAGATGTTTCTAATAATAGTAGATCAATTCCAATCCCACTTTATTAATATCGAGAGCAGTGCATAAGATGAAAGACACTGTAGAAGTGAAGAAATTACTTTTGACTGATTTCCCAGAGAGAGTAAATTAGGGTGCCACATTTTTTGAAAGATAGTCTTGTGATTGTTTTTATGTAAGTTAAGGGCTGTTTTAAAAGTAACCCTATTAAAATATGCAGGAGGTAAGATCAGCAAAAATTAATGTCAGATAGTTTGTTGCTTTTTAGTTTATAAGACATTCAATCACCAAAAATGACAGATTGAACTGTGGTGTGTGAATCTTTATCTTTTTGAATCTGCCCCTGACTACTGCACTGAACAATGCAAGGCAGCCATGAAATGTTCAAGAATAAGATTAAGTACAAATTCTGTATTTATAAATTTACAGATGAGTAAACAAAATCAACGACAAAGTAGCAAATTAATGTTATTTGTATAGCTCGCTGTTCAAGAGGTCATATGACATTTGAGCACTGAAATAATATATTGAGCAATGATCTATGAATCTTTAGTTTTTGTGTCTGCTACTCTATCAGTGCATTCGATTTTAAACTGGACATATTGTTTCAATATGCCTGTATTACATTTTACTCTAAAGATTAGCTGTGGTTAAATCAAAATAATTAATTCAGTTGTTTGGTAGTACACCTGTAAGGTTTTGTGAAAATAACATTATTAAGCAGTGAAGAAGGAAATTACTCACTATAGCTCTTTCAACATCTCAGGGCTTAATACTGTTCTTTCTGCTTGTTAAGATGAAGCATTAATATTTTCCCAGACATTGGTAACAATAGCTGATTTTGAATTGCAACATTAAATATTAAAATTGATAAAGGAAACCAAGCAACATTTTTTTTTTTTCAAAATTGACAAGATGAAAATTATTTTTCTTGAATTATTTTACATGTAAATTAGCACTAAAATTCTTCACGCTTTTAGAAGCATTTTTTAAATTCAGTACTATCAATCAAAATCTGCTTTATGTATTATTAATTGTACATATATGTTTGATTGAGTGATTAAATAGCCATATATATTTTCAGTGCCATGTATTTTTTTTTCTGTTAGAAGTCATCTTTTGTTCATTAATTACTTTTTTGTTGTTGTAGTTTAAATAGATGAATTTTGAAATCATACTATACAAATTTTAAAAAATGTAAGGTTTAAATTCTTTCCAGATTATTTTTTCAGAATGAGGATTTCATAAATAATGTTGCCTTCATTGAAGAAGTGTAATATAAAATATGAGTTTTGAATAATTTTTAAAATTAAAAGTCATATATGAGGAAGGGGTATAGGCATAGTAAAGATAAGTTGATAGGCTTTAAAAGACTATGAGATACAAATGTAAAGAATAAGAGGACTTTTTTTTTTGCATCAAGCTAGTCTGACAAGAATTAGTTAACGCTGAAATATTAGAAAATTAAAAAATGGGAACTGGTAAGTTTTAAATAAAATGTTGAAACCGTAAAACAATGAAGATATTATTTTCATACAATAGGAACCAAATAAAATAATGTTTATTAGCTAAATGATTATATTTCATGTAAAAGAGGAAATTTGTTTTCTCATAAATATGGGTGATTTGATAGAAAGGATTACAATGATATTCTTTGCCAGTATGATTATAGTTTATTAACAATTTCAGTAGATATTAATATCAAATTAAATGTATATATATATATATAATAAATTAGTATAATTTGATTTACAATGATCACAGTTCTTCAATTACATCTTTCCATTCAGTTTAGATAAACATATCTATGATCATTAGTAATTATTAGAGTTGAATTTATTATATCATTCTTAACCCAGATGTAAACTTTACATTCAGTTAAAAATTAATATTCAGCATCATTAATCCGATTTAATTCTTCTCTCATGTGTTTTATAATTTTAATATTTATTTAAATTTCTAACACATGTCAGATATATTAATTTTTATCTGGGTTTAAAGTTTATATCTGGATTAGAAATAATAATATAATATCTAATATAACAAGTGATTAGAAATAATCATTAATGTATTTATCTAAAGTGGATGATGTCAAAAATGTGTGTGTGAGAAGTTTGACACTTGGAAATCAAAATGTATTAAACAATTCAAAACAAAGCAGCAAAACTCTCCATATAGTAGTGCCATCTTGTGCTAACAAGAGCAATCAATGGATGCCAGAAGGCTTGTGCATAAAATCCCCATCTAGTGCCTACTCATCCAATATCCCCAGACCAGTTTCTGGCCTGTGGCCTTCACCAGTGAGGAGCCCTGGATCTGAGAGCACTGCACCTAGATCCTAGGATCCAATGCAACCCTCCAGCACAAGATGGAACTACTATATGGAGAGTTTTGCTGCTTTGTTTTGAATTGTTTAATAACAATTATGTGCTAGTATGAGATAGTGATCATGTGAAATCAAAGTATAGTGATTTGATATTGATAAATACTGAACAAATGTTGGAAATGTCTAAGAAATTATGATTCGGCCAACTGAATAGTGTTGGTTCAGCATGACATTATCTTTATCGATATTTTTATTCATGTGTTTCAGAATCTGTGTTAGAATGGAGGTTTTAAATCTGCATTAGGTTAATGCCTAAATTTGTGGATGGATTCTAAATTCCATCTCTGTCCAAAGTCATAATACATAATAAAACTAGAATGTTATTAAGAAATAAAGTCTTCTGTTCATTTTAATATATTTTTTTAAGAAAGTATTAACAAAATCAAAAGATTTGGCACAAGAAATAACAGAGTTGAGTTATGACCCATGGATTTTGAGCTCTAGAGTGTATTGCTCTATAACAGTAAAATCCATACAAGATATATTACATCAATATATAGAGAGAAGTACGATTAAAATTTAAAGTATATAAAAAGATATATTAATTATCAAGACTCATTAGAAAACTTGATTTAATATAATCTTGGTTTAGGGAATTGTAATAATTTAACTTATATAAAATCATTCTTTAAATCACTAGAACGAATTTTTAAAAAGCTGTATTGAGACAGTTATATAAATTTATTTAAATTAATTACATGTATTTATATTATGCAATAACTATTAACAAATAGATTGTTTTTAAGATCTATATTATAAAAAGTAATGTAATAAGATTTAGATCAATAGCCTGAAATCAAAAATTACTGAAAAGTTTGTAAAAGGATAAATTATAAAATTGATTATTGGATATGTGATCTGTAATGCAGTGATTGGTTTGCAATACATAGATATGTCTGTAGTGCATATAGTTATATGTTAGGTTATGCCCATCATCTTCAGTTGTTAAATATTTTTAGAACTCGACCGTTTTTTCAAATATATTTGACTATTAACAATAACATATAGATTGATATAGAATAAACAATTTTTTGAGAGGTATTATTTTCTCTTTAGGTGTAGGTGTTTGATGGTGACAATCTAGCACTTTAATTGGTAACTTTTAAGATGCATGAATACTAAATTTAAGATGACACGAATTAACTGATCTATTCTGCCAAAAGCAACAATAAAGTAGAAATTTTATATACTTATCTATGGAGGGCTTTGTGATTTGCCCCCCCCCCCCCTCCATTTTTTTTAAGGATCATGTTTTAAGATTCATGAATGCTAAATTTAAGATGACACGAATTAACTGATCTATTCTGCCAAAAGCAACAATAAAGTAGAAATTTTATATACTTATCTATGGAGGGCTTTGTGATTTGCCCCCCCCCCTCCATTTTTTTTAAGGATCATGTTTTAATGAATAGTTTTCAAACATTATGGATTATCATACTATGTTGACTTATGGGTTTTTTGCCATTATTAAAGACATTTAACAATTTAACTAAACGACGAAATAGTGTAAGACTAATATGCCAAAATCACAAATCTTCAAACATCCATGATATATATGCAAATTAATAAACAAAATTTTGATTTTTTTTTTATACCAGATAATTTTTTGAAACTTTGTATTTTGTTGATCATATATGCAGAATAGATTCAAAGATGTTTATTATCCTGAACATTTTTATCTAAAATGCTCTTTTACTCCAGACCTGGAGATGAAAAAAACTGTGCAATTTTTTCTCAGCCCCTTTCCCTCTTCCGAAATCTGGTAACATCCAATTGTTACTTATTCTGCTTAATTCTACATAAAATTATGATTAAGTATTTTTTTAATATTCATCTCATTTCTCAAAATAGATTGTGACTTTTATGTTTCCTTTACACAATCTTTATTTGACATCCTGCAAACAAATTGTATATATTATGGAAATTAGAACATGCATCATTTGATTTTTCAAAACAATTATACACATACATATATATATATATGAATTATGAAGGAAAATATATTTTTAACATCATGCAAAGTTTTAGTAGCTTGAGGCATGAGATAAGTATTTTATAATCAAGTTGTATATTATATTGGACGAGACAGGAGCTGTAATATTTCAGTTTTATAAACACTTGTCATTTGTTGATAATAAATATTATTAAAAAATTACATCTTTATTTAGCTGAAGTAAAATATTTTCAATCATCTAGGAAGTCTTTCCAAAGTTATTGAAAAATCAATTTTTAATCTCATAGTTATTGAAGTAAAATATTAGTTGTCAATGTTAATAATTTGAATGTAGAAATGAAATTCTTTGTAATTAAGAAATATAAACAAGATTTCTCTTGCTGCCAAACCAAGAAGAGAAAACAGATAAAAAAGAAATCTCTCAGACTGTCATTTTCTTAAGCAAATATTGGCTATCCTTTGAGAGAAATAGAACGTTTGCTTTCTTCCAACTTGACCTTCAAAACCACTTCACTTTTCTGAGTTAATCCAAAAAAAAAAAACTTTTATAGAATCATTTTTCCTACTTTGAAGTTAATGATATATCTTATTTTCAATAAATGAAATCTCTTACTGAAATGCTAGAATAAATCGTGTTTAAGAGAAGAAAAGCAGTGTTTAGTTAAACTTTATTAGTTTGATTAGTAACTGATGTTACTTCATTGGATCTATTGATAATTGTTTTTATTTTATTAATAAGAATTGCATTTTTGTTACTCTGAGGCAAAGGCAGAAAATAGATTATTACATTCTTGAAAACAATATTCCTAACAATGAACAATGTTTATACGCCTTTTTTAAATAGGCAAAAGGAATGTGAAAGTATTTAAACATGATCCAGATATAAAAAAGTAAATAATCATATGAGAAAATATAACTGAATTGACAAGAAAGCTATAGAAGAGATTAAAAGTCTCAAGAGTATAAAAATCATCCAGACCAACATAAAATATGTTGAAAGTATAAAAAATTTGGGTAATATTAATGAACAAGAAAACAAATAACTACTACAATTAATATATCTCTAAATTGCTAAGCATTTTAAACATGGAAGTAAAACATTTGCAATTTAATCTATGAAGAAGGAAACAGAAAATAATAAAAGTATTATTGATATCTTAAAAGAAGCAAATGAAGAAATAGGAAAGTTGTTGTCACAACAATATACTAAATGTGAAAATGATTAAAAAATCTATCAGATAATGGCAAGAGTGCAATATTACAAATTACATTACCTACTAATCTATCAGTTCTGTACAAATTCTTTACCAAGATTAAATGAATCAAATGAATAAGCTGGATGTAAAAGTGATTTCAGGGCAGTGGATCTCATCTAAGTGTTAAGAAAAGTTATATAAAAGACCAATGAATACAAATTGTCATTATGCTTTGGATTTATAAGTTATGAAAAGGGCATTTGATTCTCTAAGTATTTTCACAATGATTAAAATTTTGCCCCATTATGATATAAACCTGGGATATTATTATATTTTGAAAATATTTATCAAAATATAACAACAATGATTAAATTACAATACTAAAAAGATTAAGACTGATGAGGTTATACAGTAGAATGATTCTAAGTCTCCAAACTTTTTACAATTTTATAAAAAGTATTTTGTGAATTAAATCAAATAATTGGATATTTTAAAAATTATGTAGATTTTGCTGATGATATGATTACCTTTTCAAATAATGTTTTAGAACTTCAGGAAATGTGAGAGTTATCAGATGCAAGTTGGAACATAGTTCTAAAGATAAATACTAAAAAGTAATATTCACTGTTTTTTTTTTTTTATAAGAAAATAAAGAATGATAATCATGAATTAAAAGCAGTTGACACCTATAAATATCTTAGCTAGATTATTAAATACAGGTAGAAATATAATGGATTAAATTAATCCTAAAATTAAACTTGACTGGAGTGCTTATGACAGAAATATCTTAATCGTAGAAGGAAAAATATTCCCATATATTTGAAAAGGAAGATTTTTAATAGACGTGTTTTACCAATTCTTATGTATAGATAGATCTTAGATTTAGACACTTAATAGAGGAGCAATATAGAAACTTAAGACTATTTGAGGTAATGGAAGGACATATGTTAAGAATAACAAGAAGAGATCAAAAATAATACAAGGATGAGAGAGCAAACAGTTATCATTGGTATCATTAAAAAGTTATTGAGACTGAAATAAGAGTTGGGTTCAACATATTTCTAAAAGATGATAATAAATGGACAAATGAAATCTTAAAACTGATCCTAAGAAATTGTAATGGATTTAGAAAGAGACCATATATATATATGAGATGGATAATTGAAGTAAGACTGTTGTAACATGGAGAAGAAAAGCTATGGAGAAAATGAATTAAACTTGAAATGGTTGATATTGTTTCAAAATGATGAAAAAGAGATTGTACTATACTTGTAAGATTGAAAGTTCAATTTTAATTTTCCCAAAAATTAAACTTTTAAGAAGCATAAAGAATCATATATAAAATAAACACAAATAAACTTTTTTTTTTTTTTTTTTAAAATAGTGAACAATTTTTAAAATACTACACATCAAACACCCTTCAACTATCCACACTATTTCATACAACTGATACACATGATCACACACATATAGAGAAGATAAATAATCACCAATATTTGTATTTCATGCTAAACCAGCTCTCATCAGTTGGTCCAGATTATCATCTCCCACATATGTATATAATCAGTGCTCAGTTTATATTAAGATAGCAAATCTTCATACTTTAATGGATAGGCTTCAATCTATTCCAACCTCCAACTTTTCAGTCATCCATATCATTGGAAATCTGATGATGAAAACCCAAATCCCATACTGAAGCCAATATTATTGCCACACTTATGTTGACCTCAAGTCACTCTGATCCCTCATGTATTTAAATGGATGTTTTATACATGAGGGGTCAGAGTGACTTGAGGTCAACATGGGTATGGCAATAATATTGGCTTCAGTATGGGATTTGGGTTTTCATCATCAGATTTCCAATGATATGGATGGCTGAAAAGTTGGAGGTTGGAGTAGGTTGAAGCCTATCCATTAAAGTATGAAGATTTGCTATCTTAATATAAACTGAGCACTGATTATATATATGTGTGGGAGATGATAATCTGGACCAACTGATGAGTGCTGGTTTAGCATGAAATACGAATATTGGTGATTATTTATCTTTTCTACGTGTGTGTGACCATGTGTGTGGATAGTTGAAGGGTGTTTGAAAGTCTGAGTTCAAATCCCCTATACTTACAATTAAGCTCCCAGGTTTGTGAAGAGTACCTGGTTTTCAAATATTTAATACTTTAACTTAGCCAATTTATATTCAGCACTTAAGGTTTTTCACTTTAAATTTTTGTTTGGCTTTTATTTATCTAAAATGATGAATTTCACTAATTGATTAAAAAAAAAAACAACAAAAAAAAACACTTTCTATTGTATTGTAACAGCTAAAAATAAATAAATAATTATGTGAACTAAATTAAGTAATTAAATCTTATTAAACATGATTAAGAGGCTAACATTCTAATCAACGTAGAAAGTCTCTGAAATATCTTGTGCAGCCACTAGGCTTATGCTTGTTGTACAAATCTTAAATTAGTGAAAAGAGCTATTCAACATATAATTTGTTCTTATAATTGACTGCACATTAAAAATCCATTTTAAAATGATTGCTGCAATTATAATTTTTAAAAAGCCTCCCTTCGCCCAACATTATTGCATACTGTTTTTACTTCTTGAATTTGATTAGAAAACATTTTTTCTTTTTTATGATGAACGAAAATAAATTTCCTGATTAAGTGGTTATGTATTATTTATTAAGTATCTTAATCAGTGTGGTAGTCCACCAAATCTTCATGTCAAGCATAAGTATCCCATGGTAATTAGTAATTGTTTTTGATAATATTTTAATAAATTTGTTATTAATGAACTACTATGTAAATAAATAGTATGATAATAGAAATGCATTTTGGAGATTAATAAAAATATCTACAATGTGTTAATAAACATATTTTGTGATTTGGAATTTAATTCTAATGAAATCAGCTCATTGTTTTTTTTAAAAAAAATGATAGTGAAATCAGTGTTGTTCCATAATAAATAATATAAAAGAATTTTTAATTATTTTTTCAAATCCTTGGGCCATCTCAAAATATAAAGTCAAGCGAACATTTATAACTCAAAATTTTCTATTAGCCAATCACGTCTCTGTCTGCTTTATTCTCTTATGTACTTTTTGGAGATCAACTTATAATCAAATAAATAAGCATGTGTTTCAAAACAATTTTTATTTATATTAGTAACAAAAAAATAAAAAAGGAGTATAACTATATTTATTTATTTAATAAATAAAGGCTGTACTTGAAATAGTGCAGTGGAAAAGTATTAATATTCTAGAGTGTAAGATCTTCGGATCGATATCAGTTTGGAAAGTCTTGTCCTCAAATTTCTTATGAACTCTCTATCATAAAGACATTCGATTACAGATTTTGATAATTGAATTACTTAAACCATAATTTTTATAATGGGCATTTATCAGTAATTTTATTATAATCCACGAGGGGGTTAATTCGATTTTAATAAACATTATTGATAACTTATTTAAGTGAATTTTGATTGAGAGCGTTTCATAGATAATTTTTTATTCGTTTTAAAACTGAAAAAGATAGTGCATCATTTACATTAGAAATCGATATTGTTATAAATACTGTATCTTTAAAATAGTTTTTACATTAGCTTAACGAAACGTACGTAGGCTGATTGATAGTATGTCGGCTGAAATATATACAATACATGTATACAAATAAACTATTACAATTATTATTATTATTATTATTTTTAAATAAATGCAGCTTATTGATATCTTAAATCAAAATTTAAGTCATATGTTTTGAAAATTTGAACTCTCCGGATGATGTAAGGTCCAAAAGACGTATGCTTTTTCCTCCATTGCAAAAATCAGCTACTGCAACGGTCACTGTATCTCATTAATCTGGAAAAAAGACTCTTAGTTTTTACTTAATAGAAAGATTTACATATGACCTTCATAGCTGAGTAAGATTATAGTAAATTTTAGTATTAAAGATATGTGTAGAAAGTTTAACATTTATACATCATATTATAATAATAATAAACTTACATTTAATTCATTATTTTAATATTCATTTTTGATGCTAATTGATACTTTCCATAATGTTTTTTTTTTTTTTTTGCTTAAATCCTAAAAAGCGATTTTCCAAAATGATTTTGTGGAATAACGAAGTTCCTAGAATTTCTTTTTTCAAGTTGTCATTTCAAAGCATTCATTTAACGATAAAACTTTCTGGATCAGTTTTATAACAAAGCATTTGAAAGTAAATCATATGATTGACCTAAGTTGCAGAACATTTGATTGTATTTTTTAAATTGAAAAACTATTGATTTATTTATAAAGGGAACTCTGCAATGAGTAGTTTCCAGTCTCTAATATTATTTTTTTAAAAAAAAAAATAAAAGATTTTTTTTCTTTATTACAATAATAATTTTTTGTTAAAAAAGTTAAAAACATTAAAATAGTAAAATATAATTTAGAGCAATTAAAATAGTAAATTTAGAATCGAATGGTTTCTTGGCAAGTGATAAATTTGTCAGCAGTCCACGCAGCTTGAGCTCTAGAGTCACTTCTCTATCACTACACTAAGTCACAATTATGAAATGAATCTATCAATTATTCAAATGATATTTCTTAAATATAATTAATACATAAAAGAAGAAATGTAAGAGAATTAAATTGAGGTTGTTGATAGATATTATATGAGGATATTTTTTTATAATTTTTTTTTATTCAAATGAATATGATGTTTTTGTAATCTTCCTTAATGAACTAAGATATATCACTTAAGGACTTGTGCAAAAGAAACTTGATATTGAATTTAAAAGAATTAGATCCAACTGACATTTCATTAACTCTTTCAATGGAATGAGTTATTATCCATAATATCATATAATTTGAGTAATTGGGTGCATATTAAATTTTGAACTGCTAAAGGTGATCTTTCTGCTTTTTTCGTGTCCCTGCACTAATTGATAAAATCTTTGTCTCAAAAGAATTTACATAAAAGTATACTATTATTTGAATTTTCTGAAAATTTGTGGTGATGATATTTTAGGTATAATTATGTAGACTATTTTTATCATCTAATATTAATTGCTAAATGTCTTTGGAAAATTTGCTTTGTTTAAACTTTTCAAATATGTTCAACTGTTATTAATAGCACACAGGTTAGTATATAACATTATATCTAGTCATATTCGCCTCTCTTGCTGGCACAATTAGTGACAGCACTAGCATGGAAATTGAATATAAATACCTTTAAATTTGTGAATATTGAATTTAAGCAAAAGCTATTCTATTAGATGAATCACCAGTAGAAAGTTTATATACATAACTGTGAAAGTCCTCTTGCTTTATTCTTAAAGATAAGGTTAATGAGTCGTCAAAACATTATAAACCATCCTACTAAATTAATTATGGGGTTATTCATTATTTTCATGTGAGTGTCTTCTTTAATTTTTCTTCTTTGTACCTTTTCCTCTCTGTTCAATATTTTATCATTTTCCACTTAAACATATATATGTTGATACATATACAGTCTGCTTTTTAACATCTACTTGCATTAGCTTGTGCTTTCTTAATCACTTTTTAACGAGGTGATTGTTTCCCCCAAATAATTTTCCTACCAGCACATAGTATTTTGTAGATGTAGTGTTTGTTATTCAGCATTTCAACTTTAATTTTAGAGTTTAGGATTCCTTGCAGTGTGCCATGACTTTGGGAAGATGTTCTAATATTATACTCATTGCATATTTTCTTTAGGTTGTCTGCTTTTCCTGATTAATATAGATGGACCACAATAAATTCTTTTGATATATATTTTTGTTGTTGTTTATTTAAGGTTTTCTTAATGATAGCTGTTGGATAATTATAATCAAAATAATTTATTCTATGCAGAATTGTTTCTGAACTAACTACTTTTGTTCTATTCCATAATGATAGTACAATTCACATTTTCTGTCATGATTGAATGTATTTGCTAAGTATTTCACTCTCTGTATGCGTTGTAGTGTTGATTTTGTCATGAGAAATTCTAAGAATTCCAATTTTTGATCATGTTCAGATTCTGTTGTGAATTAATTGATGGGAATAAGTTATTGATGTGTGGTTATAATTGTGCTTCACTATGTGGCCATACAACATATGTATCATTGCCATGGCAGAGCCTGATTGTAGGTGGTTATGAAATAGTATTTGTGGCTTTGTTTCAAGTTCTTCCATGTAAATGTTGCTGATCAGGGGTGGCAGTGGAAAATTCATCTTGATTTTATTGAAAAAATTCTGTGTTGTATTGAAAGTATGTAGTTATGCAAAGTGTTAAGAGTTTTATTATATAATTAATAGGAAGAGTTGTTTTGATTTGTAAGCTATTATTGTTATTTAATTTTTTTCTTACAATAGACAATGCTTCATCACAGAGTATGTTCATGAACAAATTTTCCTATCAAAGCTTACTAAGATATCAGTTATTTTTATGTCTTGATTAATTATAAGCATTGAAAAAGGATTGTACCTGCATGCCAAACAACTAAGAACCTTAATAAGAAATCTTGATAAGTTTTGACAAGATAAATCTTAATGGTCTGTGATTGTTATAGATGGTAGACCATAAAGATGGGATTCATTCAAAAAAAGGATTTAATCATCATATGTTAGCAAAATCTCCCATCTTTATCATCTACCTAAAATCCAAAGGACCATAGTCCATTAAGACCTATTGTTTATTCTAAAAATTCACTTTGTCAAAACTTATCAATAATTTTTTTTAAAGATTTTTAATCTTTTGGAATAAAATTTGTCAGGCATTATAAGCCTTTTGTGGAATTAAACAAGAATCTAAAAGTTGAAAGAACTGACATAGTTGTAAGTTTTGATGAGGAAAGTTTATTCACAAATGCACCCTGTTTATTGTAAGAAAAAAAAAAGACAATAACTTATAAACTAGAATAACTGTTCCTATTGATTGTATAATACAACTCCTAAAATTCTACATATACAATACAGAATTCTTTTAACAAAATCATATAACTATGGTTTTGCCATGGTCACTCTTGATTAGCAACATTTATATAGAACTTGAAAACCACATCCATAAATACTACATCATTTCCACCTAAAATATGATTTGCTGTGCCATTGATTCATTTGTTATATTACCACATGGTGAAGTCATATTACAAAGTACTGTAATCTTTTCATATACATCAGATATAACAGACAACCTAAAGAAAATCTGCAAAGGTATTTACATATAATTCCTTTGCTCACTTTGCCAGGTATTGTTTAATTATCCATTTTCAGGGGTGTTGAAGTATTTATTTATTTTTTCCTCAAAATTATTTTATCGCACATTGTGTTACTTGTTAATTTAAAAAAAAAAATCAACAAATTAAATATAAATTAATGTTGAGTTTAAATAATTACTAATAATTTTTTAAAAATGCCATTCAGAACAATTAATTATTTTTTTTAGGTATACTATAATGTACAAACGTTAACATATTGCCACCATTGTTGTGATTTTTTCGTGTTCACCATGCCAGTTTCACTCAAGCTGTTAAAATAAATTATTTTTCCTAACATTTTGCAAAAATGTTTAAAATTTGGAATCTACCAGTGTCAGAAAAAGACACAGTGAAGTATTTTTGGAATTACAGGATAGTGCATAAATTTGTCACGATATTGCGGTTGTTTTTTTAAATATGATTATCCTATTGAATATTTCTTAGAATTTTCTTTCTTAAGATGATTATATAAATACAAGAAATTACACAAAACTCCAAATAATTGTAATTAAATAAAATTTAATATAATTAATAAAATAAAAAAATATATGTTATACTTTTTTTTCAACAAATGTGGGCATTCATGTTGACGAGACAGGAATTGATAATAGGCTAAAACATCACCACAAACATGTGCACTATCCCATAATTATGAAAATACTCCACTGAGTCTTCTTCTGTGTCTGGAAGACTCCAAATTTTAATTATTTTTGCAAAATGTTAGGAAAAATAATTAAAAAACAGATTGAATGAAAATGATATGGTAAACACAAAAAAATCCCGACAATGGTGGCAACACGTTACCATTTATATGTTATATATCTAAAAAAGGTAATTAATTAAATGCTCTGAATGGCATTCATAAAAATATTAATTATTTAAACTTAGCATTAATTTATATTCGATTTGTTAATATTTTTTAAAATGAACAAGTAACACATGTACAATAAAATAATTTTGAGAAAAACAAACAAGTATTTTGACATTCCTGAAAATGGATAAGCTTTTGGTAAAGGGAGATAAGAATTATAGTAAGTATATCTGCTATCAATATAATTTAAGAACAGCTTTTCAAAGTCATAGCATATTATGAGTATTTTTAATCTCTATAAAATATCATTTAAATGTAAAAAGATGTACATTGGGGATTTATTGAAAAGTGATTAAAAGCACAAACTTATGACCATAAAAGAAAAAAAAAACAAGCATATCTAAAGTAGCAGACCATTAATGTTCCAATAATCTTTGTTCAATTAATAAAAAACAACACTATTAGAGAGATAGGAATATGTACAAAGAAGAAAGTTTTCCTAAGTTGCTCACATGAATGTGACAAATACTCTTGTAATTAAACTAGTGTCATAATGTTTGGAAACAACTCACTAATCTTGCCTTAAGGAAAAAGTAGAGAAATCAGAATAATCGTTATAGATAAATATATTAAATTTCTATTGATTATTTTGTCCTTTTCAGAATAACCAGGTTGGTTAGAATGTCACCTTAAATTCCCCCAAATTTGAAAGTGTCTGGTTTGATTTCTATGCTAGTGCTGGCACTGATCAATCAGCTACATCTAAAGAAAAGGGGGAAATAATACTATTCAAAACTTTTTGTTATATAAATGGTAACATTTTGATTTACAAATGACAAACTTATTCCACCTACAACTTTGACACAATCCAATTGTAATTAATCATTTATTAAATTAGAGATTATCCCTAGTCTGAAATAAAATTAAAATCTCATTTAAAGATTAATATATGTGTTTTTTAATTAAACACCTGCACATGGCATAATTCAATTTCATTTCTCTTTTTCCATGTGTGATATTTATTCTAGATATACTTAATACCCTCTAGTCCACTACATATTCTTGAAACATATGAACACAAACACTTTGAGGACAAATGATTTTAAGATGTATTTTATATTGAATTAGCCCTCATCTATTGGGCCAGATCACAAGCTCTGACATTAAATTTGTCATATTAAAGAGAAACTTTTTTCTAGGTTAAATGATTAGTAATAATCAGTAATGTATTTATCTAGAGATGATTGTGTCAAAAGTATGGGTGGAGTAAGTTTGACATTTGTAAATCAAAATGTAAAATTTACTATTAATAAAAGAAGATACAATATGAAGATATATGTGAGAGTTTGTAATCTGAGTCAACTGATGAGTGTTGATTCACATGAAATACATCCTGGGGATTCATTTGTCTTTTTTAAAGCATTTTTATTCATTGTTTCAAGAATGTGTGGTGGAGTGGTTATTAAGTATATCTATTGTGTTATATAGTAACCTGCATGCTATTACTAACAGTTGAATATATTAGAAAAGTTTAAATAAAACTTGAATTTTTCTAAAAACATTTAACAACTATAGTTCAACATATATCGCCATTTAATAATAATATTAATAAAATCAGTGAATGGGATTGGAGGGAAGTTCTTATGAGGATCCATTTTATAAATAACAAAAATTTCATATTGTTGGAAAACAATCTCACACAGGATTTATGTAATGTGTCATTGTAATGTTGATCTTATCTGTCAGAATTTTAGTAAGGATTTCTGATTACAAATAGTGATTCATTTTAGAAAGCTTAGATATAGTTGCAAAAATCAGGACAGAGAAGATTTAATACTTTATGGTGGAAAAAAACAATATTTGTGAGATTTTGGATCTGATCTTGAAATGATAAATACATATGGGACAGTATCCATACAAACAACTCTTCGGAATAAGAATTATGAAAGTGTCTCTTTTGAAATAGTTAAAAATGACAAATCATTTAGATTTCTAGTTTTATGCAGTCAAGGATCAAAGTTTTCTGAAAGATGTAGAAAATTTTATTTATTAGGTCTATTATTATAGGCAAGAAAAATATTAGATAAATTTTATCATTTCATTTTGCATATCATCTTAAATTTAAATATAAGTAAATACGGATTAATTATAAATAGTGGCAAATAGTCTTTCAAAAAGCATAGATCTTCCCAATAACCTTTCAAAGCTGGATGATGACTGTATGCTCTTACTAAGAATGGCTTATTAATATTCATTTATTGACCAATCGTTTAATGGCTTACTGGGCTGGGTGGATAGTAACTGAAAGAAAAATTATAAACTTATATGTAACGTTGAAAATAAAAATCCCGATTAGTCAAAATTTAAACCTCAGGTTATCATATGGTTCATGAATGCGCTAATCATTATATCAAAAGCATTTATCTCAATTTCAGAGCCGTATCTGTTGCTATATATGTGTAAAAAGATTACCATTTTCTCATTTAAATAGATATTCATCTTAATCTGTTAAGTTGAATGCTCCTTATCAGGTAAACGTATTCTATTAGTAATACAATGAACGATTATTTTTTGTCTTTAATCTTTTAAAATCTTAATAATGATCCCATCACTCTTAATTTTTTGTTTTTGCAAAAAGAAAAAAAACACCGAATGAATTTTTAAACCGTGATGTAAAAGAAAGAAAATTGAATAGCTCTCTTATCTTCATTAGCTTTAGTCAGCTAATGAAGCATTACCTTGGCCTTTTTCAACGACATTTTATTTATAGTGAGAGTTTAAAATAAATGGAATTTAAAAAGCCTTTCCAAATGATTGTTCTAATAACAGTTTGCTTTTTCTAGCTGATCACCCCCTCCTGGACTAAATTACATTTATGTGTCATTAAGTTCAAAAATGTAAAGTATTTAGACATGCATCCCTGTGAAACATTTTAAAGTCATTGTCTTTTCCAAAAAGTATTTAAAAAATAAGGGAGGGAGGGAATTGAGGCATTGTATCTTTTGGCCTTCGCAATTAATGAAGTTTTTTAACTGAATTGAGATGAGTGTCTACTGACGTAATTTAGATCTTAAAGAAAAAGATGTTAATGGTAATTACGAGAAAAAGAAGCAATTAACAATGTTTTATTTACTATAAAATTCAAAACGAAGACAAACAGTAATTTAAGACCAAAGTAACATCACCAAGTAATTATTACAAAATCATAATGTCAATAAAATAATGTTGACATTCTATATACTGAAAGCACTTTATGTAATTTTTATGTTTTTGTGGGGGAAAGGATTAAAGGAAACAATACATTTAAAAAATATTTAAAGTTCAAGCTAACAGTAAAACAAACAAACGCTGGCCTATTTTTTGTACTTAGGCCTAATTAAAACATAAAAATTGTTACCCTAGTCCAGATGAAATCTAGATTATAGATATGGCAATAAGATGAAATATTCTCTGTACTTCGAAGTTCATCTATATCCTAATTTTTAATGAATTAGTGAATGCCTGATTTTAGTAAAATATACATAGAAATCATATAATTATAGTCATTTTTTAAAATATTATACAGGTGAACAATGATGAAATAATTACAGGATGGTATCATTTTAATAAATAGTATTAGGCATTAGGGAGAATCGTCAAAATACTGCTTACTCAGGTGAATGATGAACAACTATAGATAATTCAGTTAAAAGTACTTAGTAGTGTTACTGATTATGTTATTGATATTTTATCCTGGGCAAATAAAATATTTCAAATTTTATATAAAGTTAAAAAAAAAAAGAATATGTCTACAATAAGCAAATATTAAAATCAAAACAATTTTAGATATTTCATCGAAAATACCCATAAACTGTTATGAATATTTTGTTAAATAGTATTTATTTTATGTAATTCATTTTTGAATAGTAAATAGCAAATAAAATCAAAACATTGTGAATATTTTGTTAAGTGAACACACACACATAAACATTTGCATGAGTTTTAACACTCTAAGGTCATTTATCACCTGTCTTTTCACAATGGTTCGATAATCCCCCTAATGTTCAAAAGGTCCTAAAGTATCTACTAATACAGTACTTATAGGCTATTTGTTAATTAAATAGTGAATGATTGTATGTATTATCAAAATAATTATATAAATATATTTTTTTTTATTTCTATTTTAAGAGCAGACACTTTATAGTTGATAAAAATTCACTGTGCTTTGATTTTGAATATTCATCATACTAGGACTAAATACAGAATTAAGCGTTTAATGCATAACATGGAATATCACCACAGTTTTTTTTAAGAGACTATTTTAGCACATCTTGTTAGGCAAGCTTTTATTTTTTAAAAGTGACTAACTGCCCCACTTGTTCAATAAAAGCATTTAATTTATAGTCTCTGGTGTAAACCAGAATATTACCCCAAACAGGCATCATAAAAATGTTATGTAAGTAATAATAGATATACTTTAATTTACGCCTTTTAAGCTTGATATCTTTGCTAGTAGCATAATTGATTTTATTAACAAATTATCTCATACAAATATTGTAAATTAAGGTATCGATCTCTAAATATTGAAATGGCATTGAACTGTAATTCACATTATATTATTTAGGTCTATTTACAGTAATGCATCACAATCACATCAAGAAATAATTCTATTCATTCTTGATGTTGAAAAAGATATTCATTGAGTAGAATTCAGATGGAAAATGTTTGGGATTTTTTTCCTCATTAGTAATTGTTATTATATCCAAGATGGAGTAGAATCACTCTGATTTTCATTTATTGAAAATATTATTGCTAAAATATAGTGACTTTTAAAAAAAATTATTAAGATCTTTTTAAAACTATATATTTATAAAGCACAAACATTCATCATTACACTGGCTAAAGCTACAAGTTTTTACATTTAACTTTGACAAGGTTTCGATCCATTGTATTTGATTTTTTTTATATTATTGTCATTAACATATAATAATTGATTTTGTTTTTAAGTTTTATTATTACTGAGAATCTTGTAGTACCATTCTAATGATAATTTTTAACATTAGGTAAAAAGCAAGTGATCACTATGCTATGATGTTTGAAAAGAAAAAGAAAAAAATTAAACCTGTATCAGAACCTTTTTGGTTTTGCTTATATCTATGTCTTAAACCATGATTATTTCTCTCTGATTGTAATTTAGTAATGATGAGTTCAACTGTTATTGCCAGATAATATTGTTTTCATTTTGTCTCACTAATTGGGCTTTTTTTTTCTATTATTAGATAGTAAATGTGACTCAACTTTCAAAGACACAATATTTAATATCTGTATTCTAGAAATTGATAGTTTGGGCAAAAACCACTAAAACATGCCATTTATTTAACTTTAACATGAAAAATATTTACAACATCTAACACTGTGTCAAGCTTTTCATGATGATAATAATTGAATCTCATAAGTGAATAGGAAATAATGATCTTTTTGTCTTATTATTTGTATTATTAGAAATCCTATCATAGGGAGTGTTTGTAAAGTTGTTCTGTTATTGCTGGGTTTTGTAGTTTTGATATGGATGTCATACGAGATCACTACTTTATATAGGGATTATACAATTCTATAGCATAGTTTTTTTTGATAATATTTAGATTTTTGTTCATATATATTTTAAAGTTGATTTCTATTATTATTAAGTTAAAGCTCAGAGCAATATTGCAGATTTATCAAAAATGCTAACATTAGTAATTATTATTATTATTACTATCATCATCATTATTATCATGTAAAAATATAAAAGGCTCATCTTTGCAAACTGATTGACAGCTATTTTGCAATCAGTTTGTCAGTGATATATGTTATGATATTGTGGTAAATGCATTTATTTACTTTTAGTGCAAAAGCTCTATATTTGAATTGACATTCAGTGAAACTTCAGGTTTCCAGTACACTTAGAATAATTTTTTTAGATAGCTGGCTCATAGCCAGTTTAGCTAAATCTTCTAATCATTGGTTAGTAAAAACTAGAAAATAAAACAAACAAAAAAATCTTTATCACTTAAATTTGGTGAAGGATACTGTATTTTTCAATGTTCCTCTTTTATAAAATTGAGAATATATAAAGACTGGAGTGTATAAAGAGTATTATATCTATCTATTATTTAAGGTTTTTTTTAAGAGTTAATGAATTCAATGTTGGATTTAGAATTGTTTTCTTCATATCATTAAATTCATTTGTGAGTGAATTTAGTTTTATTTTTGGAATTAACTTTAGATTATTCTAAAAATTTGATAAATTTTTTGCAAAAAAATTTAATTTATGAATTTGTTTTAAAGCAGCAGCTTTGTTTTTTTTTTAATACAGCAAATCGTAATTGTAATAACAATTAAAGCTAACATTAATAGTTATAATATACACATATATATATATAGATTTAGAAAGGAATAGTTGTTTTTATGGTTGAAGAAAATGATTTAAAATCAGTATACTTAAAAGGCAGATTTGATGTCATTGAAATGTTTTAAAAGTTAGAATTCCTCCACTGTAATTTAGGAGATTCTGCAGAGATAAATACTGGGAAGTAGATTTAGCTTTTATTTATTTACACTGTAAAAAACATTCAACTTTTTATAACTATAATCTTAAATGATTAGATAGTGAACCTATTTAATAATATTTATAAAAAGCAAATTTTAACTCATAGCTTTCAATAATAATATATTATATGATATAAAATGTTTTGTTAGACATTGCAGCAGATATAGCGTTTCTGAATCGTGGATAAGAAATGGAAAAACTAGCTTCTTCATTACAGATTGGATTCTCTTTCTGAATTATTATATGAAATGATTTATATATATAATGACTAATAGTAAAATGGAAATATTGTCTGGGTATTAAGCCAATTTATTTCCATAGATAAAATATGTAATCTTGTTTATGTTGTGTGTTGATCGGTCAACTTATTGTTCCTATAAAAATGTTCTTACCTGATCATCAAATTTATCATTTTACTCAAATATCTAGGGCCAATTATATTTCCATAAGTAAAAGAAAAAAATCTTTGAATCCTAATGTAACAGTTTTTACCACCACATTGGATTCTTCTAACCTATTATTAATTTGGAAGTATATTAACACTCATTCAATATATATATATTTAATCCAAATATTTTGTTAGTCAATTTTATTTTCACTAATACTTTTTTTATTTTCTAATCAGTCAACCCATAAGAAATGTTTTATTAGTCTGTAGATCATTTGCAAAATGTAAGGCTCATTTTTGTTAATAATTGTCACAAACTAATGTTGAACAATGACGACAAACTGTTAATTGTTACATTACTCATGCTTAACAATTGAAACATATTTTATTAACAATAAATGAACAATCCAAATATTCCAACTGATTAAATATTTAATAAAGATTAATAATGAAGAAGATTAATAAAACATAAAATTTCTGTTATGTCATGGATGTATGATTCTAAGTTTGTGATATGTTTAAAATAGCACTTTCAAGGAATGTGCTGACAAACTTAATCGATAAAATTTGTCTGCAAATCCCACAGAGGTGTTATTTTAAAGATATCACAAACTTATAATAACACATCATTGGGAGTAATATGTCATACCATGTATAGTATGAAAGCTCAAATCTAAAAAAAAATAAACAAAAATGAATAGATATATTCAGTATGAGAAAAGTAAAAAAAAAAAACACTACAATATTAAATAAAACCAGGTTGTTGTTACTATTTAATACAATACGTTTTGTGAGTTTTTATTTGGACACTGTGTAACTTCAAAGCCATCCTTTCTCCTCCTGGCATAATGTGACACTTTGTGCCATTATAAACATCCAGCACATGTAATACAAAATTTCAAATCTAAAAAAAACAAAACAAAAAAAAAACAACATATTTTTTTCCTATGATGGAGAGATATATTCATTATGGAAAAAGGAGAAATATGAAAAAGAATCCTGAAACGTTTTTTTTAAATGCGAGCTGTAACAAAGTTTTAGCTGTAAGTTTAACATTATATTTAAATATATATATATTTTAAAAAAACATATATCAAGTTTTTTAATTTAACATTTTTATTTAAATATATATATTTAAAGGACATATATAAAGTTTTAGCAAAAAAACAAAGTACAAATATATAAAGTTTTTAGCTGTAAATGTATGTGTATATTTTTAAATATAAAAGCCATATTACTTACAAATGATGTGAGCAATGTATTATGGAGAATAAAAAAAATTATTATGGTGGACTGAACTATTTAATATCTTTTAAAATGGAAAGGGCCAGTTTATTTGATACGGATTTGTCATGTCATGGTTCTTGGTTGCCATGATATTATAAATGGAAACTTTGATACATAATAGCAGGAATAATTCCAAAGTACTTTATTTTCATCCCCCTCTTCTCATCAAGTATTTTAATAAATTATTATATTTTCAATATTTCACTTATTTAAATTAGGATGGAAATTGTTGTTAATTTTTTAAGATGACTGATTGCATTGAAGTGTGTTAACAACACAATGAATTAATTGGTTTGCAAAACATGACTTTTTTTGTTAATAATTGTCATAATGCTGAACAATGACAACAAACTGTTAATTAACATATTACTCATGCTTAAAGAATTGAAACAGATTTTATTAACAATAAATAAACAATACAAAAATTTCAACTGACTAAATATTTAATAAAGATTAACATATGATGGTTAATAAACATAAAGTTAGATTTGAGCAGTTACTTTTATCTCCATCTTCTCATTAAGTATTTCTATAAAATATAGAAATTCATAAAACATTACATACAATACTATCCAAAAAACAAAATTTTACTAAAATTCTTCCACAATCATGGTTTCATTTATTAACAAGTAGACCTTTTCAAGAGAAATTCAACAAAAAACATCACCTTTTTGTAATCAAATTATACATTATAAAAAAAATTTTTTTTTTTTTAACTTACTTGAGATTCCCAATTAAGCAAATAACTGATAAATATTTTTACAACTTTTATATAATTCAATCTCCACATTATTTGACCTACACCTTACTATATAGTAAGAGCACATTTCGATAGTTATAAAATTAAGAATAGGAAATAGTAACGATCTAATGTAATTTGCATCTTGGAAAAGAAAATGTAATATTTATTTATTAAGGTCATGTTAAGAGATGATTTAAACCTCCAGCATAAATGATTTTTTTTATAATGGAAGTCAAAATGACATTTTATACTTTAAAGTAAAAGTTGTAATTTAAAGTCATCACCCAAGACATTCACTATACATATACATGCATTTAATGAAAATAACAAACATATATTGTATATCTATGTGTATAAATGTAACCATGTGTGCCTGTAAATAATATTTTAAAATATTTTATGTAATAGCAATTATTTATTAAATTCCCTCCTACAACAATAAATCCCACAAGAAAATTAAAACAAAGAACTGTGAGCTTAGAGATATCACCTGGCAACAAACTCACTTTAGAAACAACTAGAATTCTTTGATAGGAAAGTTTTTTTTTGTTGTTGTTGTTGTTCTTTTATATAAAACATTAATTTATATATAAAAAACATTTGTAACTCCAAAGGAAATTTTACTAAAATAATTTGTTATATAACAGCAAATGCCAAAAGATGTATTCATTTAAAATGTACAAATGTAAGAAAAGGTTAGAGATAAAGGGCTGAAAGAATAATTAATGGCTATGGTGAAGTCTAAATGTAAATCGTGACCTAATAAAGCCTAGAATATATTAATTTAGTGCTCAAAAAGAATTCATTACACTCTAATGAAATTTTAAAATACACATAGTCAAATTCAAGCAGCATTTTATATTTGTGTATATATATTTTTAATTGAATGTTGAAACTCCAGATATGAAATGATGATGAAATTACTCTGCAAACAACAATAAAATCAGCAATAAACAAATGACAAATAATTTATGTCAAAAAGAAATTTAAACATCAAAGAATAATTGCTCACATATTTATCATTAGAATTAAAGAATGTATGCAGTAGGATTATATATATACATTAATAAAATTTAAATAAATTGATTCATTGTGTTGTGCAGGTTTTCATGCTTTAGGATTATCTCGTACTGCAATGGAATATATATATTGTAATGGTAACTTTGTCAGTAGCACAGCACAGCAGTAGTAAAGTACATAATTAAAATAGTATGAGGCTAGGAATTATTTATCTAGAATTCATACTTCCCATAAATATTCATTTACTTTGCTATCATACACTCCAGATGTAACACGTAGGAGAGCATGTTCTCAGAGCTATGGGGGGTTATTCTATAGGTCTTATGCATAGTGTTTATTGTTCTATTTTATTGGTAAGTATTATATATAAGCTGTATGCAATGATAATAAAATATTTTTATTCCATTATTATTATAGTGAATGTATGAAATAATAACTAATAACCTGTAGATTTATACTTTACATTTGTCTTCAATATGATAATATTAAATTGTGCTATCACACTTCCAATGTAAAGCTGTCAACAAATAGAAATCTAAATTAAATGGCTGAGCACTTTCAAGAATACCATATACTAACAACTTAATCAAATCAGGATACAGGCACAATATAGTATATAGCAAAATTAGACATTTTGTAAATAATATTGGAAAACACAGAGATGAAGACAACAAGCCTTGGATATTGTTGCCTACATGCACTCTTTGCATAAAACATTTTATAAGACTTTCTCTAAGGAATTTTGTTTGAGTTTTCATACACTCATCTCAACTAATAGGCTTATTAACAACACTAAAGACACTATAGCTTCTGATCAGACCCCACAGGCTGTGTACAGAGTGGCACTTCCTCATAATGGATGCAAAGCATCATACTATGGTGAAACAAGAGCTACCATAGCTACTAGGATATCACAACACAAGAATAGATACAATAAGGCACATATGGATCCAGAATACACTTCAATTTTTGCACAACATCAAAAAGTGTCAGGACATGTGTTTGAATCCGCATCTGCAAAATTAGTTTGTACTGAGAGGCATGATATTAGGCGAAAGGTAAAAGAAGCTTACTTTATAGCAGAGGACTCATTTGCCATTAATTGTAAGGATTGCTATATCTAAAAGATGGTCTTAGTTACTCATTTGTATAGAATTTGCATATGGTATTTATTTATATAATGATTTCAAAGAAAGAATCATAACTGGCTATGAATATGAGAAGTACATCTTCTTGAAAGTGCTCAGCCATTTAATTTAGTTTTCTATTTGTTGACAGCTTTATGTTGGAAGTGTGATAGCACAAAATAATAATTAATAAGTTTGAAATAAAAATAATTTATTAATGAGAAAAATAAAATAATAAATCAATTAATAAATAATGAAATAAATTATTAGAATCTTTTTCAGGAATTTTGTTCTTGAGTACTTTTCACTTCAAAGATTGCAATGAAAGTTCAAATGCTTTCCAATTTCATGTTATAACTTCTCAGATACAAAAGAATTATCTTTATTTATTTCTATATAGCTTTTCCAGAAATAATTTTAAATACTTTATTATTGTAGCATATTATACAGTTTATAGACCAAAGAATTCAAGTCCAATATTATATTTCTATCATTCTTTAATCTTTCTTTAAAAGTTCATAAATATTATTTTTCTTCATTTATCTTGAATATTCATAAATAACAAAACAATATCAAAGCATGAACAATTCTGGCTTTAACATGTCTTACAGCTATCTGGAAAATTTTTCTTCAATATTTTTTTCTCTTTTCAGAATCATTAAGTGAAATGCTAAAAGTAATTAATAATGCATTTATATTCTTATTTCTTCTTTAACTAACCATTTATGGAGTTCCATTCACTTATAGTTGTTTTAAAACTAGTTGAGAATGAATATAGATTGGATAATTGCACTAGAGTTGGAACACTATTTACTTTAACTTAGCACTTCATTTTTCATATAAACCTTAGTACAATGAATCTTTCCATCACTTTAAATGAATAATGAAAAACAATAATTTTCATTTCTTATATATAAAAAGAATTATTTAATAGCTAATTCATTTTGCTTTCCTTTCCCTGCTTCAAAGAAGAACGGGAGAGAGAATGAGAAAAAATCTATCTCATTTTAATATTTTTTCACTTGATTTACATAAATCTTTTGGGGTCATCTCCATAACAAATTTAACATATTTTATATTTAACTAAAGGGAAAATTAATTAAATGAATATCTCACATTATATTTTTGAAAACCCAATAATCTAATGTTGGCATGACAATATAATCGCTATAATATTATTGCCTTAGTGACATACATGACTATGAAAACAAATCTTTCTGAAGAAGACATTAAATAATTAAATAGGTTATGAATTCATAGCTATTATCAAAGTCTAAAATTATAGTATATTAGATTAAGGAAAGCGAATCAGTAAGGATTAATAAAACTAGTCAATAAAATCATATAACAATTTACTAAAGAATAACTGTCAATAATTATTAGATCATAAATCCTTCAATTAGGACAAAATGAAATATACTGGATCCTTTAAAATATCTAAGCAAACATAGATGATGTGTTTTACCACTTCATCATTCTGAACTTCCTTCCAGTATTTGATTTAGATATAGTTATTGGTCAATATGTATATTTATATATGTTAGTGTTAAAAATTGAATGTTTTCTTTTAGATGGATATATGAATTGAAAGAAAATATTTGATGCTTAGTTGAGTTATCCTTAGATATTATTTTTTACATTTTAATCAACTTATTTAGGTTTCTTATACTTCAAACTTGAATAAGTTATAAATTATATGAACTTTTTATATCGGGTAAATGAAAACATTTATAGATTTTCATTCAATTCCAAATTTGTTATTTGTTATAAACACTATGAACAGTTTAATGCATTATATAGACATGAAGTATATTATAAGTGAATGTAAATAAATTGTTTTATTACTACTAATTAAAGTAATTTTCTTTATTTCTTTTGTTAAATAAGGTATCTATATAAACAATGATTTGTAAGCATATAATTTAGGCAATTTTGCATTTTATTCATTTTGATTAAGTAAGTATTAGGGTATTAAATTATAAATTTTTACTTGACAAATATCAGAGCTAGCATCTATGTGATTTTAGATTTGTAACTGATATGAATTGTATCAGGTGAGGAATCAATCTTATGGAAAATAAATGTAACCTTAATTTTGGGTTCAGTAGAGTCTGTTCTCAGGGCACTCTGTATAATCCTTGATAGCAATCATAACATCACAATATATATACAAAATAAAATAACCTTCCCATCATTCACTTCAAAAACCAATTTTCTTTAACATCAAAGGATGTCTTCATGAGATTGGTAGTCTCAGATTCAAATAGTTTTATCTTTATCATCAGTTTCTTTTACTCTTTTTTTTGATTTACTGTTTTTATAAAATATAACCTCTGTATTATCAAATAATATTTTATGATCAGTATTCAGTTGATGAATATATGAAACTGAGTTATGATATCTATTTTTAACTCTACTCTCATGAACTTTTAACAAATTTATTTTGACTTACATAAATTTTATGACACCTGCAAGAAATTTTATAAACTACCTTAGAAATAGATTTTCTATCAGTTGATTGTTTCAAATTATTTAATAATGAAATTTAAATGTAGGCCTTTATTTGAGTCCACTTTTATACCATTCAATAAAAAGATAGTTTTATAAATCAATTTACAGATTGATGACTTAAA
This sequence comes from Epiperipatus broadwayi, assembly GCA_028023455.1. NCBI lineage: Eukaryota > Metazoa > Onychophora > Udeonychophora > Euonychophora > Peripatidae > Epiperipatus > Epiperipatus broadwayi. The sequence goes on along the minus strand of JAQFVV010006517.1, from coordinate 397,066 downwards.
AAGAAATAAACTCTTTATTCTCACTAACAATTAACTTTAATATTAATAGATTTATAGATATTTTTATTAAATATAATATTTCTAATAAATTCATGATTATAACCAAACTCAATATTGTCAGAGGCAAATTGACTTCTCTGAATATAAGTATTATTTTCAAAATTATTAAGTCTTTTATTCCTATAACAAAATTCAAAGTTTTTAATGAGTAAAAGGTTGATAACTGTCTGCTCTTATTATATTTCTTAAACTTTTTGCTTTAATAAAATGACTACAAATTAAAACATTATCAACTTTATCAACAATTAAATCTAGAAAATGTTAACTTAACATATCCCCCCCCCCATAGTTAATTTAATACTAGAATGAAATAAAAGCATTCAGTCTATCAAAAAAAATTATTCCAATTATCTTCCTGTATAATGAACAAACAATTATCAATATACCTAACAAATAACTTTAAAGAAACAGAACAATTATTAACACTACTCTAAAAAAAAAAAAAAAATTCAATATAGACAGAGCATATTAAAGGAGAAATAATAATCAATAATTCATCCCTCTTTAATTTTATAAAGCACATCATTACACACAAAATACATAGAATGCTTTAATAACAATAGCAAATCATGAATAGGTTAATTTTATTTGAAGAAAAATAATTCGTTTTTTTATAAAAAAGAAAACAGTAATATATTAATGCATTTTATATTTTTATTCACTAAATATACTTTATAGACTTTTGAAGGGTCATTGTAGCAACCCAGTTGAAAACTACTGCTCTAATAATTTGAAGAGAATGTATAGTAAAAAAAAAAGGAAAATAAACTAATGATTTATACATTGTACAGGCTTAAACCTGCATTTTATATATGCAATATATGCGGGATTCGAACTCAGACTTTCACACGACCCACTACTCTCAATGCCATCTCATATTGCTGACTCACCTGATCACACACATGTTGAAAAGATAAATAATCACCAATATACGTATTTCATGCTAAACCAGCAATCATTAGTTGGTCTAGATTACTATCCTCACACATATATACAATCAGTGCTTAGCTTTAGCACGAAATACGTATATTGGTGATTATTTATCTTTTCAACATGTGTGTGATCAGGTGGGTCAGCAATATGAGATGGCACTGAGAGTAGTGGGTCGTGTGAAAGTCTGAGTGCTAATGATTTATGTATTTTTTCCCAGCAATTTAAAAATGTTATTATAATATCTTATGATGCAGTATATAAATAAGATAATTTTCGTACTTTTTGCCTCCTATCATAGTGTAATCAACTAAAAAAAAGAAGAAATATTTTTTAACTTAGCCGTTTCATCATTCATTATTATAAATATTTCAAGCTAATTAAATTTTTGAAAACAACTATCAACAACAAAGTTAATCAAGAAAGAAACTTTTTATTTATTTAATGATTGAGTATATTTGTTTTTTTATTATAAAAAATATTGTAATTTGAATTGAATCATATTAACACTATTCCTATTGAAATATATCCCCTACTCATTCATAAATTCAGCATTTAGAGTTTTTCTGGATTTAATTATCTATAATGGGAACCTCTCTATTAAAATAAGCCTGAGCTACTGATCTAATCTCTAAGATTACTATTTTAAAAGTAAATTATTTATTATTAATTAGTTAATAATGTATGTATTGGAGAAAAAAAAATTTTAATATTATGAATTTTTTTTTGGAAACGATTTTGCATACTAAGTATTAGTAAAAAGTGATTATATCAACATTAGAAAAGCACAATAAAATATTTCAATAACAATGATATAATCGTCAGCTGATTGACCTTAGTGTGACTTGTAATCTGACTATCAAAGGAGATGTTGCTCATCAGGGGGAAAATTCCGACTGGAATTACCTACATTTTTAGCTTCAGAGGCTCATGCAAACATTTTTTTATTTTCTATAATAATATATATGTATGCGGTTTTTTTTTTTTTTTACTTTATTGGTTATAAATTATGTACATTTTACTATCAAAAAAAAAAAGGTTTTACTTTTATGATTCTGAAATTGAAAAAAAAATTGAAAGGAGTAAAATATGATTTTATTAAAGCATTTGCTGCTTGACTTCATATTCTTTCTCATAAACTGATATTAATTTTTTTTCTATGAAATGTGACATTTTATTTTTAAATATTTTAATTTATATAGTTTTTGATTGTTTTTAAAGAAAATATCTTAATACTTTACGTTTTTTCAACATCAAATATATATATAACGTCAGATTGATAAAATTGTTTCTCAGCATTGCCTGCTGTTTTAATATAACTGTTATTAATTATAACAGTTCTAGAAAAGAACAAAGCACATAATCTTTGGAGATTTTTATAAAATTGTGATTTATTGTAGGTCGTTATTTTCAACCATTATTGACTTATTACAGGATGAAAGTCTCTCCAAGTTTATTCCAATCCATAACTGCTTTTCTCACATTATAACAGTATTTTTTTTTTTTTTAAGTTATCTATTATATATGAATTCTTTTTATATATTTTTAGAAATCTTTTGGGATTCAATTAAAAATTTAAATTGTTGATTTTTAGTAAACTCCTGTTTACTTCTTAATAATAATAAAAATAGTATTAATGGTTCATTTCTCAGAAGATCATGTGACATTTGAGCACCAGGATACTTTTGAGTTCATCACTCTATCATTGTGTTAAACTGATAGACCATCTTAATTCTCACAAAGATCTTATTGTCTTTGTCATATCATTCATATATTTTACTTCAGAATTCTATTAATCCTATCATCTATTTTGCTAGGTGGTCTGCAATTTCATTTATTTATTTAAAAAAAAATTTTTTTTCATAATAATCCAAACCTATTTTTTATTTTATTTTAAATTCTACTAAATAAATAATCCAATGGTTGCTTAGAAATTCATAATAAGTTTGAATATTAGAAGTTACAATTGCAGCCATGATTCATGGATTTTGAATTCCATAATCCATTATTCTATCAATAAAATAAAACACACAGGACATTTCTATTGAAAGTTCTTCACATAAATTTAATGATTAATTCCATCCATTATGTTTCATTCTGCAGTTAATAATTCAATTATTTGTCTAGTATTTATCATTGTTAAAATATTTCTAGTTCATTAATCATCAATCTTTATTTTATTACTTTTTTTGAAAACCTATTTCAATATTACTTAATTTTTCCTTGCTTTTATTTTACAGCTGATGTAACATTTTTTGATAAAAACACTTGCATCATTTGAAAAATTAAGATAATTATTTTATACTTTTTGTTTTCTATTTTATCGACAAAATTCTCTAAGAAAACGTTTGTGAAAATTTTAAAAGAAATGCAACATCCTGCCATATTCTTATTAATACTAAACTTTTAGTATTGCTTGAGGTCTAATTGCTATTGATGCATCTTGATAAATATTATTCAAAATTTGATTATATCTTGGATCTATTTTATGATGTTTCAAAATTTTAATCATAATAAAAATATTTATAGAATCAAATGCTCTTTTAGAGTCTACAAACCCAGTGCAAAATGACACCACACATTAGTCATTAATTCACTATGTATATAGCCAATTCAAATTTATCTTGGTTTTGGTTAGCATGAATTCAAAATTTTCTAGAGTATTTTATAATGATCTTCATGAATAAAAATGGCAAGAAAATGATAGGTCTGTAATTTCTAATATTTTTTTCAATTTTTGTTACATATTTTTTTAAAGATTTTCTGCTTATTTTTTCATTTATAATATATGACATTCCATGTTATCTTAAAATGTATTTTCATATTCTTGATTATTATATAATTTTTTGTAGAATTCTTCAATACATGCCATATTATCTTTATTTTTTTTATTAATTGTACCAACTTCTGTTTTTTTTTCTTAAATAAATATATCAATACAAAATTGATATAATTATCTTTGAAATCTTTATTCTTTTTTATATAAGTAATTAGAGGGATTTGAACTCAGGATTTTTCAGTTTATTCATCCTCCACTCAAACAACCAATACACATTGACCACACACATGCAAAAAAGATACATGATTCCCAATATACATATTTCGTACAGAACCAGTACTCATCAGTTGGACCAGATCATAATCTTCATACATATATACAAATCAGTGCTTGGTTTGAGGAATTATCTTAATATAAACTGAGCATTGATTGTATATATATATATGGAAGATTATGATCTGGCCCAAGTGTTGAGGGCTGGTTCTGCATTACATATGTATATTAAGAATCATGTAACTTTTTTGCATGTGTGTTGTCATATCTTGAGATAGAGTGGAGGATGAATAAACTGAAAAATTCTGAGTTTAAATACCTCGACTTATATATATATATAATGAACATTCAGTATAAGCAAATTACATACATACTGCCTTAGAATTATATATTCTTTTTTTTTTTTTGTAAATTTTTTTGCTATTTCACAAATTTATTTTTGTTATTTCACTAAAACGCAAAAGTAATTTTTAGGACCATTTTTCCATTTTTCATCTTTTCTAATGAGAAATTTTTAATTATTTTCATATTTCTTCTTACTTGTTTCTATAGCAAATCTATTATTAAATTATTGTTTTTAATTTCTACTGTGTTTGTAATTATAAGCAGTTGTTGTCTTTTTATTAAGTTTGTACAAATCTGAATTATTTTCAATATTTTTTATATTCAGCAGAATATTTTTGGACTTTACGGATGACAACATTTATTTCTATTGACTCTAGCTTGCACTGATTACAATCTGTATTGAATTTCTTAAGAATATATTTTATGTTAAACAAAATCTAATACAACTCTACTTTGCATTAATTTAGATGCCCCCACGCCCATTTCTTTTTTAGAATTTAAAAAAAAAAAAATTTCATAGGTACTGTTTTTTCTTTCTACAAATTTCTCAAATCTTTATTCCCTCACATTTCCTTTTTATATTCAAATTTATCTACTGCACTTTAATTTTTAAATATTTTTCATTCCTGGCATTAAAATTACACATGATAATTTTAATGTGTTGTTTAGTCAATTTTGAAGCATTTCATGAATCTGTATAAAAATCTCTATAAGCTGTTGCAATATTAATCTGAATTAGATATATTCTAGTAAGTTGAATATTAATCTCTCCATTTTATCTGATATGTCATCAATCTCCATAAATTGTTCTTATCTTTCATTTATAATAAATTTGACTCCTTTTATATTTTTAATATATATGCTCAGTAGTGAACACAATTCTGTATTTTCATTATTATGCTAAATAATAAATACACATCTAGTTTAAATAATATGTCCATGAAGAGTTTCTAAATTGCATTCTGTTTTAGAAGAAATTTAAAGCTTAGAAGAAATAATTGAAGCTTTTTATAAGAAAATCATTAAAGTTAATGGATGATTCTTTCAATAATAAATTTATTTCAGCTGAAGATGTTTGCATTTTTCATTCATCTATGTAGGCTATCACTAAGAGTTGTGTGTACTATCAAGCATTTAAAAATGTTTATATTACTTAGCTTCGTTTTTGAATGGGATAATGCTATTTATAAATATTTTGGTCTTATATTCCATGAATGTTACGGATTAAAAATATATCTTATTTTTGGAAATTTGAATTTGAGATTTGTAAATGTTTGATAGGCAAATAATGGCATATGACGCAATGTATTTTCTTGCTTGAAATCACCTGAAAACGTTTTATCTACAGTTTGAATATATATATGATTCTATATTTGTTAACACATTTCTAGGTTCTTTCTCTATACCCATCTCAAAATTCATTTGTTTTCTGTATTATTTTAATTTTTTTTTCATACACTGTGTACCTTTTTTATATGACTACTTGCTAAATTACGATTGAAATGCTATTATCACAAATCTTTAGACAAACTCCTTTTTTTATAAATATATTTCAGAGACAGCTGTCTCGGATTAGCGGGTTCGCTTTCCGGCTGATGCTATGACACATGAGAAAAAAACACTGTGTTTTTTATCTCACACACCTATATTACATAACAAATTATTATTGTTTTTATTTCTTTTAACTACCTTAAGCTTATATTAAATATTATTTCACTCCCTTTATTGTTATTCTAAATATTTCGTTTCAACATTGATTTGTTACATTATTAGTTTTTTAACCATAAATTTTTAATTTAAAACAAAAGTACTTGACACAAACTCTATTTTTGCTTTTTCAGTTTTGCACTTTATTATAATTTTGAATAATCAGTAGATGTTAGTGCTTATTAAAATTCCTATTTATTGCTGTATAATTTCTGTCTTATAATCTTGGTCAATTAGGAGTTTTGTATTTGGATCTAGAAGATACTTTTTTCTTTTTCTTTATTATCAAGTTACAAATCTGAAATGTAAAAATATTTTAATGGTTTGAATCCAAGCTAACTTGTTTGCTTTAGTTATATGATGGATCTGACTTCCGTTGACTTGGATTCAAAATATAAAAAAAATAATAATTTCAGACTACTACCTTGATAATAAAAAAGTATCAAAGATAGCTGGCTACTTGATGAAAGATATATTCAAATCTGAAAGATCTGGATGTACTATATTCGAGTTCACACCGCCTCACCGATGGGCTGCAATTCAGAAATTAGTATGGGAATCTGGATAGGGCAGCATTGGATAGGGATTTTATAGACATTTATTAATTAACATTACAGTAAGTGGCAAAACTGGAATAGAAAAAAATATAGATTTAATTTCCATAACATTTTAAATTTATTTATTCAGTTATCTATTTTTCTTTTGCATTCATCACTATAATGTTTGTCTGTTTATTATAGTATATGCACTTAATATTTCTGTATAGGTGCATTGAAGTATATTCATGATCTGATTCTTTTGGATATTTTGTTCTATCCAACTAAAAAATTATTTTAGCAGTATATTATCATCCCCAAATGATTTTCTTCCAAGTGACTTTGCTCGTAGCATTTCTGATGTGAAATGATAACCAAATTTCTATAGTTTGTTTACTATTTATTTACATATTTCTTACTTTTTTAAAAAAATATTTGCTGATTCAAACAATATGTATTACTGCATTTTCATAACTGATAAGATTCAGCTATTTTTATCTATAACATTATACTTATTTTATATTTATTGTATAAAGGCGAGCAATATTAATTTTTTAAATTCATTTTTCTTGTTTTTATTATCAACATGTTTTTAAAATTTTAATAACCATTTAATTTTATTTCTAATGTTGACACCCCCCTCCTCACACAAGTAAATAATTTTATTCAGACCTATTTAACTTTGTATGTGTTTGTTTTTTATTTCTACCAAACTTATGATCATTTGGTTTTGTTTTATTAAAAATTATCATTCTCTGTATTTTCCCAATTTCTTTTTATCTATTAATCCAATATTTCTAATTATTAAAATCCCCTTTCTTAAAATTCATTTTATATCACCTATTTTAGTTTTCATTTTATATCTATTTTAGTTTTCATTTTTCTCCTATACCAAGATTTCACACAATCGACCCTTTTATATATGTATATATTAAAAAAAAAAACATCAAAATCTCTTATTACTATTATACTGTGTTTTTTGAAATTATTATTTTTTTATCATACACCTATCTATATATTAATAACAATTCATAAATCAGAATTTTGTAAAAAAATATTCTTTTTTTATATCAGCATTAATTTATTAGTTAAGATCATTTTTAGTTTAACTGTTAAATTAATATTGATATGAGAAAGAGCATTCTTTTCAAGATTGTTTTAACAAACTTGTAAAGAATTGTTAAGCATATGTACATTTGGATTTAGCCCCTCCATAAATATATTATTTATTTATGGTGTAATTAAAATTATTAGAATTTACACCAGTTTGTACATATTTTTACTTCTGGCAATGCTTTCTTTCTTTCTATAACTTATACATATATATAATTATTTATTTCTAATAGCAAACTTAATTCACTTATATAATTTGTATCTTAATATATTATTTTTTTCTTTAGTGGTAATCACCAATTCTTTATCTACCTTTTTTTTCATCATCTGCTTCATCTTTTCTACAAAAAATGATCTAAAACAGATTCATTATTTTTTGATGTAATTGTATTAAAATTATATTTTAACTCATTTTTTATTATATTATTACATTTTCGTATTCATTCCGTTTTCTTTCGCTATTTTTTTACTTATTTAAAAACTGCATATTGACATTTATATTTTTTTCTTTATTTTTTTTTTATACTTTATTATCTTTCCTGTACTCCTTCCCATCTCAAATGTGTTTATATTATTTTATTATCTTATTTCTGGATAACTACTTTTCTTCTCTAATAAGTTTTTCAATACTAATACCATGTTGCAAATCTTTAAGCTCTCCACCTGTTTAACATGTTCCCTTATTTTTGTAAAAAAAAAAAAAAAAAATCCAAATATTAATAAATTCCATCTATGCTAATTATAAATCTTTTATTTTCCAGTGTAAGTAAAACTTCCAGCATCCAGATATTATTTTTATATAATTTGAATACATTTATCAACTTTATAAATCATCAGTTATTTTTTTATAACACTTTTCTAAGATAATTTATTCCATTTGTCCTACAATTTTACTATTTTTATACACATGTTTAATAAAATCTTTTTTTTTGTTCAAGCAAATTCTATATCTGTTTTTTCTAATTAAAGTCACTATTATTTTTTCAATCACCTTATTTTTTAATGTACTCAAGATGCTCATATATATTTTTTGTTACCAATTTAGTGTTTTATTCAAATTTATCATCACCCACAATGCTCTTTTGAAAAGATGAAATTATCTTGTTTTACTTTTTACATCTTTTTTTCAGATAGTTTATATATATATTTTTTTTTCTGTTTGGAGTAATTTAAATTTATTCATATTTTGTAGATCTTTCTTATAAAATACTGTTATTTTAAAAATCCTTAAATATTTTTCACCATTATCTTATTTTTCATAATACATTAATACTCTCCAAACACAACCATGTTTTTAAGATATAAAATTCAACCATTCAAGAGAAAATCAGAGTTTACAAGTATATCATAACTCTCCTCATCCCATTTAGTAGCCATTTGATTTCAGTCTTTCACACTGATGCTAGATTCCATTGAAAATACTGAACTCTATATAATATACATTTTAAACACATATAGACACAACTATGAATAATTTAATGCAAAGATAGCAACAGAAATAATTTAACATAAAATTAAAATATTATAGTTATGAAAAAGAGAGTACAATTCTAAATTGAAAGAATTTATATATATACTCAAATCTTGATTTGTGGATATAGATGTTGGCTTAGAACAAACTTATTTATGTCACTACTAAATCACTTCTTTATATTTTATCTCATAAAATTATTATATCATTAACTTTAAGCTTTGTGGCGATTATGAACCAAAAAATTTATTTAATAATTTACAGCAGCAATATGGCAAATGCAAAATAAATCTTTTATTATGATGATAACCATGTGACTAAGTACAAACTTAAAACACAAGATAAGATCATGGTTTAGAAATGATTCATGATGGGACTTATGACTTGAAATTGTGGGTAGTAAACACACTGATATATCTAGAACAATTATAATTAAAATCTTTGTTTTCATTTATGTAAAGTTAATAACTGTTCTCTTTTATCTACTATTTTTATTATAAAAAAAATCTATATTTTTTAAAACCATATGCATAATATATATCTAAATTAATAATAATAGTAATAGTAATAATAATCATAATAATAATAATGACAACAACAATAATAATAATATCATCATCATCATCATCTTGAAACACATGTTAACAAAAATAAAATTCCTCAACTAACTTTTTAAACCACTAAACATCACATGAATACCAACTCCTGCTAGTGCATTTGGGGATACTGGATGAGTAGGCACTAGATAGGGATTTTATGCACAAGCCTTCTGGCATCCATTGATTACTCTGGTTGCCTGTTTACAACTAACTTTTTCTTAGTTACAATATTTATTCTTACATATTATGCAGTAAAGACCTATTTTAGAAGGTTAAATGTTTTTAAGGTTTCATTATATATAAGACCACACATTTATAAAGGACTAGCATTTGAAGTGATTCATCCTTCATAATATTTGTGTATATTAAAGCATAGGCTTTATTAATTCACTGTTAACTTTTTGAGATTGTACAATGCATAGACAATGACCACTTAATATTTTGTTTTCATTGTAGATAATTTATTTTTTTTTAGTGAAAAATATTTGTTTCTGAAACATATTAGAGAGTAGAGGAAAATATTTTTATACAACTTATAGTAATTTGGTTAATGTTGTGTAAAGAACACAAAGTTTTGCTAAAATGAAACTTCATATAATGGTGAATCAGTAAGAAGTTACCAATTTTTGTAGCTTTGCAGCTCTGGATTTCACATCTTGCTATTGTAATGTTTATAGTCTTACTATATGTCAGGCCATTTTCATTCATTTTGTAATTTGCATTTATTTTGAGCTTTATTTAAATTTTTTATTTTTTAAAATTTTATGGATTCTTTATTTTAGAATGGAATTTTTTTATGTCATTCCTTTTTATACTTTCATATAGCCTACAAAATTTGTGAACCATGATGAGATTTTGTGTATAATAATTTATATAAACAAAATTTTAGTTTACAAAATAATGAGCAACAAATAACTAAATGAACCAGCATTTAGTCAAATTGTTAGATAGATATTTATAGAAAAAAGTCAAATTTTATATTTCTTCAAATGCATTTAGCAGTTAATAATTACACATAAATTAGTATAAAGCACAATATTTTTAGTGCTATTATTTTTCTATATTTTTTCAGATGTTGCTAGATTGATTAGTGACAGTGTTAGCACACAGATTGGTAATTTTTAGTTTCATGAATATTGACTTTAAGATGTTATTTTAACCAACCTGGCTATTCTGAAATTTTATATTAATATCCATAATAGGTCCTTCTGATTTTTTTAATTTTTTTTTCCATTTTCTAAATATTATGGATTAATTTGTCCATAATGTTTGGAAATCAATCATTAACTATGCTCCCCCCCCCCAACCACACAGATAAGTATATAAAATTCGTATTGACTATTGTTTTTGGCAGAATAAACTAATTGGTTAGAAATCACATTAAATCAGTGTTAATGAATTTAAAAATTACCAGTTCATTTTTTATTGTGTCACTAATATTGATCAGGCCAGCAACACATGAAGAGAAGAGAATAAGACCATTCAAAACACTGTGTTCTATATTATCTAGTATGTTATTTCTAACAAATGAATGTATTTGAAAAAGTATAAATAAAATTCGAATTTTTTAAAAAAACATTAAAAGTGTCAAATTTTCTACACTCACAATTTTGACACCAAATATTTCATATAAATAATTAATACTTATTTAATCATTTATTAAACCAAAGATTATCTCTAGCCAAGATACACATTTTAAATCTTAGTTAATGATTAATTTTTAATTATACATCAGAATATAATAATTTAATAATGATAAATACTGAACTAATAATGAAGATATGAGCAAGTGATGGTGACATTTTGGGGGTCATTTGCCTTTTTCAGCTGACTATATTCATATGTTTCAATAAAATAGTGCTGAAAAAGTGGAAGATCACTATTATATGCTGAACTTAATTTTTTTTTTATCTGTTTGGAAAGTAGAGCATTAACCATCATCATTATTTCTAAATTATTGATCCACTGTATAGTGAAGGTCTCTCCAAGTGTAATCCAGTTTTTTTGCTCTGTACCTTTCTTCTCTATATAACATCTTCAATCCACCTGTATTTTTAGTCTTTTAACTTTTTTAATGCTGTAAATGATATCTCATCATTCTTTCACCATGTATTTTATTTTTAATTTCTCTTTTTTACCTCCAATATATGTCTATTTAAGGTCTCTAGTCTGTATTTTGCTAAGTATCCAAATCTCAGATCCATGTGTAAAACATATCTATTTAAGTCCTTCCTTTTCAAACACAAAGGCATATTTCCTTTTAATATGAAGTTATTTCTACTAAAAACACATTCCCTTAAAGTTTAATTTGATGATTAATTTCATGCATCATGTTTTTATAAATGTTAATAATCTGACCAAAGCATTTGTATTAATATTTTTTTATTCATTGCAGTCAATTTTTATTTATTTATTTTTTTGTGATAAAAATGACTGATCATTATTTGTTTTTGTTTTTTAGCTTTTATCTTTTGTATTTTTTTTCATAGATAACTGATGCAATATTTCCTGAAGTTCTGAATCACTATTTGTTGAAACAATCAAATTATCAACAAAATCTGATTGTCTTGAACAATCTTATATTTTTTATTCACTTAAAATAATTTCTATTTATTTTTATTTATCGCACAAAATCCTAATAAAACAGCTATAAAAAGTTTAAAGATATGGAATCATCATGTACTATATTCTTACCAATATTATTATTCTTGTCACAATGTAATCTGATTATTACTGTTACATTTAGATAAATGTTTTTAGAATTTTAGAATATGCTGGTTATTATCTATGGTCAAATATAATATTTAGAAATTTTCTTATCTAACTCATATTTAATTCTTGTAGAAATATTTCTGTTTGAAAAAAAAAAAATCTTAAATTATATATGTATTGAATTTTAATATTATATTGATCTTTTTCTTCCTTCTCTGGCTTTCATCTTTAAATGTTTGGAAAACAGCAGCATAATAATTTATGTGATATATGAGACCACTTGTGGTTTAGATTGCAAATTTATTTTTAATTTCTAAATTGTATTTTGAATAATAGAATCAAAATTAATAGCCAGTTTTAATGTTATATTGTAAAAAAATCAAGAACGTTTTAGATAATTTTTTATAATATGATGGACATTTTCTTTTGAATTTATGTTATTAGAAAAATATATACTGTAATTAAATACTGAAATCATTAGATAAAGATTCTGTCATTTTAAAAATAACGAATGTTGAAAATAACAAACGTCATATAATGGTTGTATATTCTTGAAATATATTAATGAAAAATGGTTTTATTAGCAATATGTTCAGGCTACTGGAAAAGCACACACATATCTGTAAAACAATAGAATTAGTGACCTGCATTGGAAAGTGCAATCCATGAATCATAGATGAATTCCTTACTTCTGGGACTTGAATTTCATATGAACTCTGAGCAACCTATTTATTTTATTTATAGGATTAGTAAACTAAAAATTAATATTAAATAAGAACTGAATTTTCCATCTTTTTAAAAAAGAATAAACATGGCCAAATAATTTTTTTAAATCTAAATTAATGCATTCAAAATTGGATTCAAATGCAGATATTAATTAATTAATTTTTTTTACACTAAAAGGAAAAAAAAGCAAAACAAACGGTTTTTTTTTTTTTTAACAATTGACGTCGTTCAAAATGTTCATTATTTTTGATACACATATATACAATATGAAATTACATAACTCAGTAATCCCTTATTGTTCACATATCTGTACATTTATGAAGTTTCATGAATTGGAAATCATTTTTAATTTTTTTAAGAGTTAAAATTTATGTTGATGCTATTTAAAATTAGGATATTAATTTTGGTATCACAGTTTTAATGGACTGTCAGTACAAATATATATATTTTAAATCTCTGTTATCTTATGCAAAATAGTAGCACCCATATTATCATCAATTGATTTTATTGAAATTCTGTTACAATATTATTATGCAAAAATATTACATCTTAAATTTTGGACTGTTTGATTTTATAAATAAACAACACAGGCTTTCTTAATATACTTTCAATATATTTTTTGTATTTACTCCAGAGTCATCTATTGAAAGTTTGAGTAATCAATAGACACTTTAAGACTTGTTTAAATAAATTCTTAGATTTATTTCTAGCTTTTCTTTTCATTGATGAGGGCATACAACCAAAAATTAATTAGGATTTGAATATAACATTACTAATTATTGTCCATTGGCTACTTAAGCTAAACGTATATTCTTTTGGAGTAAATCTAAATAAAGTGAATCCATGCTTGATTTTCCTAAAAATAGAATTATTTGGAATAGTAAGTATCGTGAACTATATGAATGCTGCTTGAATTTCCTGTGAGTAGAATTCTTTGAAATGAAGTCTCATTGCCTATAAAAATATACATCAATCCTGGAGGGGTGCATAGTTCTACTGAATGTAAATATATTATTTAATCATAGTACCCTCACTGCTCGGCATGTATATATTAATGCTTAAGTTTATACGCAAATTTCTAATATTAATCAATTATTAAAAATATCTATTAGTTTTTTTTTAAAGTATTTATTTATATGTGTGCGTGTTTTTTTTTAAATTTGTTAATTTATGGTTAGTTTATCATTCTAAGAATTTTTTCTTTTTTTAAAAAAACATCATATACACAAAATTTTAAAATAATATTTAGATTAGAATTAGTTTTATGTTCCTGTTATAAATGTACATCCGTAGGATAATAAAAAATATTGAAAGGGAATTTTTCTAATATTTTAATTGTCATTGTAAATATTTTTAAAACTTTAATATGGGAAATGTCACCATTATTAAATATCAGATGAAAATTACTTGAATATTCACAGCCACCCACACATGCATATATAATATTTTTTGAGGCCTATTACCACTTTACAGAGATGTAAACGTGACTCGTTGATTTATAGATGTGCACTTAAAATAGATTAACCCCTCACGTATTACAATGTCGACGCATGGGGTCTGAATTATTTTTGAAGTAATGGAAGTGGCATGATAATGTTCACCCATTGTATGATGCAATATTTATTGTTTTGATGATTGCCACATAGATAATTTCTGGTTTATATTTTGTTAATGAATATTTTATTAAAAGTTTAGTAATTTATATATATAAAACCTTTTCTGTTTTTATTCATTTCTACTCACTGGAGATTTGTTCCATAATATTTATGAATCATTTATGAAGAAATTAAAAGTTTCATTTGAAAAAGCCGTCTTTAATTCTATTATCATTCCATGTATAAATATTTAAACTGTTTATCTTTTCAACTGACATTATTTCTTTCAAAAGCAAAATGAAAACACTATTTTTTTTTTAAAAAAATACTGCAATTATCGTACATGCGTATATATATACACATACTGTACACACAAACATTAAAATCTCTTCTGTTTGATTTCTAAATACAGATTTCAAAAAGAAATAGCAAATTTTTAGTTGCCAAAGAAATATTTTATGATTGCTATCTTATAATTTATTTTCTTTTCCCTGAATGTATGAACTCTGGGTGATACATGTATTGTAGGTGAGCTGAAGATCTTCGTTCCCTTCTAGAAAGACTAGGAGTGGAGTTTTGGTGCATTTTTTAGTAATTTGTTTAGTGATTTTTTGTACAATAGTTGATCATTCTTTGATGAAGTTTTCAGAATATAAAAAAATTCTGAAAACTAATGAATTGTTTCTGATTCATGATATTGAGAAAGAAAACGGAAAAAAAAAAAAACCCTTGAAAAAGAAAAGCTTACCAATTGGACACATTTGTTTGATGAAGCTGCTGCAGTGATGAAAAGTATTTCAAGAGGTTATATATCATTTAATCAAAACAATTTAATTAAATGAAATACTAGAGACTTTATAAAATAAAAAAACCATTATTGTAGTCTGCTCGTTTGCAGTTGGTTATACTTTTTCCAGATTTTTGATGAAAGTTTAAAGTTGAGCTAGATGATACTTGTGTCTCATTTGTAACATATGTATATAGCGAGAAAAGTGTGTTGAACATTATTTTTTTTATATAGAATATTGAAATAAATTCAGGATGAATTATATGGGGAGTAGGGTAAAAAAATTTATGATTTTTTTTGTTTATATCTTTATGACAAAATTGGTAAATATCAGAATACGTTAGTGGAATTAAGAAAGCAATTTTTACTAAAGTAAAGGTAAGCGAAAAACAATGAATAAGGTTTGGAAAAGTAAGTAGTAGATGAGTTTGTTGTAGCATATAATGATTTTGGAGGGAGTGAATGTTTAAAATCTATGTGCAGAAACTTCTAACTTTATTTTAAGAAAACCAATTTTATTCCACATCATGTTACATATTAATTAAATTATTTGCATATTATCTTACCATCTTTAAGGTTAGATTTGTGTATTTTTGGATGATCAAGTAAAACATTGAAGTTCAAGATTAAAACAGGCAAAACTCATTATATATATTGCCACACACAACAAGCTAAAGTAATCAATGGATGCCAGAAGGCTTGTGCATAAAATCCCCAGACTAGTTTCTGGCTTATGGCCTTCATCAGTGAATTTTGCCTGTTTTAACACCAGTTATACACAAGCATAAGAGGTGTGGGTCATGTGATGTTAAGTTCAAGATTATTGACACTTTCAACTTTGAAATGATAGAATCTGAAGTATAAAATGATGTCTTATTTTTTAATTGCTAATGAATTTAAATCCCAGTGTAATTTTTTTTATTAATGTTAATAATTTTAGCATAAGACTATTTTCTGACTTTTTTCAAATGCAATGATTTAAAAGTGGTTTTAGCACAATAATTACATCCAAATATTGAGAAAAGTTATAGAAAAGACCAATGAGTATGGGTTTATGCTTTAGATGATAGATTATCAAAAAGCATTTGATTATATAAGCATTTTCACTATAATTAAGATTTTAAAACCATCAAAATATAGACCCACGATATTGTCATATTCTGAAGAATATTTGTCATAATGCATTAACAGGGATTAGCTTGTTCTTTTTAATTTGAATCTAAAGTTTTCCATAAATAAATTTGTAATTTCTAATATTTTTTATCATCTTTTTTAAATATCAATATTATTATTCCATTTCTCCATCATTTATTACATCTTTATTAAACAACATTAATCTGAAAACTTGTACTCAAATGCCAATTTGGATTTAAAAATTTTCAGAAATGCACAACCACTCAAATATAAATCTGTAATTATATTGGTAAAGTAGATAGTATTTAAATGTAATATATTAGTGCAATTTAAATGTAAATTAGTAAAAAAAAAAAATTAAAATTAAAGCACAACATATTTAAGTGAATATTTGTAATTAATAAACCTAATTAATGTGACTGCTACATTTTTATTATGCTTTTTAAAGAGTTTATCTATTTGCTCCTACTGAATTCATAATGGTAAAGATGGAGAAAGACGAAATGGAAAGAAGAAGAAAAAGAGAGAAAAGAAGGAAAAAAAGGCAAGAAAAGGTAAAGAAGGGAGGAAGGGGAAAAAAGAAAGGGAAAAAGAAATTAACATGTAATTATCTCATTTTTTTTGTATATAATGTATATAGATTGTGTGTGGTTTTTAATAAAGATTTTACTTAAAATAAAATAAATAATTTTAATTTTTTTATTAGAAAAAAGCAAAAGGGGAAAAGGGGATTAATATATGTGCATAAACTATTATAAGTTAAGAAAAAAAAATGTTTTTAAAAATATTTTTATGAATAAAAAAAAAGTATATATATGGGGGTAGAGGTTATCTCTAAATAAATTAACAAGAGGAAAAAAAATATTATTTTTGATTGAAATGGTATTAAGTATTGTAAATGTATGTATCCAATATATTTATTAAGAGTATAGAATTTAATATTCATTTAAACTTCCAGCAGCATATGATTGCTTTAAATATGTAAGAAGTATATACTGAGAGAGAAAAATAAAAATATATATTGTTTAAGTTATTACTGTCTATTGAATTTATATCATTAATTTAGGCAGGAGCAGAACCAAGAATGCCTGATTAATAGTATTGCATCAGCATATTAATATGTATTATATGATGATGATTGTTCATCAAACTTTATTTAATCATGAAAATTTTACACCTCCCAGTGTATTTACAGAATATTGCATTTCTATTTTTTCATTGTTGAGCTTACATTTGCAATATGTAAAGCCTAACCAAAATAAAGTGTTTGCAGTCTATAGTCATTAATTTATAATAATAAAAAAGTATTAAAAGTTATAATGATAAAAAGTGATATATGCTATAAATATGCAAAAATGTTTATTTGGTTTTATGATGTTTTTATACATTGCATTTTATGGAATACTAGTCTTTACATAATATGAATTTTTAAATTATCATATATATTAACAGATAAATTTCATGTTCTTTTTACTGTAGGCTAATTTTATGAATTAGATTAATTCATACACTATTAAAGCTTAAATTAATTGATTAAACTTACATTTGGAAATCATATTAAATTCAAATTTGAAAATAATATAGTTGCAACAAATGCCCAAAGACTAGAATAGTTTCACTGAGCTATAGTGTTCACACCAGGAAACAAATTGAAAGATATTGTGAATACAGATAACATTTAAATGAATATTGTAATTAACTTTAAGATGGTAGAAAATATTATAACTTTACAATAAATGTATTATTAATATATTTTTTGCCTAAATTTGTTTTATTTTTGCTCATGCTTAATTAATAAAGCATTGAAAATGCAAATTGTTTGACCTTAATACTAGTATCAAAAGTTGAATTATTGAAACATCTAACTGTCAATAGTATCACTTTGATCAATTTCTATATTTAAATCATGATGTCAGTCAAATATAATTTATTTATATTCTTCTTTATTAAAGATAGTTCTAAGTGCTTTATAGTAGATCTTTTTTTCTGTCACCAGTTTTATATACAAATTATTTTTAAAAATTTTCATATTGGTTTTTAATATATATATATTGAACCAGATGTTTTATCCACTTCAAAAGTTCCATCGTGAAATTAAAACTAACATTTATATTTATAAAGCTTTTAAAAGAAACTGTATTAAAAAGTTTTATATGTTATTTTTTATGTATTAAGAGTATATACAATAACACACTCATTTATATTTTAAAATTCTGTGATGTTACTTTTTCAATAGAATTAAGTTTAAAATATTTTTTTTTGGATGCTTTTTTTCATTATAATAATTAAAAGCAAGCAAAGTTTCTTTTTATTTTGTTGATTTTAATCTATTTTTAAAAGCTGAGACTTATTTTCTCATTTTTTTAATATTAATTTTGAATAAGATAAGAGACCTGGTCAGATGGTTTTTAATTAAGATTAAGCAGGAAATAGAGATTTACTTTAATCAAAACTTTTAATTAAAGATTAGGCGGGAGATAACAATCACATAAATAGCTCTGAGTTTTTGACTGGATTACTCTTCTGCTTCTTATTCTTGTTGTGACTCTTATTTGGCTTCTTATTCAGATTCGTATTATGTTTCTTATTCGGAGTGATTCTAATTTTCATATTTGCTAACTGTTGAATGTGGATTGCCAAAGTTGGATTTCTGCAGACTGTTAATAGTATTTACTATTTGCCATGTTAGTAGTGACCATCCATTCACCATGCCAGAAATACACACCATGAAAATTTTTAACAATATGCAGTGCTAAATCAATTCAAAGATGAACCCCAGAGTTTCATAATTGTGCCTTCAAAACATGACCTAAAATCTTGGTCTAAAACTGATCCCTCCAATTGCCTTCAGACTCCTGAATAGATAAGTAAATGGAAATCAAAACCTTCAAGATGAACTCTCGGTAGAAATAAACTGTACGCTACTCTACTGGAAGAAATCAACTGGACTGAACATTATACTTTAAGGTAAACAAACATTTTCATATTATAATCAGGACTTATATCTTTTGTTTAAATCTCTATGCTAAAGTCTCATCTTAATATATAAAAAAAAACTTTCATCTATAATAAGATGTATAATCATTTAAATCTATAATTATTTTATTATGTATTTTTCTTATTATTGTATGTATTGGAGTCTTAGTTTTAAGATTTCATATTTTAAATTTATTTGTCCAAGAGTCTACTGTGAGTTTATATTTTATACGCTTAATGTTTTTTTCTCTTTTTATAATACTAACCTTTATTAAAACAGGCAAAAAATCACTATGTATTGCCACACTGCAAGCTAGAGTAATCGGTGGATGCCAGATTTGTGCATAAAATTCTCATCCAGTGCCTACTCATTCAATATTGCCAGACTAGTTTCTAGCTTGTGGCCTTTGTCAGTGAGGAGTCTTAGAGATGGTGATCATGTGATGTTATATTACTAACTCTTGATAAATGCTTGGGCAGATATTAGTAATTTTCTTTTAACTCACCTGTCCCTTTTTTGTTATAATTTAGATAAGCTTGGTTTGGTTTTCTGCAGACCATAAATCTTTTGGCTGGCAATTTATTGAATGTATTATTTTGTTTTTCCTAGTCAGTAGAGATTTTGTTTTTCTTATGTTTCAGATTACATAATACCATAATCTTTTCTTTTTCTCTTGATGGAATCAACCTTAGGGGTCTTGAACATGGCCATTCATGGGTCTTTGTAGGGAAATGATAATCTTATGTCATGATGTATCTTTGTCAGGTTATAGGAAAATATCACTCTGAGCTGTTTCGCAGATTTCCATGCAAGATTATTCTCTTTTGAAATCTCTAAATAAAGGAAAACTGGAATTTGTTTATATAAATCGCTAGCAGGAAGACATTATAAATCCTTAAATTCTTAGGTGAGAAAATGAATTTATCTGACAGAGTGTTTAATGTTATCTTATTCTCGTACCCCCTCTGATAAATCAGCTGGAGAAAATTAGGTCAAACTTGTAAGCTTTGTTTGACTATTTATTTTAGATTTAATAAACTTTAAAATTATTTATAATTATTTTGGCTAACATTTTCTCTGTATTCTTTTCTCAATTGTCTGAACAATGTTAAAGATCTCTTTCTCTCCTTGGGTTTACTTGGTAGCATTCATTACCATCAACTTTTGGATCACTGTAAATTAAATTTTCTGATGTGATGTATTAATGGCTTCTCCTTAAACGAAGTCAAGAATATCTCAGCAATTATGCCCAGATAAACCTGTTAGCTACTTTATTTTCCATTCCCCACTCTAAATTTTCCCATATTGTGCTCCATCCCATTTCCACAACATAATCTTTGTCAACTCTATAACCTTTATATCTAAATCTCCTTTATCTTTTCCCAAACCCAGCATAAAAACCAATAATTCACTTTCTGTATTATCACTTTTTTCATATTTATTCTTCCATAACTTCATTATATGTAATCTTTCTGTTTTCAAGCATTTACATTCAATTAACAAATGCCTAATATTTTCTATTCCTTCCTTACATAATTTATGTGATGTGATGTATTTTGACTTCTCCTTAAACGAAGTCAGGAATATCTCAGCAATTATGCCCATATAAACTTGTAGTAGTGACATAGTGGCGCCCTCAGTGATCAAAAGAAATAAAGAAATGACCAGTACAATATCTATATAAATATGTTAATATTTTCTATTTGATTTAGGCATTGACTCTATAGCCAATTTAAAAAAAACCAAAAAGTCCAAAAAATAAATAACCTATAATCTGTATGTATTTTTATAAAACAATATACAAAATATTTTTAAAAAGAATATTTCTGCACATATCCAATTTGTATAACAATATACAGTACAATACTCAAAAAATGGAGTAAAAATTGGCTTCATGTACAAAATAAAGCAATAATAAATTGTTCACTGAAAGGTTTTTTTTTTAAAAAAATAAAATTATATAATTATAATGCATATGGATTTGTATAAACTTACACTTTCTGTAATTTTATTTTAGTCTATTTTAATCTTTTTTTTTATATTTTTATCATGCTCAATGATCAATAATTCAACTTTAAACAGTACAAAAAAGAGAATATATTTTTGGTTTTCATACTTTAGCAAATTAAAATATCTACTGGTTGATATATATTAGAATATTTCTATCATGTTGTTGAAATGTTAAATGGTTTTTAGAAAAATGTTTATATTTATCCAAACAGATCTAACTGTTAGAAATAGACATAGTATAGAAAACAATGTTTGACGGGCATTATTCACAGAAAAACGAAGAATAGTACTTCCAATGATATTAATCCCATCTCTTCTTCAATGCCATTCAAAGTGTATTCTGTATTAACTTACATGTTATATCTAACAGTGAATCCTAAAAACATTCAACACTTTCACTACATGATGGAAGTCATTCAGTATATAATTATAAATAAAATGTCATCATTATAAACCTTCCTCTTTTAGTTCATATGTTATAATTTACAGAAAATGTATTTGAACAACTGATAATTTTTAAAATTTGTTTTAAATTAAGAAAGTTATCAATAATTAAAATGCAATTTTAAAAAAAAAAAAATTTTTTTTTGATTTTTTGTATCAATTGTGAATGATTTTTTTTTTTTTTTTTTACAAAAATCTATTAAATTAACTTAACAATATATGCATTATAATAAAAAAACATTTGCAATGAAGCTGCAGGCAATCTGACTGAGAATTGGCAATAATACCTTATATATGTTTTAGCTGTGGAAAGAAGCTAGCTGTTAAGTAAAAGAAAACCCTTAGATTCTCTTTGAGTTCTAATTCCCCATATGTTTTTGTTATTACAGCTCATTAACATGTATCAGATAGCATGGTGAATTTATTGACTTTCAGTTTCTGATTTTAAGGAAAAGAATCACCATAGTCTTTATTCTTAGTTTCCCAATAGCTTTTTACTGAAACATCATTTGATTTTTCTTGGAGGTAGTATATGTGTCTGATTGACTTTTTTGATATTTACATTCATGACAGACAAAAACGAATTATGCCTCTTATGCTGAGAAGATTAGAAAGTTAGCTGTGGTTGTGGCTAAAGGCAGAAGGGGCTCAAGAATCCTCTGATTGCAGATACAGGCCACCCTTTGATAATGAACTTTTCTTTAGTTACCTAAAACACAGACCACTTTTAACTAAAGAAAGATTACACAAATATGAAGAAATGTACTATTAAATGGATGACATTATTGAACTTTGTAAAGTTAGAGGCATATTTCCAACAATGCTCACATTATTAATAAAAAAGAATCTTGCATTCCTCTATCAAAAAATGGAGTTATTTAAATTATTTCATTTTCATGTACACTTTATATAAATAACACCTCAGGCCCTTGAGGATAAGTAAGACTGCTATCAATAGATTACTTATACTATGAATGTGACTATAAATAGTCAAAAGCATGCTTAGCATTTCAGGTTAATATAAATGATATTTTTTCTTTTAAACACAAAAAACATGTTTTATATTGAAAAAAGAAACAAAATTATTGAATTACAAAGAAAAGATGAAGGGAAAATTGATTTGAAAAGTGGATATGTACTTTAATATAAAGGCAAAGATATTAGAAGACAAATGGAGTATGATTTATTATAAATAAAAGCAAAAGAACAAGATTGTGGAGATTGATGGATATATCTGACAGAATGACAGGATTAGTTATTCAACTTGAATGATACCAATTGCACAATACTAAGTTTATAGTTTAACAAATTCTTATTGTGAGGAAGAAGTAGAGAAATTTTTATACAGATGTCCAAAATTCTTTTGATTATACCAAACATTTTAAAATTATCATGAGAGATTTTAGTGCAAGAGTTGAAAAATGATTGAAAGTTGAAAATGTGATGGATAAATTTGACTATACTGATAGAAATGAGAAAGAATATAGATTTTTAGAATTTCTAAAAAAAAAAAAAAAGGGTGTGTGTGTGTATTTTTTGAGAAAAATGTTAGGACCTAAAAGCATCCAAATGAAGTTACAGCAGAATTGGATATTGACTAACAAAAAATATATTTTTTAAAACTGTAATGTTCTTAATAGATTTAACACACAAAGTGATAATCAATTAATAAGATGTAAAATACATGTTAATGAAAGAACAGTATTAGCATTTGACATTCCTAAATCTTCAGAAACACACCAATGAATTTAAATTAGAATTTACTAATTATTTTAAAATATTGCCAGGCTTTGAAGATAATTTCAACTTAACTACGATCAATAATAAAATGACCAATACTGTACTAAGATCTCTGACAAAGATAACATACAAAAAAGCTACAATTTACCAGTAAACTTGCAACTGAGACAACACCATGTATAAAGACAAAGGAAATAGGAAAATATTTTAAAATTGTCCATTAAGGAGAATTGAATAATTGGAGTAAAAAGGTACAAAAACATTTAATAATAATATAAAAAATATAATTGTGAATTGGCAAGGAAAGCTACAGAAGAGAATAAAAGTTTCAAAAGTATATATTTCAGCAATAAAAAGACAAGGTGGAATTATTGCTAAAAAGAGAGATAATATTACAAAAAGTGATGAAAGAATTGTATAAAGAATTATATAGTAATAAAAAACAAACAATCTCTTATTTATTATATTTTCTGAATTGTTCAACACTTTAAGTGGAGAAGTAAAACTTGCAAATAAATCTATGAAAAAGTGGAAAACTGAAAATGATGGAATTATAATCAACATCTTAAAAGAAGCAGATGAAGAAATTGTTAGTAAAATTATATACCAGATGCCTAAAAGATAAAGATGTATTAGATGATTGGAATAATCTAGTAATAATATTGTTATTTAAAAAAGTGTTACAAGGATATTAGAAATTACAGACCATAGTATCAGTCGTTTATCAGCTCTATGCAAAATCTTTACCAAGATAATTACAAATTATCTACAGTGAATTTTGAATTTTAACAAGTAAAAAAGCAAGCTGGATTTAGCAAAGTGAATTACCTCCAAATATTGAGAGAAGTTATGAAAAAGATTGATAAATATTAGTTGTCACTTTGGATTTATTAATTCTGAAATCCATAAGCATTTTCTCAATGATTAAAATTTTGGACCACCAAACATTGTTTCAGGATATTGTCATATTCTGAGGCATATCTATCAAAATCCAGCTGCAGTGATTAGATTAGGTGGTGATATTAAGAAGATTAACAGTGTTAAGTGTGTCCACCTGGTGATTCAATATCTCCAAAACTTTTATAGTAGTTTTACAATTGTGATTAAAATGTGAAGTGAAGGAATAACACATAGTGGTTATTTAAGTCATTTAGATTTTGCAGATGATATGGTTATTTTTGCAAATAATGCTTCAGAGCTTGAGAAAATGTTGAAGAAGTATTAGATGAAAGTAAGAAAGTAAGACTAAAGATCAATACTAAAAAGTCTAAAGGAATGTTCAGTGGATTTTCTCAAAAGAAGATAACAAAAATTGATAATTATGAATTAGAAGAAAATTAACTATATAAATGTTGGTTTGATTATTAGTATAGTTGGAAACAAACATGGATGAAGTGCTTTTGGTAAAAATAATTTTAAAAATCTATATGCTTGAAAATGAAAGATTTTAATCGGTATGTTTTAGCTATCCTCATTAATGGATTTTAGACTTAATTACTTAATAGAAGAGAGCAGTACAGAGATTTCAGACAACTCTGTGAAGTATGGAAGGATATATGTTGGGAATAAGAAGCGATTAAAAGCAAAATACTTGAATGAAAGAACAAACACATATCTTCTTTAACATTATTGAAAGAATTAAGAGACTGAAATGGAACTAGGGTTGGACATATTGCTAGAAGAGATGATGATAGATAAACAGTTGAATTCTTGAATTGGATTCCAAGAGATTGATCACATGGATAAAACAAAAAAAATTGATGTGTGTTGTGAAGAAGTGATGAATCAGAAAAGCTACATTAAATTCATAGAGCCTTTCATTTTCTATTGAATTGATAATAGTTGAAAGTGATGATGATGTTTCAGTCTATATTATCTCTTCTAATGTTTTATAAATTTTCATTCATTTTTTTATTTACTAAATTACATTGCAGAGACTAAAATGGTTATTTGTGATATAAAAGAAGTAAAATACCTCTTATCTTCTACATACTTCTTTTTCTTCTTCTTCTTATCATCATCATCATTGTTATTGTTGTTGTTGTTATTATTATCATCATCATCATCATTCTTCAAATTTATTCAATGCTCTCAGATATGTTTAGTTAAGTATTAATTTTTTTATGGAATAGAAGGTGAATCACATAACTAGAATACAGTCAAAATTTTTATATATTGAGTTGGATTATTGACCCTCTGTTTTTCGATTTATTCTCTTGCTATTTATATTTTATATATATATTTCTAATATAAAATTATAATTTAGAAATGTATAGTAAGTATTTAATTGAGTGTTCTATATGTTTTTTGTTTTTTTTTATAAAATATTAGTTTTTTTTTTTTTTTAGTTTTTTTTTAAAAGAAAAGTATTACTTTATATTTGAAGAATAAAAATTATATATATTAGTTTAGTTTTAGATTAGATTAGTTTTTTTAAAAAATAATATCTTTTTTCTTTATTTTTTTCTAATTTTTTTTTTACAATTTATATGAGTATTTACTTGTTAAAATTATTATTTTTAAAAGCATTTAATTAAAGAAGTCTTTAATTGTATGAAAAATTTTAATTGCTGTATGTTTGCACAGTATATTTAGTCATAATAATTGAGTGCAATGAATTATTTGTAAATCAAATTTATAAGCATAGATGGATTTATTCATTTTTATATTTATTATTTTTATTAGCAAAATAATAACTTTTATTAGCTACAATT
Source organism: Epiperipatus broadwayi (assembly GCA_028023455.1). NCBI lineage: Eukaryota > Metazoa > Onychophora > Udeonychophora > Euonychophora > Peripatidae > Epiperipatus > Epiperipatus broadwayi. The sequence continues at coordinate 370,414 of JAQFVV010006517.1, read as the reverse complement.
GGTTGTCAGGAAAGCAGATGTAGTAGCATCTTAGCAGAAATTTGTTTGTTAAAATGAAATGCATCTGCCCAGTTGTATTATAAACCCATTGTATTTAAAATGGAATATTACAATTTTTATAAACTAATAAAAATCTATTGTTAGATATAAAAAGAAAAAGATTGAATTGGTGGATTATAAAGTGAAAAATTAAAAGAGTACGAGATATTGTAAAAAATATAACAGAAAATATTTTTTTAGGATGAAGAATAAGTTATATTATTGATGATAAAACTGATCTGAGAAAATACTTCAAATGGAAAATGTGATGATGAAGAAATAGAAAAAAAAAAATTGAAAAAGTAATTGGAAGTTTTGTAATGATAATGAGAAGATGAAATGCTGCTATAAGTTAGGGAAAAGAAATCTGTAAAAAATTAGGAATTAGGTTAAGAAATGGAATAGATGAATCATTGATTATGTTTTATAGGATGACTAAAATAATAATGAAAGAATGGTTTAAAAATCTCAAGAGAAGACTTTTCACATGGAAATCTCCAGGTGAATCAAGACTAATTGGATCATATATTAGTCCAATTCTTATTTAGGAATAGCTTTAAAGTTCAATTTAATAGTAGCAGAATTGAAGCTACATTTTAAGACCACTTACAAGAAGTTCTAGGATATAAAGAAAGTGGTCCACTTTTAAAATTTGAAAGTAATTTTGTTAAAAAATAGATACAATTATTATCAATGTAAAGAAAATTTGAATGGAAGATGGAAAATATTTGAGGAAGCTGCAGATAAAATGATATATAAATGTAATTTATCCACTCTATTTTGAACACTTTTTAGCAAAACCTTTATTGTATATATATGTATACATACACAGTCTTATGTTTTTACTATCCTGCAGTCTTTTTCAGAGCTATTATACAATAAATAAAATAAAATAAAGTACATAACTATATAAATAATATCATAAAAATGTAAACAATAAAATTAATTAAAAAAGATATAAAATATAATAAAACTGAAATAAATATAATCAAATCCAAAATAATTCAGCTAATATAAAATAAAATATACAATATAAATATAAAATAATTATAAATTATACATGTGTTATTCCTTCTGACTGTATATACATATTCTTGATTAACTATTAATTTAAATATCTTCTAATTACTTCTGTGCTTTATAAACTTAAACTTTAATTTTATTAGCTCAACCCTAGTAAAATACTTAATAATTTTATTTTCATATAATTCTCAGTTTAACCTTAATTTATTTATTAATATTTTGTTTAATGTTCAAATCATATAATACCTGTTGTTTTCTTATTCATTCTTCTGTTATTAACAATATATATATTATTTAATTAATATCTAAAAACTATAAATATTGTTATCTTTCAACTTACCTACTTTAACTTTAATTTAAAAAAAAAATTATTTTTAATAAATAAATTAAGGTTGAACTAAGAATTATATGAAAATAAAATTATTAAGTATTTTATTAAGGTTGAGCTAATAAAATTAAAGTTTAAGTTTATAAAGAATAGAAGTAGTTAGGAGATTATTAAAAATATTAAAAATGAATATTATATTTAAATTAATAATTGTTCATGAATATGTGTATATAGTCAGGAATACACATGTATAATTTATATTTATATTGTATATTTTATTTTATATTAATTGAATTATTTTGGGATTGATTATATTTATTTCAGTTTTATTATGTTTTATATTTTTTAATTAGTTGTATTGTTTACATTTTTATGGTATTATTTATGTAATTATGTACTTTATTTTATTTTGTTCATTATATCATAGCTCTAAAGAAGACTGCAGTACAGTCGAAACATAAGATTTGTATGCATTTATGTACAATAAAAGGTTTTACTAAAAAGCATTCAAAGTAGAGTGGATAAATTACATTTAAATAATATATTACAGAAAAATAAAGTAAGTGGTAAATTTAAATACAATGTTATGAAAAAAGTAAAAGAGCCTAAAAGCATTAGGTTTATAATCAAATTATTAATAAAATGGTAAGAGAAAATGTAAAACATATGAGTACTGCTCTAACTAAAGTGGGAGTAATTGTACCTTTTAATAAGTCATGGAACATAAATTATTAAAAAAACAGAGTGATACCACCTACCATTAAATGTTAAAGGACAGATAAGTATCACTTGTCTTTTAATATATTACTTACATTACACAACTCATTGCAAAGTATAGTTACGTTCATTTCAGTAACATATAGTCTGAGTTATAATTTCATATTTAGAAGTTGTTAAAACTAAAGATGAGCATTGATGCCATCTATAGTTCCCTTCTGTAGTATATAAATAATTAAATGAAGAAAACAATTGAAGGTTTTATATTTAATTAATGTTTATTAATTTGAAATAAATGGAGAGTAGATGGATACTTTATTTATTAAATTTAAAAAGTGAAATATTTTATTAAGTTTTGTCAATGATAATAATGCATCCATTGATTACTCTGTTTGGCACAGGGTGGCACTACTGTATGGAGAGAGTTTTGTCTTGTTTAATAGCAATTATGTGCTAATTTAAAAGATTGTGACCATGTGATATTTAGTGTTTAACAATGTCTTATTAAGGTTAGAAAAAAGAAAATGCTATGTGTACAAACCAATGTTTAAAAAAAGGAAAGCATTATGTTTTGTGTTATCATAGCTACAGAAATGATTTCAAGCAAGAATACATATTTTCTTTTGTTTAAAATTTATTTATTTTACTTTACTTTTATAAATAAATTTTGAACTTATAGTAAAGAAGGATGCACTGTGAGTAGGAAAAAACATTGGAAAGGTGGAACAAAATTTTCCCTCATTTAGTATCTTTATGACTAAATGAAATGATTACAACAAATGTTATGGTTAACTGTCATGAAGCTATGTAACTAGCAAAATTTACCAAGTATTTTAATATTGACAAAGAAATAAGTGAATATAATTTAAGGATAAAAATGTTCATGGGATAATGGAATTTATGCTGAAATTATATATAAACTAAAACTAGTAACAGATGTTAAGAGAAAATTTTATTTTAAATAATTGCAATCTAGCAGGGGATAAATTATAAAAAAATATTTATTAGATTGCAATTGGTAAATTGGAACTGTTATTTGTCTTAACTACCTCAATGAGTTAATGTTTAATAAATATTTTTATTATTACTACTACCACTACTACTACTATTACTATTATTATTATTATTATTATTAACTTAAGTACTTTGATTTTTTTATTGCATATATCATTATAAAACTATTTCATTACACAATTTATTTTATAATTTAGATATTTCATTGTATATCCCATACTATACTTTATCATCAAGTAAATCATTATTTATTAAATTTATTGTTTTTGTCAAGCAAAATATACCCACTTCCGTAAATTTATTGGCACCTTACAAGTTTTATGAATTCACTATAGATATAAATTTAAACTGTCATAGAATGATTGATGGATCAACATATTTGTCTCTTTATTAGTTATATATTTTAGTTGCCTAAGTACAACATTTATGAAGTATATTTTTGATTGCCTAAATATTTAGTGCATAAATGAAGAAAACCACTTGGTTTATGATTTTATTTATTATATGTGGTAGGCCAAATCTTGCAGGTCAGCTAGCCCTGCTCAGTTATAATACTTTATTATATTCACAATTACCCAAATATGCAAGCTATTCAGTGAACATCACTCATTTTACCTTTACATTTTGGCAGTCTTTACTTATTAGTTTTTCTTTACATTTTGGCTCATCCAACAAGGAGATATTGCTATTTATAGAATAATGTTGCTTCATTAGCATTGTTCATAGGTTTTAGAATAATTTGTTTTCTTCACAATATATATAATCAATAGATAAAATTTACAACATCTATACTTATGTATATAAAGCATAAATACCAACAAATCTTTAAGTTTCCTTTACATTTTGGCTCATACAACAAGGAAATATTTCTATTTATAGGACAATGTTGCTTCATTAGCATTGTTCATAGGTTTTATAATAAGTTTCCATCACAATATATATATATATATATATATATAATCAATAGATAAAATTCACAACATTTAAAATTAAATAAATAAAGCATAAACACCAAAAAATATTAAAGGACATATGGTATCATTGACTTTTAATAATTTACATTACATAACTCATTGGAAATTACAGTTCCATTTTAGTTACATATAACTTGAGTTATAATTATTTATTATTACATTTATTAAAATAAGTTCAATTTCATATTTGAAGATTCTAAGGCTCAGTCTTAATCCTCTAAATATTTAAATGATGATTTTATATAATTTATTTTATACATATGACAAATTAAGCAATAATATCAACAAATGATAAATGACAGGAGGTATCAATCTGTCTTTTAGTAGTTATTTATATTTCATAACTTATTGGAAGGTACATCAGTCTAATGAAATAAATTATACCAAAAAACCTCAAGAAATGATGACAATTGATTTTTATGGCTCTTTACTTTTTAATTTAAAAAAATATTTAGTTGTGGTGTATGACCTGTTTTCGAAATTCATGGTGGCTTATCCTGTGCCTCAAGCCATGTCCATCACACCATGAATGTATTGAATAGTATATATTTTCCCATGGTATTAAAACTGGAAATGTTTCTTTCTGATGATGGCAAGCCATTCATGTCCCAAGAATGGAATAGGTGGATTAGAAGAAGAGATTCTATCAGAAATCCTCAGTCAAACCCATACAAATGGGTAATGCAGGAATTAGGTGTTTATTTAGGACATACTTTGCAACTAATCATCATGATTTGGTGAAACAGGTCAAGCAGGTTGTAAACTATATAAATTGGATGAATCAACTGAATTTTTGCATATTACTTTACATTTAGGTGAACATAAAACAAAACTATTCAAGACTACTTTACCTATGATTAAAGAGTAGACAATAAACAGAGAGGCAGATTGTGCAAAGACACATGCTACATTAACTCAGATGAGTAAAAGGAAGAATAAAAGAGCAGGAGCCTTGAACCATTGTTGTAAAATAGGCCATAATGTTATGATCAAAATTCCCCATGTAATGTGATCCTGATAAAGTTTATCTGTAAGAAATTTTGTAATATATATGAAGGCATGTTATCAATAATCAGATGTTAGGATAATAATGCTTTTGGGTGGATTCTGGGCAAGGAATCAAAGGCACTTATAATGCATGCTTCTTAAAACCAGCTCCATAACTACATCATATGATCAACAATCATTTGGTGGTAAAAAAAAAGAATGAAAGAATTATATATATAAAAAAAATTATAATTAATTTTGGATCTATGGTAATCGTAATATAATATATATAAAATCTTATTATAATTGGCAAAGACCATGAAATGAGTATAAAATCTAATGTGTAATTGAGCCATGAAAATGTATGTCCCATTTTAATGACTTTCCAATGGGAGGGGGTGTTGTGATGGGGATTAAGATTTGAACCTCTTTACAAGGTTTGAATTACTGTAATGAGGACAAAGCTTAGTAAAAAATATAAAAAGGGTTTAACTAAGTACAAATGTGTTTGTGGATTGAAAGATGTATATATGCATTTTTATAAATTATATTTTTGTCTTGCCATTTTGTTTTTGATGTGAAACAAAATTTTCCTTTAAAATTAAGATTTCATATATTTTTTTGAAAGATGTAATGTTTTTTTTTTGTTGTTATTATCTTTAGGAATGTCATTAGATCACATACTATAGGTAATTACCTTAGCATTTCATTATTTAGTACCCAGTGATAGCATAAGAATTTTTTTAAAGTGATATGTGGAATGTTAACTAATGATAAAATGTTTTTCCTGAAAGAAAGGAGAAAGGCTATCTAATCAAATCAATATAAAATAAATCTTGTACTGATTCAATGTACAAGATTTTTCTTTTGCATGTAATCAAATCAGATGATCATCCTATTTAAAAAAATGTTTTAAATGCAGGCTATTTTAAGATAGTATGAACAAAATGTAAAATTTTTTTAATTTTTTTTTTTTGTACAAGATTGAAAGAGAAAGATAAAATGTGACTACTGATCACCTGCGTGGTGATTCCGCATTTTCTTTTATGTAAAAGAATTATATAAGTAAACAGTTTTGATTTTAATTACTATATAGTGTGGCTTCATCCAGGTATCTCTTTGACCACTTTTGTTGTTTTTATGTGTCTCTGGAGGAATAAGAAAAGAACTGTTAGGAGAAAAAGTTTGAGATTTTAACTGAACATGAAAGTAAAATCTTAAATTACTTGGAGTTTTGAAAGAATTAACCGGAGTGTTTTGATACAAAAACAGAAATTATTAGAATAGTACTCTTTGCTCCATTAAATCAATTGCCAGATAAGAAATATCATGGAGTAGAGAAAGCAGAAGTATACCAGACTTGTCATCCATATTAGACATGTGATTGTGTTATTTCTGTTGCTATATGTCTGCTGTATGGTAATTGATTTTCCAAATGGAAAATATCTAAGGACAAGATATTAATGATTCATGTGAATTGTAAATGCATGAATTGTCTGTGGCCAAATGTTAGCCTAGAATTCACCACAGGACAAGACTGACTTTAATTTCAAAAGATATGAATATTCTTTAGGGAAACCAGAAAGTTAAATAAAATTTACATATATAAGGAAGCTTACATATTTTTATTGTCATATTCTCAGGGAATAAATAAACAAAATTTATACTTTTATTTTAATTTGTGTTTTTGTTAAGTTTTTGTAGTATTAATTTTATAACAGATTGTGAAAATTTGTTCTGTGGTTTTGTTTTTCTTCTTTATTATTGAATGTAAAAATCCATATGTAAATATGCGATTGTACCAGTTCATAGACATGGATATGTAGGTATGAAATGCAAATGAAGAAAGGGAAGAGGGTTTAGAATCAATTGACTATATAAAATTTTATATTTACCATATAGCCAGATAATGGAAAAAGGGGAATTTATTGGGTTAATATATATTTTTTATTATGCTTATTATATTTTTTTTATTATTACTCATGTTTGGTGGTGGGAGATATATAATCTATATTTAGGGGAATGATTGCCATACAGGAGATTGCCATACCGGGAGTTAATGCATGCTTTCTTTATATGTTTTTCCTCATTGCACAATTCTTTATTTATGTAAGAATTGGTGCTTAAGGTTGATAAGAAAATCAGTGCTTATAATTATGCTTTGAGGGACTCAAAACAAAAGATACTTTAGTTTTCATATAATTGGGTGTACTTATGAAATAGCTGGAAAATATAACTAATCAATGTTAGCTCAGTTATCTTCATTACATAAAATTGAAAAAAAAAGAAGATAGTATTATTTTAATACCACACTTTGAAATACTCCATACATGTATATAACTGAATCATATTTTCATTTGAAGTATATGCGGCTCCGGTATTTTTCCTTCTTTCTATGTGAATAATCTCCAAGGACACAGTGACCAATATAATATATATTAACAAAATACAAATAGTATGCCAAGGACTATGTTCCTTCAAACCAATTGATATATATATAAATGATTGTTATTTATAATTATTAAAATTTAAAATGCATGATTAAACTCATAAAAAATGCAAATCCAATATGTATTCTAACTTGCAAATAAGGTAGTAGGAATGGAAGTCCGTGAAATTAATTATTACATGTAGGGGATTATTATATTTATCTGTAAATATTTTATTACACATTATGTCAAATCATGCTTAAATATAAGTAAACAATTGCTTAATCAAATCATATGCAAAGTCTGTGAATGTATAAATATGCATACCAATGCATGGAGAAAAGTAATAACCATTTCACTATAGAATTATCCTGGCTAAACTCCAGCTCATGAGCAAGCACTATGTAGCTCTCTAAATAGTCCAATGCAATTCATGAAACATTTGAAATAAAAATCATGATGTATTTAGATTTCATTTTGAAACTATAAATGCTTTATTCTCTTGTGGTGACAATTTTATGATGATTGTTTACATATCAATTTTGGTGGTTTTATTATTACTATTTTTTGGAAATATAACACATTTGTTTGAACTTAAAGGTTCAGTTTTCATTTTGACTTTGTCAAGTGATGATGTCATTTTTTGTACAGTTTTAATTCATCAAATGTGTTCTACTTTTACATCAAGAGCTGTAAGAGCAATTATTTTTTAATTTATATTCAAAAAAGTAAAGAATTGTTGCTATTGAGCTAATATACAATTAAAGAGCATAATTCACTTTATTTGATTTCAGAATTAAAATCTTGGAAATTTTATATAAATTCTTAATTATCATGACTCCAACAAGCAAAAAATGAAGGTACAAGCAAGAAGATAGATATTTCAAAAGCAGATGAGTAAAAAAAATACTTTCATTGAAAATGTTTTATGTTTAAATTGTGAATTATAAAATTAGCATCACCATCATTATGAAACAAAATCATATACAATTTTCAATTCATTAGCCAAACAATTCAAAATTATGAGCAGAGAAAATTTGATCTTTAAAATCTGATCTTCAACATTAAATATTATCATTTTTTAGTAATAAGATTTGTATTGTCTCTGAAGCTAATTTTTTGATTGCCTGAAATACTGCATGCTCTAATCATCTATATGGAGAAGGAGAATTTATATATATAAAGTCTAGAAATATTGATTGTTAGTGCCAAGAAACATGGAACTTCACTGATTAATAGACTAAATTCTGATTTCATATCATACAATGGAACAATGCACTACCAAAATCTGTAAAAATGTTGAAGTTATGTGATTTAACAACTATTAAGTTTAGCTTTTGACTATTTCACAGATATTCAAAATATTCCTCAACTGGTGTTTTTATTCATTATATGTCTAGGGAGGGAATAGTGAAAGAAAAAATATTAGATTTAGTGGCACTTCCAAAATGAACTCATGGCAGTGTTATCAAGAATGAATGCTATTAACCCAATATTAAATAAATTTGATCTGTCAGTTGATAAACTGGTCAGCATTGCAACTGATAATGTTCCTTCAATGTTGGGTAAAACTAATGGTCTTATTAAATTTTTTATAAAAGATGCTAAAATTCCACATTTATATCAATCACTTCATTGTATAACTCACCATGGACGTAAGAATATAAAATATCATAACGCTCTGGAGATAGTCCTGTAGATCATAAATTATGTATAAATTAGTGCAAAAAAATCATTGCCAGTTGTATTGTGCAATGGCTGTCTATGTATAGTATCTTAAAATAATTTATTTAACTTCTTGAGCCTATTATTTTATTTCTTGAAGCCAAGAATAAATCATATCTTGAATTGAAATGTAACAACATGGTTATAAGATTTGATGTTCCTGATTGGCAATTTATGACACTTAAAAAATCTCAATATTTTATTGCAAGGAAAAGAGGAAATGGTAAATGATCTCTTTCAAACTATTTTCAGTTTTCAGAAAAAACTTCAAATTTTCCAAAATGATCTTAAAACCAAAACTTTCAATAATTTTGCCATTTTGAAAACAATCCTTTCAATCTTAAAGAATAAAAATGTAATGAATATCAAGAAAAGTTAGAAGGATTGGTATCAGATTTTAAAAATAGATTTGAAGATTTGAATATTTGAATATTTTTAATTCAACACTTTCTTTTTATATCAGTTTTTTTGTTGTTGATATTATTATTTTCTGATTTCTAAAATAATACTTCCAACAAAGTAATTAAAAACATATATGCAAGATCAAGCACTGTAAATACATCAGAATACTTTTCTGAATGCATTTTTAAAACTTATACCAAAGTCTATGTATCCTCATTTTAAAAGATGCTACTTGTAAATTAATTTAATTTTTGGAACAATATATTTTTATGAATCATTATTCTTATCAATAAATATAAAATTTTAACATACAGCACAACTGATGAATGAATACTTTATTGAACTATTGCAGGTTTTATTAACAAATTATATATATTACTTTTTATAAATGTCCACATACACATCCTAATGCAATTTCTTAAATATAGTTCCTTTAATTTCCTACACATCCTAATGCAATTTCTTAAATATAGTTCCTTTAATTTCCTAACAGTTTCCGATGAAGACTGCAGGACATTCGAAACTGTTAGAAAATTAAAGGAATTATAATAAAAAATTTGTATTAGAGTGTACATGTGGAGATTTATAAAAAGTAATATATATGAATGAATGCAAAAAAGTGAAAGAAGATTTAACAAATTATACACAAAATTTTGATGTTCTTGCTAATCTGATATAATCACATGTGAATAATAATTTTTCATTGATTTTATTCTCATTTATTTTGTTCTCTTGATTTTTTTTTTGTACAATTAGTGAATCATATTAATAAAAAAAATATATCAAATATTTATTTTTTTGAATACTCAAAAAATGTATTTGTGGTTTGCATATATTTCAGTTTTAACATGTGACTCTTACAGACATGAGGTTTAACCATCCTTAAAATGATATTTTGTTGTGGAATGAGATCTGATCATGTAATCCTAGAAAGTAATATTAATATCCCTATACATTACTACAGTAACATTTAATTTGTAAATTAGCAGTGATTCTATTGAAGAGAGGCAAAGGGAATTAAAGCTCTTTAAATCTTATATTTGCATATATATAAGGGGAAAACCAAAAATAACCAGAATCATTCTCTGGTTTGTGTGCCTGTTGTAGTATATACTTCTGCTGTTGCACATTTCTTGCAGGAATCTGCATCAATCTGTCAAATGATATTGCTGTGGGAAATTGTAGTGTCACATAATGTATTTCACATATTTGTTGATTTTTATAATGACTGAAAAAAGTTTGAGTAATGTGGAATTCTGTTTTAATTTACAGAAAATGACAGGAAAAACAGTTAAAATGCTTTAAACAAATTACAAGCAAGCTTATCTCATAAAAACATATCTTTATGAATGGTTTAATTGAAATGTGAATTTCACCACATCTCCAAAAAGCATTGCAAGTGAAGTCCAAAATCAAAACAACACTGATTTTTTTATGTAACATTTTTCTCTCAGATTTAATTTGTAATGATTTAAGTATTTTATCTGGATGTGCTAAAACATTTATGTGATATAATAAAATGTAGATGTCCCATTTTGTGGCAAAGGAAAGAGTGCAAGCTTCACCTCAACAAAGTGTCATCTCTCAAAGCCTTGAGTGGACATAAATTTAGCATGATCCATATTCATTCACTCAGTCTCACTTTATGCCTTTTTTTAATCTCTCAAATGAAAAAATGTCTCAATTATTATTATTTTTTTTTCGTATTTAGAAGTGGTGAGAAAAACAATGGAGGCATTAAAAGGCATCACTTTGCAAGTATTTCTGGACTATTTTGAAAAATTAAAAATATGTTTAGACTGGTGTATTGCATTAAATGGATAGTAATTTGAAAGTGCTTAAATTTTTATAGCGCTTAAAAGTAAATAAACAATTTTTTATTATAAAATTCAGGTTACTTTTGGGTGCCCCCCTCAAATTATAAATAGCATGTCAGGGATTATATAATATGAAACCAATTACTATATAAGAGTATAAATGATTATTATATGATAAAAATTAACAATATGAATGAATCTAATGCAAAAGAATAATGAAATTCTTGAAAGAATATATAATTCATAAATAGTATGCCAAAAACTGAATCTAATTGTTATATATAAATTATATGTCATTATAAAATATATACTTATATGTAAATAATATTTCAAGATATATGTCAGAATATGCTTAAATATGTACCACAAATTTGATTAGACAAACCACACACACAGGTGAATAAATAAATAACTAATCACCTATAACAATTCATAAATAAAACAAGAGCCCTTTTATCAATATAGTGTTTTATCCAAGAAGTGAAATCTTATCAGGTGAGCCTGGGAATTAATAACAGCCCCCCCCTCCATTCACCAATATAATGACTTAAGTTTTAGATATACATTTTTCAATAGTTTTATTTTTCTCTTAATTAAGATTATAATCATTTATATATAATAATTGATCTTCTGGGATATACAGTTCTGGCATAGTTTTTGTAATTTCTAATGTATATGTAAATATGCATTTTTCAAGAGTTATTTTTTTTTATCTCTGTTATTCTTTCTCTCTTAAATAAAATCAAGCATTTTTTTTTTTTGTATTTCTCTGAAATAATTATGTATTTCTAATTTAAGAATTAAATGTCATTGTGTTAATGTATGGGAGAGGAGACTGATGTTAATTTCCAGATTCACCTGATAAGTCCCTGTTTCAGGAAGAAATATTGTGTAGTGATAAAATGATTCTAAGTTTTCTCTTTGCAGTGGTATTTGTAATTTACTGTATATTCATTTACACCCTTTTATATGATTTGATTGACCAACTATTATGTATATTTAAGCTTATTTTGACATAATATCTTGAATGTATTATTCATATCTAAATTCTGCGTAATTCATGCATTTTTTTTATATTCTTTTTTTAAGTATACTACTCACACCTCGTTTCATAACTTTTTTAGATATTCTTTTTTTTTTTAATATTTATAATTTTTTTTCTATTATTTTATTAATGATTTTATTGATAAGCCAAATTTTTTTTTATTATAATTTTTTCATAAAAGATAAAAATTACTCTACAAAAATTTAAAAGAAAGTGCAATATAGTATTAAACTAGCATTCTTGATTTTATCAATGGTGTGTGTTTTTCTTGTCATATATGTTTTCTTAAAAGATAATCTCAATTCCATCATGATTAAACAGATCCTATATCATCTTCAAGTTGTATTTTTAATACTTATCTTAATCTATTTTTGAAATATTTTGTTATCACCTGAAATTTTTCTAGTATTATGATTTTTTCTCTTGCAATTTTCAGACAATATATTTATGAATAATGCTATTCTTATTTTTTTTTTGACAAAAGCTTAGCAGTTTTTTTTCTTTTTATTGCTAACCCAAAAACTATAAATTTGTCATAATTTTTATATGCACAGTATTTCTTTCTTATAACTATATTAATATTTCTTACATATTCATACATTCATTTTCATATTCATAAATTGATTGGTATATTTGACATTCCTATCAGATTTCTAAGAATAGCTTTTAGCCTAATCATTCTCAACTAATTATTTACAAAATTGGTATTTCTAAAAAAAAAATATTGTTGGACCTAAAACAATGCCTATTTCATCATGTTTTCTGATTAACAAATGGTTTTCATTGTTTTTTTTTTTAATAACTCTAAGTGAATTCACTTTTTTAAAATTTTGTTTTAGAATCATCGTGTTTTTTATATTCTAGTAATAAGTTTCCTTTCTCCACTTATTTATAATCCAATATATTCTAATAACTTTGAAAAATATCACTTCCTTTGGAATGTTTTTCCATGTGGTTTCTATAATTAATTTAGTTATTTCTTCATAACCAATTTTTTTATCAGTGATATATAAAAAATTATGCTTAATAATCTTTTATACTTCATTTGACAATTGAATGGATAGCACATAGGATCATAACTTCAGAGTTGCCATCTCTTTATAGCTACCCTAGGTGCAAAATATTTATTAGAAACTAGATTTTCAGAATTTCTCTGGTTTGATTGTTTACAATTCAGTACTTTTTTTTTTGTAAAAACTATATTTTTTTTTAAGTTTTCATTTCTTAATATTTTTTGATTATAGTTTTGTTTAAATTTGAAATCTTTTTTTTTTCCGATTAAATTTGTATTCTTTATTTTTATCCTTGATTTTTTTTTAATGTTATTTTGTTTTTATACTTTTTAATTTTCAGTCATTATTATATTTCATTTTCATTTTTTCATTATCCTGTTAATTTTTCTAATTATCATTGTTATTACTGCATCCATCATTCATTAGCAATTTTTTTTCATTTTCCTTTACTCATTTATTCAATCTTTTATTGTCTTCTTTTAAAAATATTTATATTTTATAATATTCGTTCTGAAGTCTTCCCTTTTTACATTTTTTTTTGTTCTCTGTCATTTTTATACTTCTAGTTAAACTGAGTTTTGAATATTATATTTATTTAGTTTTCTTTTTCATTACTAAAATTTTGAATTTCTTTTTGTCAGTTGTGTTTATTCAACTATGAAGTGAATTAGTTATGACAATTACATTTTTTTTTTGCTGAAAATCATTTTCTTCTAATTTGTTTTTTCAAAATATGTTTTTATGTAAAAGCTATTTAATTATTATAATTTTTTAATTAATTAATAAATGAAAATTAATTATCACTTCTGGTTTTAATTAAGGATTAAAAAATTAATTAGAATTATACTACCCCTCCACCTTCTATATGTTTGTTTTGACATTTGTGAAAGAACCCAACTGCTTCATCAAATCACAAAAGATTGAGTTTGTTAACAGTGAAAATAGTCAGGACATCTCTTCTATACCTGTCTTCTATAGGCTTTACTCTTCTGATCACTACTGTTGTTACAATATTTTGCTATCTTTATAATTGTTTCTTTATGTTTACCACTTCATCACAATTTTTTGTCATTTAATGTTGCATACTTTCTGATCTCATTCATCTATTTACTAAGAAGTGTCTGTATCTTTTTTTTCATTTTCATAATTCAGTCCAAATTTATCTCATCCTATTATGAATTGGTTATTGCACAGTATGAGTATCCTATAATTAGTTTTCAAATTGCATCATTTGTCTAATCTTTTATCTAAGAATGTTTAAGTTTCATATTTATAAATGGTAACTGATTCAATAGATTTTGCAATAATATCTTTTCAAGTTTTTTTTTTTCAGTGATAACATTTGTAATGCCACTTGATATAAGAGCATCATCAAACCTATGCTGATTTAATATTTTTTCCCCTCTTTCTCTCATTTTCAAAAAAATTAATGACTTTTTATTCTTTTTTTTAAAAAAAAACTTCTGTTATATGCCATATTCTTGTATTTATATTAAGAATCAAACCCCCAGTTCATTGATTCAGTGCAAAACTTTTCAAAAATATCTCAAACATGATTACAATCTTTGTTAAATCTTTTTCCTCATTTCAATCAATAAGTTTATGGCCTTTGATCTTCTGACACATGTCTACTGCTTTTTCTATGATTAAAGCCATCATAACTTATTTGTCTTCATATATTTGATATCTTAATGTTTTTTTTTCTGAGTCTTGAGGGGAGGGGATGCACCAAACCATCAAATATGAAAAGAACAAAGTGATAGTGGCTTTAATTATATTAAAAATTTATTAACTTTTTGTTATGAGTTTTAGCAATCCTTTTTTAAAATAGAAGTTGTTCTTTCAGTACATAAAGATCATCAAATGTTTTTATTATTATGCTTGGATCCTTGCTTTGGTTTTAGGATGATTTCTGGAGCTCAAGTTTTATGAATTGTGATCTACTCTATCATTTCCTGTGCTAAAGTTTTATGAAGTGTGGATAAAAAATCATTCAACTATTTTATTTTTTATATTTTAATGATTTTATTTGTTGTGATATCACAGGTGTATTATCTATAAAACATATATGAACTAATCCATTATCTTTATTTATAGATTTTATTATAATAAGCATAAATTATTTTATATTTGTTTGTGCTTATTATTTTATGTAATATACTCTTTAAGACTTTTTTTTTTTTACTTTTTACTGCAAGAAAGTATTTGTTCAATCTCAGTTGAATAGTTTCTTAGATAATAGTCTTATCTTTCCAATATATTTTTGGTATTGGTCATTTTTATGCTAATGAACATTTTATTTCCATTATTCTTCTAGCATAAATAACGTCATCTGATTTTGCAATGCCGTTTATATAAATTTAAAACAGATAAAAGAAGAAATATGAAAATGATAAAAAAAATTTGCTTGAATTCTTAAATCATAAACAGGATAAACTCTGGATTATTTTATGTTATATTCTTTCAATGTAAATGGTTTTACTTTTTAATTTCTTTTCACTTATATAATCTGATAAATAATATGAAGGATGAAGTTAATGCTGTGAACAAAGTGTCAGTATTTTGTGCCATTTAATATAGTGAAGTTACTTGCAATTTATTTGCTTTTATTTACAATGAAACGAACTGTTCAAATTACAGCATACATGCTAGTGAAAAATAAGATATAGAGTAATATTCAGTATGTTTATGTGCATGTTTGTATTGATTAACTGTAAAATGATCTGAAATAGTCTTTATTAATAAAATACATATCTGATCATGTTATGGAAACAGAGCATGCTTTCTATCTGCTTTAAGTTGTCAGTGTTGCAAGAAAAGAAATCATGAGAAAGGTAGAGGTATATAACACACCGTCTTTGTAGTCACTTAATATGGTATTTTATTACTGAAATCATGCTAATCAACATTCTGGATTTGATGTAGTTCAGTACATTGATAAAGTAGTGAACTTGAGAACTAATAGATCCTGTCACTTCTAATGCATAAACATTATATGATATTCTGAGTGGCAAACCATTTATTTGTTTAGTATTTCACATAAAAGTAAAAAAAAAAAAAATATTGTAACATATTTTATTATATGTATGTGCTTCTTTCTGTGATAATACGCATATAATCAAACTTTATCTAGATTTGTATATATCATTAATTAGGAATTATAATTTTTTAATATGTATATGGAAAATATGATATAAATTAGCATTTAATATAACTGTGTGTGTTTGTATGAATTAAATGAATGTCATTCATCTATAATGGTCTAAATTGATAAGAAAAAATATGCATTCAGGAAAGCAATTTATATCAAATAAATATCTCTAGTTCAGCATATCAATCCAGTAGCCTCAGTTATAAAATTGAAACAAAACTTATCCTTTCATCCACTAATATTAACATTAGTATTAAGGAAAGAATGTGGGCATTATGGTATCAAAAGAGGGCAAATAGTGACAACTTTGCACCTATTGGAATATAATTTATTACCAAACTTATATTTTGTTTATTTTTGCATTTGTTCTCTGAATACAGTATTCCTTACTGATAACTCCTAATTGGTCTATTGGATTTGATTTGTTTCTCATTAAAAATAAAAATCATATTTGTTGTTCATAAATAGTTTAAGTACTGGAAATTACAAGTAAAGCTGCAATCCAGTCATTGAGCTCCAGAATCTGAATTCTATCACTGCACCAATCATGAAGAATTATAATGCTAGTAACAAATGTAATCTGCATGTTTTTGCATAAATTAACAAAAAAAAAGATACCTATTCAGAAAAATAAGTATTATTGATTAAATATTTATATTTTCAAAGATAAATTAATTTGGTATTGACAGTAAGAATTTAAAAAATGGAAATGATATTTAATGATTTTAAAAAGTTTTTGGATAAATCAATTGTCAGTATATATATATTTTTTCATATGTCATAGCATCAGCCGGGACATGAACCCACAACCGTCTGCAACCAACTACTTGTTTGCAAGGCAGTTGCGATGACCTCCTGGCAACAACGCTTGACGAAATTGTCAGTATATTTTTGGAATGAAAATTATAATATCTAAAATTGTTCAAAAAACATTGTAAAAATTAATTTTATTTTATTAAGTTACTTTCCTTCTTGATAATTTTTAAGACTCTTAATTTTATTTCTTTTAACAATTCTTTCATTTTTCACCACATTAATATCCTTTGCTTTAATTATATTGAAAATTGTTTTATTCAACAGGGTTAAGTACATTTAGGTTTTTCCAGCTGCTTGACCAGAATTATTAAATTTGTGATTGCTTTAAATTGGTAGTGGGCAGATCTTTTTCAGAGCAAGGGTTACTTGTAATTTTTTCCATATGTTGCAGGCCATTCCCTATATATTAAAATGAAATAATATAATAAAATGAAATATTACAAATAATATTAATTTATTGGCAAAACATTTAATATACACAAAAAATTAATTAAAAATATAAATTCTAAATAGAACCATGAACGTTTATTAAGTTGTTGAAGATTTGTTCTGCTTGCTGCTTGCTAATCTTAAATATCTGGGTATATAATTATTAATCACTACCCTTGCATAGGATTTTAAGTGGTCTTCTATAAGATGGGAATGTGATTTTGACTTGATTATATTCATTGTCAAGTATGTAGCTCATGGAAGTAGATAGAATCAAAAAACAGTATCGAATTAAATATAACTTACTTTAAATTTGGATATTTTTCTTTGTCTTATAGACTTCAAAAATGATTTTTAGATTCTAAAGTGTGCACTTTTAAAATTATGTCATTTGCAAAAGATTTTCATCTTTCTTTACAGAAAAAGAAAATGCATTATTTAAATTTGTAGTCTTTTTCTCACATTAATATTGCTAATTGGATCATTCATGAAGGTATCTACTGGCTCTAGTCTGGTAAATTCTTCAAAACATCTCTCAAATTTGGAGCACAGAGTTACTACCTCATAATATATATTTTCAAATGTACTTCAGATTTTTTAATTCATCAAAAATATTTTTGCAATTTTTTCAATTCTTTCTTCATCAACTTGACAGATGATAGCCTTAACTTATTTTTAGAAGTACTAATATATCCAATTATTTCAGCTATTGCTTTGTTTCTTCTTTGCAGTTCAAATTTGATGCATTAAAATGTTTAGTTATGTTATCTTTTACCTATTGTAATAGAGCCCAAAATTTTTATAGTTAATAAACATCTGTATAATATAATAATTCCATACTCAGTTCCATTCTTCTATTTGAGCTTAAAAGTTTTTTTTCTGAGAACTTTTATCTTGAAAGGACTTCACAGTGATCAAACATGTTCTCATAATGTGACCCATAGTTAGAATTTTATAACAGAGAGCCTGCTAGTGAAAATGCTGTGATATGGAAGATTATCCAGGAAATCATTTCTGATACACATAACCATAAATCTATTGCTTGTTCCAGTCATTGACAATGCTTCATCAATTGTTATCATTGCAGCTTTATAAACTAGAATTTCTTTCTCCTCTGTATATTTTTTAAAAATACAGAAAATATCGTCATCTCATGTTTTTTTTTTTAAAGGTAATAGTTAATTTTTTTCTTCACATTCTCATCTTAAAAACCATTTTTATATACAGAGTTGAAAAATATCAAGTACATCAGGAGATTGATCAAACTGGAAGGAAAACAAAAATAATTAGTCATATTTTTAGTTAGTTGTTCAATCAGACCAGAATTTATAATTTCTGTATCATGCATAATGGCAAACAGAAATGTGTACGTCTAATTGCTGAAATAATAATAATGAATCACTGGATTCTAGAAATGTTTCTGTTATCATTTTTCTATTTATGAAAGATTTCTTATGTTTTGTTGTTTACACATGACTCACATGAAATAATGCAACTGTCATTGCTTTGGATTTAATAATGGCTTTAATAAATTATGTTATTAACTAACTATTTATGACTTAGGTTTTTTTTAATTCTGTTTGCATTATTTAATAGAAAATCTTTATCAAAACTTGCATGCATGGTTTTAAAATATATTTTGACATTTTTTGTTGGAACTATATACGTGCATGTTATATATAACATATATTTTGCATTCATGTCTGAAGAAAAACTGTTCTAATTTTTCTATATTAAAATTGTAAGTCTTTCTTTTCTTTGCATTTATTTCAAAGACATTAATACTATTTTTTTTTGATAATAAACTACTAAAATTTGTACACTTGTCACAACAAAAAAATGGTTGTCAGCTTTGTGATCAAATGATTGTGTTCAATGCATTGCATTGTACAATGAATGTATTCAAGCTGGCAAATTTGTATTTGATAAACAATGCATTTTGAAAAAAGGCACATGTAACCTGATACATTCATTAGATGATGTGCTGGAATACAAAACAGCCACAGTTATAGCAAAGAACTGATTTTTATTTGAAATAACCATATGTAAGTGAAAAATTTATTTTTATGTGTATATATTTAATCTAAGATAATATAGTATATGTTCCCATTATTTTCCCTTTAATTCAGGTGGTCACTTCAACATTTTTTGACAGTGATCTATCTTGCCCACCATAGCCCTAAATTCTCTCTCTTTATAGTCAAGTCAATTTCATTGGGTTTATTGTAATTTAAAGAATTTAAAAATAACAAATGATATTTTATAGTCACAATGAAAAATCTTAAATTGTAATATTTTTTAACTATCACATCAACGAAGGGTGAAAGGACCAAAAAAATTAAAAAATACATATAACAGAAAACATGTTTTCCCTGAACCTTATTTGAAATATAAGATATCAGGCTTTTTTTTTTTTAAAAAAAAAAGTTGAATAAATACAAACTATGACTGTTTGATATGTTTATAAAGTGAAATATTTGCAAGAATCTATGTAAGCAAGATTGCAGCTATGTCAAAGATAATTTTATGAATAATTCTCGAAATGAAAAATTAATAAAATTAATTTAATGGAGGCAAAGGGGAGATTGCTTAATTTGAATAGTTGTTCAATTTTTTTTTACTTGATTTTATTTTCATGTTTTTTAAAATTATACAGTTCACCTAGTCTTTTCTTTTTAAAAATATTGTTTATGAATATATTTAATGTTGTTGTAAGATTCTAATTAGGAACCATTTTTTTTATAAGTTTTTTTTTTTTTCAATGAAACTCTTCATCTTCCATCTTTTCTTCAAAATTGTAATTCTTATCTTAAGAAATTTGAACATACTGATGTATTTTGCTGGTAAGAAAAGCTGTTTCACGTGATTAAATCTACCATTTATTTTTTTAAAAACATTCTTTACCTTTCTGTATTAGAATTTTTTTTAATGCAAACCCCCCTTTAATCATATAGACTTTTTGTTAATCAAGTTTTAGAAATTCTTTTACTAGATATATTTCTTTTGAATCTGCTAATTGGGACATCTTTATAAATCCATTCCCCTCTCTATAAAGTTGATTACTCTTTGCTCTGAATTGTTACTTCAGTTCTAATAATATCTCTTTATATCATAGGATCTTGTTTTAAATTTGTAAATTTTATATTATTTGAAAGAGGACTTTCTTCTAGTTTAGGGATTAATTGGCAAATAGAATTATTCAATATTCTCAATTGTGTTCATATCATATAAAAACGTTTGTGAACTATACTTTAGCCTAATAATTAAAGACTTTTTTATATCAGTGGGTGATTTGTTTGCAAAAACAACCATATCAGCTGTAAAATCTAAGTGATATAAATAATCACTATTTACTTTTATTTTTTTCAACTTCCCTGTTTAATCCACAAAAATACTTTTTAACTTAATACACTATACAGGCTTACACACACCTGCACATATATGTAAGGGATTCGAAGTCAGACTCACACGACCCTCAACTCTCCAGTCCATTTCATATTGCTGACCCATCTGATCACACACATGTTGAAAATATAAATAATCACCAATAAACGTATTTTATGCTAAATCAGTATTCATAAGTTGGTCCAAATTACCATCTCCATACATATATACAATTGGTGCTCAGCTTTATATTAAGATAACCAATCTTCATACTTTAATGGACAGGCTTCAAACTACTACAACCCACAACTCTTCAGTCACCCATTTCATTGAAAACCTGATAATGGAACGTTTAAAGCCACGTTAGTGCCAAGGTTGTCATCCTACTCATGTTGACATTAGTCATTCTGACTCCTCATGTACCGGAGAATAATCCATTTTTACATACATATGCAAGGGACTGGCAGACATTTAACAAACTATTTCAATATGTAACTTAATTCACTGTACAGACTTACACACACCTGCTCATATATATATGTAAGGGATTCGAACTTGGACTTTCACATGAACCTTAACTCTCTATGCCATCTCATATTGCTAACCACTTGGGTTATTAAAGTATGAAGAGAGGATATCTTAATATATAGCTAAGCACTGATTGTATATATGTGTGGAGATGGTAATCTGGACCAACTGATGAGTGCTGGTTTAGCATGAAATATGTATATTGGTGATTATTTATCTTTTCAACATGTGTGATCAGGTGGGTCAGCAATATGAGATGGCATAGAGTTGAGGGTCATGTGAAAGTCTGAGTTCGAATCCCTTATATATCAAAAATACTTTTTGTAAAACTGCTCTTAAAAGTTTTGAAGATATGGAATCATCTTGTCATATACCCTTCTCTATGTTAATCTTCTTATTATCCATGCTTTAAACTAATCATTGCTGTTCATTTTGATAATTATTTTTTATATTTCTATTACACAAAATATACATCTCTGAATGATGTTTACATCATTGATTTTGAAGTTTTTATTACTCTGAACATTTATAACAATTATTTTTTATGATTGATACCAAATATATTTTTTTAAAAAGCATTCAACACTCTTTTTTCTTTTAAATCCTATTTTTTATTTGGTTTTATGAACCATTCCTCCAATGTTCAACCTGGTCATTGTCAAGGATATTTTATAATATATATATTTACAAACAATCTACAGAGAATTATCCAAAATAACATAATAAAATAATTTATTACATAATTGCATATTTAAAAAAAAACTTTCTTCTTGCTTACTTTCATATGCTTCTACATCTTCTTACATTATAATTTTTTAATTTAATTTTTATTATTATATAAAATACCTCTATTCCTCAATAGGTTCTATTCAAAACTGGTTTATATAAAATGAGAAAACCAGTTTTGAGTATAAAGTGTTAAGAATCTGTTATAATTATAGAAATGTAATTATAATAATTGAAAGGTATTTTATATAAAAATATAAATTTTATATTAAAAAATTAAAATGTAAAAAGAATTTAGAAGCATATGAAAGCAAGCAAGAATTAGATTTTAAAAAAGTAATTTATGTGATAAAGTATATTTTTTTATTATATATGTTGTTTTAGAAATTCTTTGTAGGTTTTTTATAAATTTATATTTGTGTATGCAATAATAAATAATCATAACTTGAAATTATGTGACACTTCATCCTTGTACATATTCATATATAGTCATGATTTCAGATTATTTAATCTACCTAAATTAAACAGTAAGCGAAATTCGTTCTATAATTTTAAACCTACATAAAAAATTAAACTTATATAACAACAGAACTTTAGAGCAAGAGTGGTATCATTCTCTCTTCATTGTTTTTGACATCAATATAATTCAGTGGGAGATAGTTACTTTCATTTTAATTACATATTTATATATATTATAAAAATATCATTGAAAATGATCATATAATATACTTGAAACATTAGAGGAAAATTGAAATAAAAAACGGGTTCATAAAATAAAATTAAAAAAAAAAAACAAGATTTAAAAAGAATTGTGTTAAATGACTTTTTTAAATATATTAACATTAATGGGCATATTTGCAATGAAAATTGATGGAATACTTATTATTGTTTTTAATAATTGATACCAAACTAAAACAATTTTTAACATGCTGCATACAATACCATGATTTCTGAATGAAAATTTAAAAAAAAACTGTCATTGATCTTAATGATTATAGTGTATAAATTCCAATTCCATTAATATTTGATCATCTCTTTAAATTTTGCTGATTCAATGTGAAAGTGATATTGGGATACCTGAGTTCTTTGCATACTCTGATAGGAATCTTTCTTTAAAAAATTGGGGTTTTTAATAAATTTTGGAGCATTTTGCACTGGACTTTTTTTCCAACATTTTCTTAAGAATTTTACAAACCATCTATTTTGCTGCTTTTCCTCTTCAATATGAATCAGTTGGATCAGGATATTGCTCTTGAAAAAATACCCTTATGTGAATTGTCATAAATTGTTTTTGATCTTCAACAATATGTGGTTTATAAAATATTCATCTTTTTGAATGCATTACATTTTTTGTGCTTTTCCCATCAATTCATTATATTGTCTAGAGATTTTGATATGCTATTATTATTAGTATGAATGAACTATTAATATGAAATATTATTAATTTCAACTTATAGTTTACTCATGTATTGAATTGTTGAATTCGTTTTAAATAGTTACATCTGATTCAATGTATTATGTTTGTCTAAGGGATTAATTATTTATTTTTTGATCTTATTTAACTGTATTAATTATACCTTGGTTGCACAGCGATACCTTGCTCCATTGTTTTTAGAGTGATGGAAAACAAGCACAAATTATGCATGAAAATCATTTATAGATACAAATAATTTAGTAATTATTATTCACTATCTTATGTGTAATGTAAATTGTTAATTTTAGAAACAGCTTAAGTAATACAGTTGAAAATGCTTTACATCTTTAAACTTTTTAAGTTTATATATATAATTAACTAATGAGTCCCAATAGATTAGTTTTTCATTATAATTGTGTTACTTTTAAATTATTCATTTATAATTTTCAGCATGTACTAACACTGTTAAGTACCGATCTATTCACAACATTTGAATATCCACTTTTTCCAGATTGTGTCAAGTTTTTAAATATTATGTTTAATATATTTGTATATGCTATATCTACTATTTGTGATAAAAGGAAGAGTTATAAATGACACTATTGTTAGCATCTATTGGCAAAACAGATTTGAGCATCAAATTTACAGTAAAAAATATTAATGTGAATAAAATATTAGAATAAATAATTTTATTTGCCATAAGTTTATTTGTAAATTTATAATTTTTTCAATTTTTATAAAATTGGGTTTTTTTAAAAAAAAAACTCAGTACATCTATCACGTACAAACTTTATTGGGAAATATTACTAAATACTTCTAAATTAATTAAATTAATTAGTGGTAGCAGTGGATTTTATTCACATTGATACATTAAATTAGCTATAAGGCACATAATTTAGTATGTTTCAACATTTATTAAATTCAATATTTTTTGGCTGAATGTTTTGGAAGTAATATCTTCTTTCATGGACATAAATTTGTTAAATAAAATGACAAATAATCTATTGTGAATCCTATAGCAATTATGACACAGACATTTCATTTTTTGTTTTTCTTCTGAAATTACAGTGGCTAACCTTATTTATGAGTGGCTGCTCATAATGACAAATATTATTTAAAAAAAATTTTTTTTTAATGAAATATAAATAATTATAGTATAACTATGTAAATAAAATATTAAATTAATTTTTGGTCTGACTGAATAAAAATAATATAAGGGTTTGCCCTGTATGCATTTAAAAGAAGTCCAATTTATTTAATGATGGAATACTGTTCTACTCTATTATTAACATGAAGTACTGTTATATATAATTTTAATGCCACAGTAATTTCATATATTGTTTAAAATATTGAGGTTAAAATTAAATATAGCATTTAAATGTTTACAGATTACAATTCTTGTCAGTATTTTTATATTCATAATAATCTTGATTTTAGTTTGTTTTATTTTACAAATAACAAAACTTAAGGGGGGGGAATGATATTTGTTTTGTGCAAACTTTGTACCTCAATTCAAAATGCAATCTTTCAAAGGCTAGAATATTTTTCATAATCACATTTATTTATGCTGTTTTGCTTTTATGTATTTATACTTTGAACAAAATTCAACAAACCATCATCTTTTATCAATACACTATGATAATGGGATGAAACTATGAAATATACAAATATACATAGAACTGTTTGCTGTATGATAAAAGAACAAAAATTTGCAATCACACACATACTTTTATTTCAGCCACAATGTATATATTGAACTGGGTCCATCGAAGTTACAGTTTTATTGCAACTTTTAAAATTTTGTAACTAACTTTTGGCAACTTTGTGACTGTGGCAATGGATTGTCCCTTTAAGCAAAAGAGTGGAATACCATTGATAAATTAACTATCAATGGTACCTATGGCCAGATCGAGGATATACAAAGCACAACCTATGATTACATTTCCAGGTCATAGCACTCCTCGACTACTAGATCAACACCTACATCCAAAGCACTTTATTTGTTTTAAGTATACAACTCAGGCACCATTAAATCATATAAATTATATATGGTCAGCATGCTCAGACAAACCACAAATCTAATGCTTGAAATATCCCAAGTTAGCTCATACACTTGTCAGGGGTCCAGTGCATTTTTCATAATATACATAGATATTTATACACTAATTTACTGGTGACATAGTGACAAAAGTGAGAGAATAGACAAAATAACAATTAAGCAACATTATTATTTATTAAGCACACACATATACTTAACAAAATATATAAATGATGACTCTAGGCTATAGTTATAATAGTCTTTTGTTAAAGTTCATTTAATTTAAAATCAAGTGTCTATTTATTTAAAGTATCTACCCAGGTTTTCATTTATGTATTTTCCAACTGGTTGGCCTTTTGGTTCCATTGTTGGTTCCAGAGTTTGTCTTTATTTCTTTGGCTGAACTATGGGAGAGATTATATGCAGCATTTCTTTTAGGGCTTAGGCATTTGTTTTGGGCATTGGCTCCAGGCAAGTACAATTGATTTTGCTAAGAACTAATGCATGAAATTGTTAAACACTCCTATGATTGTCTAGCAACACATGTTGCTAGTTCTGTAGCTTCTGCATTGAAGAACCAAAATCACCAAAATGTATAGGTATTGAACTGAGTTCAGACCTATATGACTATATAAGCTAATGAGTTGGGATTGAAAATATTAGTGTATTCAATTTAAGACTCATAATTTTCTAGTTGAGATAAAAGGTGATTGCTGGAGGGTTGCATTATTTCCTAAGATCTAGGTGCAGTGTTCTCAGATCCAAGGCTCCTCATTGACAAAGGCCACAAGCCAGAAACTAGTCTGGGGATATTGGATGAGTAGGCACTAGATGGGAATTTTATGTACAATGCTTCTGGAATCCATTGATTACTCTGGATTGCACTGAGTGGCAATATGTATAGAGTTTTGCCCTGTTTTAATAAGTTATAAGCAAGCATAAGAAATGGTGATCATGTAATGTTTATCGGCTTAAAACCAATCCTGTCTAATAGGATAGAGGTGGCTATGGTTATTAAAGAGCCAAAGTCACCAAAATGAAGAACTAAAGTCACAAAAAATATAGGTACTGAACTGAGTTCAGACCTATATGACTATATGAGCTTATGAGCTTGGATTGAAAATATAGTGTTTTCAATTTAAGACTCATAGTTTTATAGTTAAGTAGAGATAAACGATGGCAGCTGGAGGGTTGCATTAGATCCTAAGATCTAGGTGCAGTGCTCTCAGATCCAAGCCTCCTTCTTGATGAAGGTCACAAGGCAGAAAATAGTCTGGGGATATTGTATGAGTAGGCACTAGATGGGGATTTTATGCACAAGCCTTCTGGCATCCATTGATTACTTTGGCTTGCACTGAGTGGCAATACATATAGAGAGTTTTGCCTGTTTTAATAACAGTTATAAGCAAGCATAAGAAATGGTGATCATGTGATGTTTATTGGCTTAAAACCAATCCTGCCTAATAGGATAGTGGTGGCAATAGTTATTAAAGAACCAAAGTCACCAAAATGTATAGGTACTGAACTGAGTTCAGACCTATATGATGATATAAGCTTATGAGCTTGAATTATAAATATTATAGGGTTTTAAATTTTTAAAAAAATAGAGATAAAAGGTGGCTGCTGGAGGATGGCTAAGATCTAGGTGCAGTGCTCTCAGATCCAAGGCTCCTTACTGATGGAGGTCACAAGCCAGAAACTAGTCTTGGGATATTGGATGAGTAGGCACTAGATGGGATTTTATGCACAAGCCTTCTTGCATCCATTGATTACTCTGGCTTACATTGAGTGGCAATATGTATAGAGTTTTGCCTGTTTAATAACAGTTATAAGCAAGCATAAAAAATGGTGATCATGTGATATTTATTGATTACCATAATAAGTGAGTATATCTTTGATTGATCTTTGTACCTATGTATACCACATACATGTTAATTTCATAGCTAGGAGAGGAGAGGTTAAGAATCAGCTAAATATTAAATATATATCTAAACTCACTTCATCCATGCTGTCTTCCATTTCCATTATTCCCAAGATTCAAACTCATGGAGAATCTGCATAATCACCTAGTTCAAGTTATATTATTATCATTTGAAATACAGGTAGATGTAAATATGTGTAGGTGTTTAATGGTAGGTGTGAATATATGAAGTTATATGTAAATAGGCAAAAAATAGTTCTAAATATGTGAGAAGATATGGCCAACTGAAAAATAGATTTAGAAAATTACACCAAAAGTTTTTAATTTAACATTTGAATATATTTAACAACTATATTTACAGTGATCAATATTTTTAACAAAGAAAATTTATATCAAAATTATAAAACCTTCAATTTTACATTTATGATTATTCTTTGTTTAACTAACTATTATTCCAAACACTTATCACTCACAAAGAATAGCCATTTAATGTCCCTATTAACATAAATGAAATTTGTATTATGTTTATGATTATCTCAATCATCTTTGCTTTTTATATTTTATTTGGAAATCATATTTCATTTTATTTTAATTAACTTGATATATTAGATTTGTATCTGTCAGTGGTGATATGGGATTCCCCTATTATATACTGTCATGATGTAGGCAAGGAATATCATTCATCATAGAAATAGTTAGTCAAATATACTGAAAACATTTAATACAATTATTAGTATAAACAAACAAAGAAATATATGTATAGTGCAATTGTACAAATGTTTGGACTAAATATGTATTTGGTAAAATCTTACCTTTCTCCCTTGATGATGATTGAATTTGTACACAAGCAAGCCGCTCATTGTAAACTATATTTTATTTTACTTACATTAAAGGCAACAATATTTCTCCATTATGTTATGTACTAATACTTTATATTTCCCATTTTATATCCATATTAAAGTAAAGATAAGAGCAAAAACATATATATCAAATATAAAAATAAATGCAATTAATGATATCAGTCTAAATTAAGTTTTGAAATTTGTAAGAAAAAATGTTTTGTGAATCATTTTGGTAATCCTTGTTAATCCATTTCAGTATAGATGATAAATTGTGAGTGTTCTAGAACATCCATTAAGTTACTTATCCTTTATATCCTTGGAATGTCTACCTTGAAATGGAGAATTATTGAATCCATTCATTAAGGATTGACTTGATGTTTTGTAGCACAGATGTAAAGCACTAGATCAAATCCATCCCAGTTATGACAGTTATAGCTCCATGAGCGACAACTTTCTTTTCCCGATGTTGCTTTTGCACTTAGCAATGCATATTTGTCTGTCATTTATATATTTCTGGAATAACTTATTTTGAGTGAATTAATAGCAATATTTCTTATATTATGAGATATCCACAGGTCTAGATACTTCGATCTATAACTTAGAATTACAGATATTTTGAAAATTCTAATGATGTGAATTTACTTTTGAAGATTTTAATTTTGAATTCCTCAATTGGCTAACTTTAATTCTCTATGCTTGTTCTTCCTTTCTCGGATCTTCAGATATTGGTTTTTTATATTATTTCAACTCAAAAGTGGCTGATGTTTCTATTAGAATTGTAAATTCGAATATTCTACTTAAATTTTTGTAGGTTATTCGGCAGATGAGAAATTTTATTTCTCTTCCGAGAAGAAGCTCATTGTTGAAAAACAGCAAGTTCATGGTTATCATTTAAGTTCATTGTTGACATCATTAGTAATGAATATTATTATATATAATGTGTTAATAACAATAACATTTTTATTTGATATTTCTTTACTTTAATATAAATTTTCATTTCTTGATGGTGTTCATTTTATTTGATCATATTTATCATGCATTGTTATAGTGTGTTTGAGTTATATCACACTTAACAAGATAATAATTATTAAAGGTTAGTTGTCATATATGTGTCTATAATTTAATTGAGATGTGTATTTATAGTATAATTAAGTTGAGGTTTAAATGTGTGTTGCAATTAATAGTTTATCAATTATATGCTTTAATTTTTATTAATCTAGGGATTAATAAATAATGTTAATATCATGGGTCATGGATTCAGATTAGGCTATAAGGTGTGTAATTGGTATTGGAGGGATATAAGGGACACATGTAACACTATATAACAGCAGTGCACCTACTACTCTATATAATGTTAAATTTGAAGTATAATTACATACATCTTAATGTATTCCAGCTCATATTTATGTTTATTATTTATTTTTCTCATTTCATTTAATAAAATAGATATTGCACAGTAGCAGGAACACAAGAATAATAGAACTAAAGTATAGTAAACTTCATTGCATTGTTTCTGTTACTTTCATTTTTTTATATCTATTTTGTTGCATGCCTATTTCTGATCATGGAAATAGCATTATTCTTTTGACCTGGTTTCATCAGTTTTCAAATTGCCATTTTATCACATCGTCACTGACAAATCATAATACTAGCACAATAGTTTCCCCGGAGTTTTGTTTTTAATAATTTGAATTGATGCACTACTTATTGCTTTTTTCTTTATATTGGGTGAAGAATTAGCAGTGTTATTTTGGGCATCATGGTTGATCATAGATAATAAAAAACATATCACTTTTGAGCTTTAATTCTTTGTAAGCAGTTTTGTAGAAATTCATGTACTTCACTGGTTTGCCCCTATTTCTGATTTATTCATGGTATTTTCTGTTATTGTTTTATTTTCTTACAATATTGCATAATTATGTTGAACCTTTCTGAGTTATACAATGTGGTGATGAAAATAAATGCCTTTTATGTGGATAGTATGTGATTACAAAAAAGTTCTAGACTTTGAAAAATCATATTTTAAATTGGAAGTGTTAAATTTACACACCCACCAAAATTTATTAGATAAATGGTTTTTTTTTCCCGCAAGTAATGTTTTCAAATTATAAAATCTTGAAGCATGATTTTAAAGATCTTTTCACTTACATTTGTTATTTATAAACACTATATCCATTAACTTTTGGCAAGTACACAGCACACGAGAGTATTCAGTAAACTACAGAAAGCATTTGTCACGTGGTTTACTGATTCTTTGATTTAACCAAGTGAGTTTTGAGTAAATATTTTTTTTTTGCTTTGTTTTATTCATATGAATATTAATGGCAATGAACATTAAAAAAATGAATGGGAACTCTTTACATTTTATTTTAATATATATAAATCTGAGGAAATGTGAGATCATTTTATGTAATGTTTTATATGTAAATATCTATGTTGGGCTATTTTGTTTATTTGTGTAGTTTTATGCCATGATAGAACAATGGTCTTACTTGAATGTCATTAGTTTTGTTGAGAGATTACCTATTTGACGTAATAATTATATTTATAATGGGTTTTCAGGCATATAGTTTTAAGGTTATAGCCTTAATATATATTACTATTTGATGTAAGTAAATAAAAATCATAAATTAACAATTTTTTTTCTAATTAAAAAAATATTTTATTTGCAAATTTGAGAAATTCAGTATAACAGCTATTAGACTAATCCAGCTATTGACAAATGTAGCTTTTTTTAAAACCACCAATTTTAGAAAACGAATTTATTTAAAAAAACATTAAAAGAGTTTCTGTTGGTAAACTAACCATATTTGGTTATTAAAACTTTGTTTATATAGATTGGCTTTTATCTTGAACTTTAGCATACATTTTATTTTATAAATGTTGGTCTTTAATACCTTTGTTTTGCAATAGGTTATATTTACACTAAGAAGGATCACAGTTTATTAGTTTCCTTTCACGGTAACAATATTTAGTATTGATTTTCAATATAAATTTCTTTTCTTTACCAATACTTATTAATTGATATTTTCAGCAAGTATGATTTATTCAATAGAGAATATATCTCAGAAATGTCCTTACTATTTTATTTTACTCAAATTTTCATTTAATGTTTTTATTTAATTTTTCATCTAAATTATAATGAAATTATTCAAGTTTATTATTTTTATTTTCAATTACCCTCAAAATGAAATTAAGGAAATTAAAAGATTAATTGATTGGAATAATTATTTTTATTCAAGTAATGATGAAAAGTTTGAATGTTAGAATTGACATTTTTATAAAGATAATGAGTTCTATATTGTTATATAAAAAAAATGTATTAGAACTCACATTAATTAAATTTACAGAAATTAACCTATTTAATTTTTTTAAAATTAAAATCCTAAGCATATAATGAGAAATCAATCCTAGTGGTGTCAAAAATGGATTTTATATATCATGATAACAAGAGTATTGCTCGAAATATAATTGAATTTAATAAACTTTAATACCAGTAATAAGGTTTGAGAAATTCAATTTGCATTTGAACATCAAAATAATAAAATTGAAAACTAATGAAAAACTCCGCACATATAAATTTGTACAATCATCAACAAACATTTCAGGCGAATCTCAAAA
Source organism: Epiperipatus broadwayi (assembly GCA_028023455.1). Classification (NCBI taxonomy): domain Eukaryota; kingdom Metazoa; phylum Onychophora; class Udeonychophora; order Euonychophora; family Peripatidae; genus Epiperipatus; species Epiperipatus broadwayi. The sequence continues at coordinate 338,031 of JAQFVV010006517.1, read as the reverse complement.
TTAGATTCATGACTTCATAAATTCTTACTGTTAAAATAATTTTGATAATGGATTGAGTTCATATTATGGAAAATTTAGTAGCTGCAAAGAAGAATTTAATATAATCAGCAAAAAAATTTAAAACTGATGAAAAAGATGAAAATATTTGAAAGGTAATATTTAAATAATAATATACAGGTGATAGGAAACATCTATTTTTTTTAATTATAGTTGAGTCTAAAGAGAGAAAAGGAAAATATTTAAAAAGACTGGACAAAATTTAAATACTGGGAAACATCTTATGTAGTATTTAAAAGAACAAGATGGAACTAAGATTACATTTATAAAGGAAATTGTAATAAAAGTTTAATGTAGCATATACGTAATTCATTTCTTATGAAATTTGTAATACATAGCAATAATTTAATAGGTGTAGTTAATCTTTTAAAGGTGAAAATGAAGATTGTATTAAACCTGAATTATCACAGGGTAGTAAAGAAAGACAACATTTCTGATAACTGTAATAATGCACTTGCAGTATTAATATGCAAAAAAAAGTGATAGAAAAGAAAGCTGTTAAAGAAGAATCTAACAATAGACTGAAGATTGATCAAAGAATTATAAAATAATAATAATTATTATTATAAATGAGAGCATTTGAAGTGCATTCTATTAACTTATTATATAACTAAAATATAAAATGTTATATAATAAGCAAAATTTGGAACTGTGAACTATGATAATATAAGATCCAGAGGAGTGAATTCAGGGAAATCCTCTTCATCAGCTGCACCAAGCGCTAATATCACTAACTACAAACTAGAGTAGGCTTGAATGTAACATTTGTTTAATATATTTATTTCACTTGACTTTATTTCATTATTATAATATATAGCATTGTAAAGTATTAATTACATAATTGAATTATTATAAATCAACTTTAGTAAATATTGATTTGTCTATTACTATTTTTTGTAAGAAACTATATAGAGAAGTTATTCTGTTTTTCTTTTAAATAGGTGATTTATAACAAGCCTCTCTAATATATAATATCTACCTGACTAAATTTTTGATTTATTTTTTAAATATATATATAAATTCATCCATGTGATTATTTTCTTTGATAGTTGTCTTTTATTTTTATATTCTTTTAAATATTAAATAATATAAACTCACATATAGGTATTATCTCCACATGTTTTTTCTTCGTTAAATATGAAAAATATATAAATCTGATTTCACATTTTAAAAGCTTTCTTTTACTTTCATTCATTTAATTTTCTAGCTTTTACAAGATAATTAAAGCTGTTAGCATTTCATAGGATTGCAATGGTGAAGTAATATATTATGCCTATGTGTAAAAGTAATTTAAACTTATTAAAATTGTAAATTTAATAGAGGTTTTATTTTTTTTGTTATTGTTATGAAATGATAATTAGTTCAATTTATTTTAAACTTTTTTTATAACAGGTAGATGATTACCTGGAAAAGGAAGCTGACTGAAATGATGTGGAATTAACAAATTAGTTTCCAAAGCATGTTTTAATTAAAATGTAATTTTTAATGTTCTATATATATACTCACACACTTATATTATTCATCAGTGCCAGGTCGATCAATTTTGGCACTCGGAGTAAAGTTAAACTCTGTTCCTTTTAAAATTATTGAAAAGGCTATAAGTATTTATTCATAAAAGCCTCATTTGCAGAGATATCACATCCTCCTGCCATGCTTATAACTTGGAATTCTAATCCAGACAAAATGAAAGAGGCTTAGGATTTTTTTTCTCACAAATTGAATATTGGTTAGTTAATAAGTGCCTAGCGATTTTCAGTTAGCATGTTAAAACAAGAGTGGAAAAATGATTCAAACCCATGAACTGCCAATTGGAAAGCCTGGTAAGTATTGACTTCTCTTTCATTGTTGCTCTATGATAGACTCTTGGAGAGGTCTTTGTCCTGCTATAGGCTATTTATCTATTTATTCAAAATGTCCAACTAAAGAAAACACAGTAGTCAAATATTCAGTATAAAAATTATTTGTCCACGATATTGTTATAGACATATACTTAATATAATAATCAATCTAAAGATTGAAACATACAACTAATTATGTGTACAATTATTTAATTATTAACCTAGCTTTAAACTCTTATTGAGACCGTTTCAAGATATAACGTTTTATACATCACATAACACACTGGATCTAATAGGTAAAAAAATGTATTAAGTAAAAGTAAATATATTTATTAAAAAATAAATTATAAAACCAGAAAATAATTATTACATTTTCATTTACCATTGTCAAACTTCCTCCACTCACAACTTTGATGCCATCCATTTCAGATAAATACAACAATGACTATTACTAATCATTATCGAAACTAGAGATTATCTCTAGCACAGATATAAACTTTAAACCTCAGTTAAAGATTAATATATCTGATTTATTTATTTATTTATTTTACATACACGGAGTTATTAACCTTTCTCTTTCCCGTATGTAATATCTTATAGATATAATAAACACCTCCATACTTATCCATTCTTTTTAAATTCACTTAAAGATATAATAAAAAACAAATGACCCCCAAGATGCATTTCGTGCTGAACCAGCATTCATCAGTTGGCCCAGGTCACTATCTCTCATATATATATCTTTATTATATGAAAAGTATTTATCTAGTGTAAATTATTACATTTTCATTTACCATTGTCAAACTTCCTCCACTCACAACTTTGACGCCATCCATTTCAGATAAATACAATAATGACTATTACTAATCATTATCGAAACTAGAGATTATCTATCTTGGGGGTCATTTGTCTTTTATTATATCTTTATTTAAGTGAAATTTAAAAAGAATGGAGAAGTATGGAGATGTTTATTATATCTATAAGATATTACATACGGGAAAGAGAAAGGTTAATAACTCCGTGTGTGTAAAATAAATAATTAAAAAAAAACAGATATATTAATCTTTAACTGAGGTTTAAAGTTTATATCTGTGCTAGAGATAATCTCTAGTTTCGATAATGATTAGTAATAGTCATTATTGTATTTATCTGAAATGGATGACGTCAAAGTTGTGAGTGGAGGAAGTTTGACAATGGTAAATGAAAATGTAACAATTTACACTAGATAAATACTTTTCATATAATAAAGATATATGTGAGAGATAGTGACCTGGGCCAACTGATGAGTGCTGGTTCAGCACGAAATGCATCTTGGGGGTCATTTGTCTTTTATTATATCTTTATTTAAGTGAATTTAAAAAGAATGAAGTATGGAGGTGTTTATTATATCTAACCAGAAAATAATGCAGAAAAATGAAATTAACTAAATAAATATTTAATAAATAAAAAACATACACAGCAATAATAACAAGAAACTCACAATATATTAAATCATGTATAATATTTTAAATATATAAATTCAACATTCCTTTTCTTTTTAAAACTTGTTTTTATTCCAACTATAATTTTCTTTCTCCTTCCAATACAACGTTTCAACTACATTCTGTAGTCATTATCAAGTTTCCTTAAAAAATAATAATAATAATAAAATAAATAAATAAAAATAAAAAACAAAAATAATAACACAAATAAATAAAATATTAATACATTCCAAATATATAATATTCAATTAAAACCATAATATTATTATAATCTACAAATACAATTATTTACCTCCTTCCCTATCTTTAATTATTTCTTTTAAATTACCTTTATAAATTAATACTCTTCTTATATAAATTTATTATCTTTTCTCTAAATCTTTACCCATTAACATTCTTTTATAATCCCCCCCTTTTTATTTTTATATATTATTCCTATATTATCTTATTTTTTATCTCTATTTATTAACATTCTATTTAATACTGGTTTATACTGATCTATATATTTCCTCTTTTTTATTTCTCTTTAAAATTTTAACCATTCAATGGCTTATATCAAAATTTTCATCTTAAATTCCTTTTTATGAATATATATAGCAGATTTTTTATCATATAAATGCTGCCTTAATCTAGTTTTTAATTTATTCTTACTTGTTCCTATATAAGTCATATTTATATTACTTTTATCACAATCCATACATTTAATTATATATACTGAATTTATACATTCTAAAATATCAATTTTATCATAATCATTTATTAACTCACCCAAACATTGTTTCCTTTTATAAACAGGGCAAATTAATGTATTATATCTCCTATTAAAATACCTAAAAAATTTCTTAATTTTAAAAAATAAATATCTTGAAATCTAAATCTATATAAATTATTTTATTTTCTCCATTTTTATTCAATTTAATCTTTCTTTTTATATTTTCAATATTATAATTAGATATCATTTTTTTTACAATATATTCAGGATAATCATTTTTAATACATTCCCCCCTAATATTATTTATTTCATTCTTAAAAAACATTTCATTTGAACATACCTTAACAGCCCTAATAATCTTATTATTAACAATATTAAGCTTGCAATGTTTTTCAATATCAGAGTACCAATTATTAGCTAATCCAAAATATGTATTCTTTCTAAATACTGTTGTATCTATACAAATTATTCCATCCATTCCAAATTTTTTAAAAATTCTTATATCCATATAATCAATTACATTGTTATTTTCTTTTTCCATTGTAAACTTTATTTTATCATTTTTTGTATTTATATACCCAAAAAAATTATTTGCTTTTCTAACATTCCCATTAAAAATCAAAAAATAATCATCTACATATCTATTATAAAAATTGGCTTATTTTTTCCATTATTAAAAATTCTTTTCAAAATTATACATATATACATTTGCTAAAAGCCACTCAAACTATTTCCCATACTTAATCCATATGGAGATAAATTTTATAAACAGAAACATGGATTAAGTATGGGAAATAGTTTGAGTGGCTTTTTAGCAAATGCATATATGTATAATTTTGAAAAAGAATTTTTTAATAATGGAAAAAATAAGCCAATTTTTTATAATAGATATGTAGATGATTATTTTTTGATTTTTAATGGGAATGTTAGAAAAGCAAATAATTTTTTGGGGTATATAAATACAAAAAATGATAAAATAAAGTTTACAATGGAAAAAGAAAATAACAATGTAATTGATTATATGGATATAAGAATTTTTAAAAAATTTGGAATGGATGGAATAATTTGTATAGATACAACAGTATTTAGAAAGAATACATATTTTGGATTAGCTAATAATTGGTACTCTGATATTGAAAAACATTGCAAGCTTAATATTGTTACTAATAAGATTATTAGGGCTGTTAAGGTATGTTCAAATGAAATGTTTTTTAAGAATGGAATAAATAATATTCGGGGGAATGTATTAAAAATGATTATCCCGAATATATTGTAAAAAAATTGATATCTAATTATAATATTGAAAATATAAAAAGAAAGATTAAATTGAATAAAAATGGAGAAAATAAAATAATTTATATAGGATTTAGGGTATCAAGATATTTATTTTTTAAAATTAAGAAATTTTTTAGGTATTTTAATAGGAGATATAATACATTAATTTGCCCTGTTTATAAAAGGAAACAATGTTTGGGTGAGTTAATAAATGATTATGATAAAATTGATATTTTAGAATGTATAAATTCAGTATATATAATTAAATGTATGGATTGTGATAAAAGTAATATAAATATGACTTATATAGGAACAAGTAAGAATAAATTAAAAACTAGATTAAGGCAGCATTTATATGATAAAAAATCTGCTATATATATTCATAAAAAGGAATTTAAGCATGAAAATTTTGATATAAGGCCATTGGAATCGGATTACAAAATTTAAAGAGAGAATAAAAAAAGAGGAAGTATATATAGATCAGTATAAACCAGTATTAAATAGAATGTTAATAAATAGAGATAAAAAATAAGATAATATAGGAATAATATATAAAAATAAAAAGGGGGGGATTATAAAAAGAATGTTAATGGGTAAAGATTTAGAGAAAAGATAATAAATTTATATAAGAAGAGTATTAATTTATAAAGGTAATTTAAAAGAAATAATTAAAGATAGGGAAGGAGGTAAATAATTGTATTTGTAGATTATAATAATATTATGGTTTTAATTGAATATTATATATTTGGAATGTATTAATATTTTATTTATTTGTGTTATTATTTTTGTTTTTTATTTTTATTTATTTATTTTATTATTATTATTATTTTTTAAGGAAACTTGATAATGACTACAGAATGTAGTTGAAACGTTGTATTGGAAGGAGAAAGAAAATTATAGTTGGAATAAAAACAAGTTTTAAAAAGAAAAGGAATGTTGAATTTATATATTTATTATCATGGAGCTATAATTTAAAAAGAAAAAGAAATGAAAAGATGTGTATATAATTATAATATTTTACCATGACTTTATCTGGCATTTTAGTGGTTTTATCAAGGTATTGAGGAATTCTACCTTACCTCTATAGCATATTTGTGTCGTTTAAATGTAAACAATTCATAATAAGTGTACAAGTCCTATATTTGAGCTTTGCTAATAATGAGGACAAAAATACAATAAATAATTAACTGTAATTTTTTTTTAAAGTTTATTATAGGCATAAATAGACGATATACACCTTTCTTATCACTCATTTATCACTGGATTGGTAAACTATTATTAATATTGAGCATGTTAAATATTCATAAAAGGGACACTACCTATATGGAGATTATTATCATTGTATAAATGCATTGATAAGTGAGAATTTTTTGATAATTAAACAATAGAAGGCTTACTTTAATCTGCCAGATTATTTTTGTTTGATCCAATTGAATTTATGATAATAAAACATGATGTAAATTTGGGATTCTTCTATTATAAAATTTTTGAGAAAGAAATGTAAAAACTTTTTGGCTATGTGGATTTAAATATAGAATATTTGTAATTTTGTATTTGTTTTCTTGTAGAATAAATATTTGTTGCTGTTATTTAAGAAATTTTTCATAGCTGTTTGTTCACATCATTCCACTTATCAACCAGAAATCATTCCATATATTGAATACAAATTTCAATGCTTATAAAATATTATAAATTATTTTAAGTGTATTTTCTAAAAGAATACATGAATATTGAAGCTAATAAGAGTCACTTTAGTGAATTATTTAAGCATTAGTATAACATCTAAGAAAGATGTATTTGCTTAATAAAGAGTTACAATTGGATTTGTCGTTTTGGTTCACTTTAAGTTGCTTATTTCAAATAACTGTGCATATTTATTTTAAAATCATATTCATATTCAAAGATCATATTTGTTATTCTATGATAAAATTTAATTTTACAAGAATTTAGTTCATATTTAAAAAAATGTTTAAGTAGATTTATTCTAAGTAGATTTATTACCCATTCTTAATATCTGAGTGTAATCCTAGGTTATTCATTATCTTATTGTAAAATTAAGAGGTCATGTTTTATTTTATTTAGTTATCAATAGTATGATTATTATCATAATTATGATAAGGTATTAGCTTAGGGAAAGTGTATATCTTATTTATTTTATTAATTAGGATTTCATTCAATATTGAATAAATCTAAAGAGCCAAAAGAATGTATGAGGTCATATTACCATAAGATACCACAATATAATTTCATGAACCATATTATTAAATTTATTTTGAAAATGAAGAAATTACATTCAAAAGATGGATTTTAAGTGACATAGATTTTCAAAGAACAATTTAATTTTTATAAGAATTAAATAATGTTTTTATGTGTTCAAAGCAGTGAGATGCTTAGAAGATACTAAAGAGATGGATTAATTGTAATCGTATTAAGTGTTTGAAGAAGAAAGAAATTTAAATATAACCTCAGAACATATATTCACAATATTGAGATTCTTTTACTTATGTTAGAATGAGTTGAGATTTCTCCTCTTCTTGATTTATTAATAGTATTACTTCATATTTTCATAATACATTATTATAAGTGTTTCCTTTTTATATCTTATTGTACCATATGGCATTTATTTTATAAACCCATTGAGCTTAGCATTATCACTTAAGATTTATACAACATGAAGTGTTGTTGCTTATTCACTCTATTCTTTTATACATGCCCTGAAGCTTTGTTGTTACCACTGTTCACTTTCAATTTTGTTTCTGTCTCTGTCACAATTTGACTTGCCAAATGATCATTGAGGGTGTGAGAGTAATTATAGCCTTTTGTAGGCTCTATCTTTTTAGATTACAATACATATTTATAATACAATTTAATTTAAAAATTATACAGATCAAGATAGAATAAGATAGTTAATAAAAATACAATAGACCAATAATTTGTGTGAGAAACAAGGCATATTTAGAGTAAAGGTGAAGAGAACTTCTCTTGATAGCATATGTATGCAGTGTGCTCAAATCTACATGCATGCACATGTTATGTGTCTACTCAATACCTTTCAGAAAAACTAAATAAACTATTTTTATTCAATTTTTTGTGATGAAAATTGATGATATGAATATGAAATGCAAAAGGTATGATATCCACTGTGATGTTAAATTTGTAAATGTTGTATGTACTTGCCTGAACAGATAGCAGTGACCATTTTTTTGTGTGAAATTTTATGATTGCAGTGATAACATTTGCATTGTGAATGAGAAAAGTTAAAATTTCAATTAAAACGGTATTCGCAGAGCAAAGTTAATGATGATAATAATTTTGTCAATTCTAATAGATGTAAAGTGTACCATTTTAAAAGTTCATATTGAATTCTAAATGTTTCTAACTATAAATTACTTAAACTCAATACTTTTTGGAACATTTTATTTGTTTACATACTCTATCTACAAATTTAATGCTTTTTCTGTCTTTGTTAAATATTTATCATGTCCTATGAATGTAACTTAAACATTTTTAGAGAAACACAAGAAATCTTACAATATTTTTTTTTTTTACTATCCCACAAATTGATGATTTGTTCTTATTGAATAGCATTCAGCTCCAGCATGATATTTTTTTAAAAAATAAAAAATAATTTTGTCACACAAAAAATATACTTCATGAAATTTTTTTAGATTTGGTAGAATTTTTACTAGCATAGTTTAAACAATATTTTAATTTTTATATTTACAACAGTAATGCAAATTACTGGTTTTGTGATCACACCCTCATTGAATTTACAGAGACAAGAAAATGGCAGTCAGTCCACTAGAGGGAGCCAGGGACTCCAGTTTACTCTGTTACTGGCTCCTCATTATCTAAATTATATTTTAGAGATTTTTTTTTCTCTAAAAAGATTCCATTTGACCAGAGTAACCTTTTAGGTTCCTTTGTACACAATGGCACCATCAGACAACAAGTAAGCGTGATTAAAATTTTTCTTTGGAGCACTGTTAAAAATAACTGACAGCCATGTAAATTTCTAGAAATTTCTATTGAAAGACTTAATTTCAGGGAATATTTTGATTCAGGGCAGCTTTGCTGACTGGGTGAGAGTGTTTGATTGTTAGGAGGATCCATGAGGGCCTGAATCCTAGTTTTTATATGGGGCAGAGCTGGGAAGAAGGTGCTCTGGGGATTGTTATCAGAATTGGATAGCTCATTTATTTGTTAGCAATAGTAGCATTATTTATTTAGACTTTAATGCTTGCTTTTTAAACCTGAGATTTTACTTTTAAAGAAAGAATTATTCTACAATAGTAAATTGTTTCTCATTGTACCTGATCATTTATTTCAAGTGTTACTTTATCTTTTATCCATGCATTCGATGCTGGATCACTGACGTTTTTACCAGATTTGGATGACTCATTCATTTGTTAAAAATGTCAACGTTATTCATTGCAGTTTTGTGCTTGCATTTTAGGCCTGAGATTTGACTTGTGAAAAAGATTTTTTTCTACTATAGTTAATTGTTTTAGATTGTATCTGAACATTTGATTTCAAGTGTTGCTTGATTATTCAACCTTACATTCTATATTGAATATTTTATCTCTATCTTGAATGCTGAAGTGTACAAATCAATAATTTTAATATTTGACTATATGGATTAGTGCTTCTGGTTTTCATAGGTTATCAGAGTGCTGAAACATGATGGACACTATTCAATATGTGATTTTAATGGATACATTACTCTATGTACATCTTTGATTGCTCTATAGATCTAGAATTATATTATGGTATAACACATAATGCAAGCATCTGGTTACTACATATATATTAAAGTTCTTGATTTTGGAAAGTAATGATGAATTTTTTATGCAAGGCATTGGAAATCCTGGAGATTTGCACTATGATTTTAAATTCAGCAATTATTATGACATTGGATTGTTAACAGTTGTACCTCATCATATGGATTGTGCTTCTAGTTTTATCATTTGATTTTTATCAATAGTTAAGGATCTCATGGATTAAGGCTTTAGTTTTTTATAAGTTGTCTGGAAGCTGAAACATGATGGACAAAACTCAAGTTCCCAAAGAGTTCAACTGTGATTTGAACATTGGATTGGGGCTACTGTGTCACTCATATTTGCGATCTTGAGGACTGACTCTGTTGCTTGGAGAGCTCCCAGGGCTTGCTTCCTGATCTTGGAGGAGGGCTGGGATGTGGGGGTATTGGGTTCTAGTATGAGCTTCAGATGAGAGAGTCTGGAACTTGGTAAGATTCTTGGGCCTGAACTATGATTCTTACAGGGGGGCTGGGATGTGAGTGCTATGGGGATTAGTATAGGTTTCATCTTTCTCATCTTTGGGGCAGTGAAGATGACATGATGCATTGTGGTTTTAATCTCTTTGTTGTCTAGGTGATTTATAGGTTGGTTATTAGCCTATGTGATAATCTGTAGATGGCATATGATGTAAGCATGTGGGATTTACATTTTTGATTAGTGCAGCAGCACTGCTTGTCTTGGCTGTGACAATGAGATAGTCTCATGCTTGGGTGACTCAGGCCAGAGAGTTCTACTATGATTTAAACTTCAAATCAGGGCTGCTGTGTCCCTCATCTCTGCCATCTGGATGGCAGGGTCTGGTGCTTGGAAGGTCTCACAATCCTGGGTTTTGGAGGGGATCTGGGTGCTGTGGGGATTAGTAAGGGCATTGGATGAGAGAGTCTGAGCTTTGGAAATTCCCCAAGGCCTGGTTCCTAGTCCTTAGCAGGGGGTCTGGGACATGGGTGCTGCGGGGATTAGCACGGGTTTTCACTTCCTCATCTTCTGGATGGTGGGGATGATGTGATTATTGGTAACTCTGATTTATCTAGTTGCCATTAAGGTTAGGGGTTACTTAATAAACTATGAGAGAAGCTATGAATGGCAAGATATATGCATATACAATTCACGGTTTTTCTGTTTACTCGATAAATCAAGTTCTGCATTGTAAATCATAGTTTGAATCTTGTATATCACTACATATAACATGTAAATTCAAAGATTAATATTATGTTAATAAATCATATTTTGAGAAAAAAAAAGAAGAAAATGGCAGTCACTGTATAGGGAGAAACAAATTGTGAAATATAAGAATTTGTATTTTTTTATTTTTCATTTAATATGTTTTTTCCTCCAAACTGTCAGTTTTGAAATTGCAAATAGTATGATCAGTGTATAAAATTTTTACTCAATCAGTTGACTAAGAAAATATTCTTACAATGTATTTCACAATTGCACATAAAAATATATCACATTAGATTTTTTATTTTTAAATTTTATAAATATCTGTCATACATAAATATGTTTAAATATATATGTGATAACATAATTAATTTATTATATATATAATGATAATCTGTGCAAGTATATTTTAACCAGGTCATCATTGATTATAGGACAAATTATATATGGATATACTATATTTTTAGTTTAAGTAAATAGTGAAAAATGTTTGTTTTGTAATAAATCTGATACAATTTATTACTTATATTTTTTCTTGATCAGATGTTAAGCAAAGGTCAATCGTAGATTAAAATAACTGCTAATATTTTTTCTAGTTTATTATATCTAATTTAACAACTAAATTTTATTTCTTTAAAAAAAAAACCCCAACAAACTACTTAAGTAATTATGTGATATAGATAATAAAGAATATATCATTGAATAATAGAGATATGGTGAATTGTAGCATGATACATTTGAAGAGCTGTTTGCATTTGGAAAAAATAATAAAGAACAGGAAATATAATATGGAGTAGTTTTATAGCTATACATAAGGAAAACAAGTTTAATGTGATGGTATTGAGATGATGGGGTGTGCTGTTTAAAATTTAATCTATTAGAAAATATGTATAGTGAAATGATTGTAAATCCTTTCATGAGATATTAAAAATGAGTAGAAACCAGTCCCTAACTTATAGAAGAATGGTGTAATGAAAAGATATTGAACTGTTTACTAGGATAGAAATCCAAATGTTGCCCCCTGCTTCATTGGATGAATAAAGGTTGTTTATGATATGCATGCATAATGGGGGAAGATGGTCTGATTTTCTGTAGTGATGGATAATTGTGATATAGTGGACTTGAAATATGGGGTGCACTCGCTTAAAAATTTGAAAATGTTTATTAATTAAATGGTATAAAATAGTGAATATTTGTAATCTAGTTATTCTAAAAAAAATTGAATAGGAAAAGGCTAATGTCAGAAATGTGTTTTTCTTTGGTTTTGTTCAGTATTTATATAGACAAGTGGTTTTGATAATGGATTAGCATTGAAGATAGGAGAATTTATTAAATCAAATTTAAGTCATAGCAGGTGCCAATGTAACAATGATTCAACAAAAAATTGATGTCATATATATGAAGTAATAAATTAGGCTAAGCAGATGTTTAGCACTAGCTTATGTTGCAATTGATTGTTAGATTTAATGTTTTGGCAAATATTTTGTTTGGATTGTTATAGAAAGGGGGTGGGGGTTCAAAAGAAATGTTGAACTTGGTGGATAATAGAATAATATTAGTAATATAAAAGTGTTGGAAAAAAGACAAAAAGATAAAAATAAGTAGAAGAAAAATAAGCTAATTAATAGTCCTTAATATATGAAATCAAACATTTCCTTTTTATTCTTTCCTAAATTTGTTTTTTACTGAACTAAATCCTAAATTTATCTAATATGAACAAAATATGTTACAAATTGTATTTCAACATCCACTGATATTTTGATTAATGTTTTTCAAGGTTAATATTGCAAAATATAAATCACATGATCACCATTTTTTATACTAACAAAAGCTGTTAAATCAGAAGGATATATGTCAAGCATTGGTGGTCGAGAGGTCAGCGATGGCTGCTTTACAAGCAGTTGTCTCAGGTTAGCAAGTTCGCTTCCCAACTGATGCTATGACACATGAGGAAAAAAAAAATCAGTAGGATATGTTGTGATGTACTATGGCTTCTCCTTTCTCAATTAGCCTCCACCTTACCTTCCCTTTCCATTCTCCACCTTAAGTTTTTCACATATTCTTCTCTATCCTGCTCCATCCCATTTCCACAATATTATCTTTATCATCTCTATGGCCTTTATATCTAAATCCTTTTTATCTTTTTCCCAAACCTAGCATAAAAATCAAGAACCCACTTTCTGTTTAATCACTTTGTTTATATTTATTCTCCCACAACTTCATTATTTGTAGCTTTTCTGTTTGTAGGCATTTACATTCATTTACCAGATGCCTAATATTTTCTATATCTTTCTTACATAACCTGCAGACTAAATCACCTATATTTTTACATTTATGTGTATATTCCCTTGTTGCTAATGATCCTGTTCAAGCCTTGTTTACTTCTATATATATTTAAACTCTTTTTACTCGCCATACTAATTCTCCATCTCTCCAAGGCCCTATTTTTTATTATCTATTCTTCTATCCTCCTAATACAATCATCCCTCCTTTTGTATAAATATACTGACATAAAAGTCTTTATCCAAATCTTCTACATACCTTATGGCCATTCTCACCCATCTTGTTGTTCGCCCTTTACTCATAAACCAATTAAATACTATTTTGGCTATTCTCTTATTATCCATAAATTGCAATCTACCAAACATTTTCATTTTGCTTTTTTTGCATTTCTCATATAAAAAACTTGACCATCACATTTTTTCCAAATGTCTGCATCTAATACATGACTTCCTACTTCTCTTTGTACTTTTTCTATGGAATCTAATACCCCTTTACTAACACCTAATGCATCACTACCAAAAGTTAACCCTGCTACTGCCACTTCCTTTCATACAATTCTAGCTACATCATATTGATTATTAATCCTTTTCTTTATTTCATTTATCAATTTTTTCTCCCATTCATCCAAGCAATTTCTCTGATTACTTAAGACAATTCCCAAATAGTTATATCTATTCACCATATTTAACTTTATATACCCCAATAAAAATTCTTTCTCTTTTCTTTCCCCAACATTTATCATCATTACTTTTGATTTAACTTCACTGAATTTAATCCCCATCTCTTTACCCACCCATGCACATCTTTTCAGCATAACTTCCATATCTTCCCTACTTTCTGTGCACAAGAACATATCATTAGCAAATAAAAGATCTGATAATATATACACTCCCTTGCCATCTATTAATGGTATCTCAACCCCTCTTACTAGTCTTTCTATTGCTTCTCCTCTTTTCTCTCAAATATAACAAAAACAAAATAGGTGACATAGGGCATCCTTGCTTTAGTACCACCTCACTTTTAGCCCTAACTGATTCTATATTTCCTAATTGATATGTATAGTAATTATTTTCATGCAATCTTTTACCCATTAAAGCTCCATTCATTCCCAAATTTACTAAATTTACCCATAATTTATTTCCATTTACTCTATCATCTGCCTTCTCTATATCTATAAAGACCATATATAACTGTCTACCTGTATTGCTACTCATATCTATAAGTTTTGTGACTACAAATAAACTATCTCCTACACCTATACAATCAAAAACCTCCTTGCATTGCTTGCACTTTTTTTCCATCCATTTTATGATCCTTCCAGCCACCATATATGCAAAAACTTTATATAACATTGACATTACCACTATCAATCTATAATTACTTAACTTTCTATGATCTTACCCTTTCCTTTAAATAGTAAGTAGCCTTACTCTTGTATTATTACAACTATTTGGAAAATCTCTCTTCTGTATCATCTTATTAAAACCTGATAATAGGTTTAATTTTGCCCAAATGTCATAATTTAATACTATCTCTGCTGCCCATCCATCTAAACCTTTTTTCTTCCCACTTTTCAATTTCTTCCCTGCCTTATTCAGTGCATTTTCTGTAAACTTAATATTCCCATTACTATATGCTTTCATATTTTCTATCCCTCTGCCCTTCACATCTAACATCTTTTCTATATCCATTACATACCTATTCAAGATTCTCTCTAATTCTTCCTAGAGCTACACTCTATTCCCTCATCATCTAGTAATACTATCTCTCCTCTACATGTCTCCTTTTAGTATAATTCCAAATTTTTTTACTTCCATTTCTTCCACTTTTATTAATATCCTCCAATAATATACTATTTATCCAATAATATACTATTTAATTTTATTCTCTCTATAATTATCTATTTTATACAACTTCTTTTTTTAAGTACTTTTCCCATTTAACATTAACATCTTTCCCCCTTTTTTTGTTTTTAATAGTATATTTATATTCTCTGCATGCTTTTCCCCACTTTTTTACACTTTTACTAACTCTCACTTTTTTATTATTTTTATTCTTCTGAATATTCTCACCTAAAACCCTACTTGACACTTTTTCTACTTCATACCCATCCTTATATTCATTTCTAATAAACTCTTCCATGATTTCTTCTACATTTATTTTATATTTTTCTAACTTATTCTTATCATTCATTCTCCATTCACATCTTTCATTATTTTTTCTACTTTTATTACTATTTTCCATCACATTACTAACCATTTCTATTATAAAGAAATTATGATTACTATTACATATGCTCTTTTCATTATCAAACATTTTAATTTTCCATACTTTATGCATTTCCTTGCAACTTTCTCCATACTGGTAGTGCCACCCAGTGCAAGCCATAGTAATCAATGAATGCTAGAAGATTTGTATATCAAAATCTCTATCTAATGCCTACTCATTTAATATTCCCAGACTAATTTCAAGCTTGTAACCTTTATCAGAAAGTAGGCATTAGATAGGGATTTTGATGCACAAACCTTCTAGCATCCATTAATTACTATAGCTTGCAGTGGGTAGCACTACTGTATGGAGAGAGTTGCTACCATAAGAAATGGTAATTTTGTGATGTTTTAGTGATTTAATGCCAATGGTAACTATGATTATTAAAAAAATTAAAAGACACCAAAATGTATGTATACTGAAATGGATTCATATCTTTATGACATAAAAGTGAATGACCTTGGATTAAAAACATTGTGTTTTCATTTTGGATTCATAGCATTATAGTTAACTAAATAGATGGTGGCTGCTAGAGGATTATATTAAATCAAAAGATCTAAAGACAATGCTCTCAGGTCCAAGTATCCTTGCTGATGAAGGCCACAAGCTAGAAACTAATCTCAGAATATTGGATGAGTAGGCACTAGATAGGGGTTTTGACACAAAAATGTTCTATCTTCATTGAGTTATATAAACATATAAAATATATCAGAAATGTAAAACAAATTTAAAAATCCTAAATCCAGTCCTTGTTCCAAATTTAATCCAGCTTTTTACAAATATCCACAACATTTCTTACTTTTTGTAACTTTTTAAAAAAAATCTTATTTATATGTACTGAATTATTATAGATAAAATAAATATTTTACTATTATTATTATTTTGATCATATTCACTTTGTCATTGTTAAAGTAACATATCTTTCATGTTCTTGACAACGACCATATGAAATTGGTCAAAACAAAAGGAAAGGAAAATCGAGAGGTCAGCGCGACTGCCTTGCACTTGCAGGCAGTTGCCCGGGTTACGGGTTCGCGTCCCGGCCGATGCTATGACATTTAAAAAAAAAAAGGAAAATATTTATATATGTTAATTCAGTGAAAAGGAAAAGATTGATTAAGAATCAAAATTTTTATGGTTTATTAAAATATCTAATACAAACACACAAATAATTTTTAAAAATATAACATTTTTAAATTTTTTAAAAGGGAAAAAATAAGTATTAAAATTTCGAAATCAAAGATTTTTATATAGTTAATTTTATCTTTTCTTTAAATCTTTTTTTTAATGTTATAAATAATTTTAGAAGAATTTGCAATGATTATTTCGTATTTTGATAAAAACTTTTCCTAACTAATCATTTCTGATAAAAATGTAGATTTTAATTTGTCAACATAGTTTTTGGTTATGCTTTGAGTAATTTATATTTTTTCCATTCAGTCATTCTAATTGTATAGTTATAATTTTTTTATTATATTAGTGAATTCTTATCACATATGTTTGCTTCTGCTTTATTTTAAATTTATTTTTGGGTGTGCTAATGTAATTTATATTCATATTATTACATTTATAATCAAATCATATAAGTTCATATTTATTATTTAAAATTTCATTTTTATTTCATTATTGTAATTGACTTAATTGCCCATATTATTTTTCTTTTTATATATTAAATTTATTTTAACATTAATTAATTTTTTATTAAGCATATAAATTATTTTTATTGATTTTTTTTATTACGACCATTATTTTTACTAATATTTGTAAGTTTATTTATTATATCAATAAGATAATTATTAACAACTGTCTCTTTTTTATTATTTAAATTACATTTTTTAATGTTTTATTATTGCACTAATTATAGGGTTTATAATTATATTTTTTTAAAATTATTTTATCTCTGAACTTTAATTGTCAATATTCCACAATACATGTATATATATATCAATATTTATTTTTGTACTGCCTTCAGTTGTTATTTTATTGATTCAAGTTAATATTATTATTGACTTCCTTTTCCATTTTGAATTTCATGTTATTTTTTTAAATATTATTTATATAATCACAAAGTAGTTCAATTTCTTTTATTATTTAAAAAAAAAATAATTATCTACATTCTTTTGTAAAATAAAGACCGATATTCAGATTTATTTAAACATTTTATTCAATTTTTTAATATATATATTACCAGGCAACAACTAAAATATTATCCACTATGATCTTGAAAATGTTTGTAAAGTTTATATTTACTTATAGCATCTTTTAAATATGAATTAAATAATTTATTCATGTAATTAACATCTATATATATATTCAAGTTTTAGTTTCACCTTACCTCTATAATATCACAATCAATGAGACCAACCCATGTTACTACAGATCCATTTTGAAACATCCACTTCACTTTTAAAGTGAGTAAATCATATATAACACATTCTATAATTTAACTTTGTATATCCATTTTTAGATATACTGTACTTAAAATTTCTATTTATTTAAATATATCTCAAAACTTCTATTCCATCACTCATTCTTGAAACAAAAAAACCAAAGACATGAAAAAGATAAATAACTCCAAAATGTACATTTAATGCACTAATCATTTAACCCAGATCACAATCTCTTTCAAATATCTTCATCATTTGTTCAGTATTTATAGATAGGAAATTACAACAGTTTGATTTACAAGTACCAAACTTTCTACCCTTGCAACTTGATTATTAATAATCATTTATTAAACTTGAGATTATTCCTAGTTCAAATATATTTTAAATATTAGATGTGATATGTTGGACTATTTCCATCATCTATGAGTGAATGCTGAATGTGAAGAAAATTTTAAACTTGATTTAAACTTTTCAAATACAAACAACTTGTTATTTATAACACACACTTAGACAATATAGGTTAGTAATTACACAACATTTCGAGTTGTATTATTCTCCACTCTTCTTCAGATGTTACTGGCCTGATATGCACAGTGACAGTATTTGCATAGAAGTTGAACTTGCACCTTTAGATTCTTGAATATCGAATTTAAGGCAAATGCACTAACCAACTGAGCTATTCTGTCAAAGGCAACAGATTGTAGAAATTTGATATATTTATATATGAGGTTGGTTCAAATCCTCCTGAGTTCTTCAATTTTTTTTCTACTATCTGTTGCTTTTGACAGAATAGCTCAGTTGGTTAGAGCATTTGCCTTAAATTTGATATTCAAAAATTTAAAGATATGAGGTCAACTTCTATGTGAATACTGTCACTGTGCATATCAGGCCAGCAACACCTGAAGAAGAGTGTGGAATAATACTACTCAAAACATTATGTAATTACTAGCTTGTGTTGTCTAATTGTGTGTTATTATTAGCAAGTTGTTTGTAATTGAAAAGTTTAAATAAAATTTAAAATTTTCTATACATTCAACATTCATTCATAGATGATGGAAATAGTCCAACATATCACATCTAATAATATACCATCATCACAAACCTTCAGGAAAATATTTTAAATATTTCTGTATACCCACACCTGAGTTTCCATGCCCATGTTGATTATGTGACAACTTTCATTATACCACTCTATGCAAGGTAGAGACTGATTTTATATTCACTATTAATCATTGCACTTTAATATATATTTTCAAGGTTTTTTTTATTAATTCTATCATATCACAATTATCCATTAGCATAGAAGTCAGACAAACTTTTCACTATGGATGCATTTTGAAATATCTACTTCACTTTTCAAATGAATTCATTTATGCAATTATTAATATTTATCTATATATATTTAACTTTTTTTAATATTTGTTTTTATAGCATATTTTATAGTTTTATCAGCATTTATATCTGCATATAATGTTTAATGGACTTTCTAAAAATATGAAAATAAAAATTGATTATGATGAGTTAGAAGAAATTAACAGTTACAAATACCTTGGTCAAATTATTAATACAGATGGAAACATAATGGATGAAATTAATCATAGAATTAAACTTGGTTGGAATGCTTTTGGTAGAAATAACTTGATACTAAAAGGAAATATGCCTATGTGTTTGAAAATGAATGTGTTTTATCAGTTCTTCTTTATGGATCTGAGACTTGGACATTTAATAGAAGAGCAATACAGAGACTTCAGACAACTCAAAGAAGTATGGAGAGATGCATGTTGGGAGTAACAAGAAGAGATCAAAAACGCAATATATGGGAAAGAGAACAAACAGGCATTACTGGCCTCATTGAAAAATTAAAAGATTGAAGTGGAGTTGGGCTGGACATATTGTTAGAAGAGATGATAATAGATGGACAATTGAAATCTTAAACTGGATTCCAAGAGATTGTAAAAGACCCAGAAAGAGACCGCATGTGAGATGGATGGATGAAATAAGAAAGTGTGCAGGAGTGACGTGGAGAAGAGAAGCTAAAGATCGGAGATGGATTGAACTTGGAGAAACCTTCACCCTGCAGTGGATTGATAATGTTTGATGATGATGACGATGATATATTAACAATTCCAATCTTTTTAAACTTTTCTCAGAAAATATAATTCAATAAATAAATACATACTACATATATATACTAAGAAAAGTTTGTTTAATGCTTTAATGATAGACTATGCTGAGCATGCTTTTGACTAACTAATAGTCATATTTATAGCAATAGTTATGAAAGAAAATTATGAGATTTATAGAATAATCATAAAAGTGGTGATTTACATAAAATTTGATTATAAGATGTAAATGAATTGATATAAATGAGCCATTTTTTTGATAGGTGAATGTAGGACTCTTTCTTATTGATTGTGTGCATGTGTTGTTGACAATATACCAGGACTCTTTAACTTTGTGTTTAACATAGTTTCTTTCAGAGCAGACAACACTGGTAGATGTGGGTTCAAAGGTATGACTATGTTTAAACTTGTGTTAGAGGAAAATAGATTTAATATTCATATTCAACTCTTATTCACATCATTAAAACATTCTATGCTAAATTTAGGAACAAACCTTCTCAAGCTGATGAAAAATCCTGGATATCATCTCCATCCATACTGGGGGCTATCCACATTATAAATAAAATCTATGTTGAAACATAGAGTTGGTCTTCATATTCTTTCCACCATGAATCACCTGATTAACAATACAAAAGATAAGCTGTCAGGGCAGGTTTCCCAAATTGTGTATAAAATTATATGCAATAACATAAACTGCAATGCAGTTTTACGAAGAATCTGATGCCAATCTCTCTACAAGAATTGAACTGCACAGATAGCAATACAATCGAGTTAAGACTAACATGGATATTAAATCTATTTTCCTTGAACATCAGTCTAAACATGGTAATAGTTTTGAATCCACAGCTGCCAGTATTGTCTGTTCCAAAAGAAACATTGTTGAACGCAAAGTTAAAGAGGCTTGGAACATTGCCAACAACACACATGCCGTCAACACGAATCCCTGCACCCCCTCTCCCGATAAAAAATTGGCTCATTTAAATTAATTTATTAACATATAATATTTTACATAAATCACCACTTTTACGATTTTTCTATAAATCTTGCAATTTTCTTAGATAACTATTGGTATGAATATGACTACCAGTTAGTCGAAAGCATGCTCAGCATACTATGTTTCTAAAGCATTAAATAAGCTTTTCTTAGTATACATGTTGTATGCACTTATTTTTGGAATTAAATGTATAATGATATAACCATTTAGACATATTTTCAAAATATCTCTTTATTATTTATTAATATTTATTTTATAAACTTTAAGATGTCAACATATGTCAGCTATATTTATTTTAGTTTTTTTACATTTTAACTTCACAAATTTATTTATATCACTTTTTTTTACATAGTTTTGTTATTATCAAATTAATTTTTTAAATTTATACTTTTGTCTTTATTTAATTTTATAAAACATTAATTATTTATTATTTGTTTTAATTTTCTGTCATATGTACAGATATTTTTATCAATAATTATTTTTTTGTGTGAGCTTTTAAATACCACGAATTTATATTTTTTTATTTAGTTATTTAATAAATTTCATATCATAAGTAATTGTTTTTTAATATAGATTATTATTTATTCTATTAATATTGATAGTTTTATATTTTAGTTCATCAAATAATTTTGCCATTAATCTCAATGCCATGCATGATTTCATGCAGGGATAGAGTGTCAGATTCTGGATCTAAGGTCCTGGGACTGTTTCCAGTTCTGGCACTTCTAACACTCATATTTCTTATGAACTCCTGAGAAATAATTCCATTCAATAATTTAATTTATTAGTCTCAATATTTTTATATCTAAATTAATTTATATGGAATATATTTCAAATCTTTATTTAATTTCATCATCATTAAATTTTATGTTAGTTAAGAGCAAGTGTTGAAGTGAATATTTAAAGAATGGAATAAGGAACAGAAAGTTTTTGGTTATTTAAATGATAATCATAAAACTAGAAACAGTGTATGTATTAAAAGAAATATGAGGACTGCAATAAAATTAAATAGAAAGGTCATCTGCATTCTGTTTTAACATTTAGAGCAAGAGACATCAGCTATTTGTAAAAAAATTGTTCGTAACAAAGTAGGATGCTTTAACTATTTATAATGGATAGATTCTTTTTGTCAGGATAATAGATCACCCATAGTAAGCGGTACAGTAGCCATTTGCCATTTTATACATCCCTCTATAAGTATGAATTAACTTTAATGAAGTGTAAGAAAAGTGATGAATGATTTTAGTAATAAATCAATATTAAAACTGGCATTTGGGTACTATATTTGAGTAAAATTTCTCAAAAAGCTTTGAAATTTTGTTTTTCAACATCAATGAAAGCTAACTAAATGCAATAGAATAATAATCAAATGAAGGTTCATCAAAATGAAATTATGTTATTAAGATGAAAATATATTGCTGTCAGTTATTTCTTCTGAAAGATTCTTCATGTTATCAACATTGATTGTTCCATTCTTAACAGCTAAAAGCTTACTATATTTGATTTAAGTCATGAGGTTTTATGTTAAATGATATGCCTGTCTTATTCATTCTGTTAGAGCTTATTCAAATGAAAGTATTATCTATATTTATACCAAGCACATTGTCCTTTAAAAAGGTCTTTCTATCAAATCCATTCAGATGTGTGTTCATATGAGTTGGTACATCACTATTTTTTAAAAAATGCTGAGATTATTGGAAGAAAATGTTCTAATGTTTATTTAAACAGCACAATGAAAGTGAATTAAATAATGCTATAGAAATTTAATCAATATTTTACACAAAATAATGATTTAACTTCTCCAATCAATGTGGCTCAAGAAATATTTTGGTCAGCTTTTTAAAAAAAATCAGTTTTGATGGAGTTGACAATGATCAATTAAGTAATTGAATCATAGATTAGAATTTTTTAATGAGTTTAATCCTAGTTAATTATATATATCAGAATTATAATTAAGATAATTCAAATATCCTATTTATAGTCAAACAATGATCATAACAGATTTATATAAACATTTTATTTTCTACATAGGATCTGACAAATTACTAGATTATTGATCCTGCTGTTCATAAAAATCTTAGATACAATGCACCAAGTCTGTTTTTATAAAATCTGTAGTTATTAGATGGGTTGAAAGATCATAATTTTTTTATAAAAAATTATTTGCTATTCTGTCATTTTCTTTCAATTTAGCTGATAGCTTATTAACCTGGACTCCTGATATATAATTTTAAGATAATTAATACAAATTAAATTATTTTCTCATAATGATTATTTACTTCATTACTTACTTTATCATCAGAAAAATATTTATCCTTTTTAGCCTTTTCTTTATAATTTTTTACAATTTCTCTGCATTTATTTCGCTAAAGGGAATTCTCAACAGATGAGTAGAAGATTCTTCAGCTAAATGAACTTGTTATTTATGTGATATTCTGAATTTATTGCTTTTGGTAGAAACATCAAAGTAAATTAGAGCCTTGATATCACTAGACAATTGACGTATTTACTGATAAATATTTCTTGGATCTGGGCTGTGTTTACAATTGTAGTACTTCCACATTGAATGCATGTTTATATGTAATAAAAGATAAATTATTAATTTTAAAGTTTGTGTTTGCATTTTAATTAAATTGAAATCAGGGACATGGCTAGAATTTTTGAATTCCCATGCAAAATTTCAAAAATGGCTCTTCTTAATATTTATAATATATAACTTAATGATTTTGTATATATATAAAATAAAAGAACATATAAGACCTACAGATGAATTACCTTAAAAGCTATGTCAATGATTGTAAAATTAATCACGAACATTTACCATTAACTTTTTTTTTAAAAATTTCACAATGAAACCATTTTTAAAAAAATCATGTAAGGATATGTTATTAACTTAATAAATAGTGATGGTATACTATGCCAGAAAGATTATAAATTTATCATTCTTTAAAATTTACAGTTTAGCACTGCTTTTGACGAGGTCTGTCATAGTCATAAAATTAATATAGATGTGTAGAAAATAGAATTTATAAATTAAATAAGTTTATACATTTAAATATATTATTTGCATGATAATGCAATGCATGAACCTTTTTTTTTTATAGCATGGATGTTATTTAAATAGAAAGAGGCATGGTTTATTGCAAATAATATCCATGTGGGTAAAGGTTTACTATAGCGGCCCCAATATGTTGGCCCTCTATTGTTTAAAATTATAACTAAATTGTTAGAAAATCTTACATATATGCTACTATATTACAATTACATAAAAATTTATTCAAATGTAAAAGATAATAATAAAAAAACATTTACCTTTTTAAGCATAATTGTGTCCTATGCATATTAGGAAGTTGGAGAAAAAAGTGGTATTGCTGTGTCTACTCCGGAAGGCACATTCATGAAGGTATGATGAAAACAAGGCTCTGCTGGTACCAGATTGGAATTTCAGCTTACTCTTTGCTCTCATCCACATATTTTCAATATTCTGGGTGTGTATGCCTTGGTCTTCGGGATGCACGAAGTTGTCCTGATGGACGACAACCAAATGCATATACACATCATTGTTGAGACTGCTGATGTTATTGTATGCAGCCCAGCCATCTGAAATAATGTGCACACCTGGTAAAATGTAATGCTGTATCAGGCCCTCCAGTGTATCAGCCATCCTGTCTGGAACTTCTGTCAAGAAGCACTTTTTTGATACTTTTTCTATATCAGCAAAGACCATTTTTTCCATCTATAAAACTGTACATGCGTGTGTGTAATTTGAACTGTTGAACACAGAGGGTGTCTTTTTTTTTGTAACATGCTATAAATGTAAATAGTTTAAATTCTTAAGTTGTAGATAGTTTAAATTCTTAACTTTCAAATAAATTAAAACTAATTCTTTTAATTAATGTCGTGTAATTAATCCAACATTCAAATTATTTAAAAAGGTAAATTTTTTTTTTTTTTATCTTTTACATTTGATTAAATTTTAATGTAATTGTAATATAGTAGCATATACATAAGATTTTCCAACAATTTAGTTATAATTTTAAACAATAGGGGGCCAACATATTGAGGCCGCTATAGTAAACCTTTACCTCCATGTGATAAATAAGAAAAACTCATGCATTGCATTATCATGCAAATATTATATTTAAATTTATAAACTTATTTAACTTATAAATTCTATTTTCTATATGACTATATTAATTCTATGAATATGAACGACCTGGTCCAAAATAGTGCTTAAGCTGTAAATTTTAAAGAATAATAAATTTATAATCTTTCTGGTGTAGTGTACCATTACTATTTATTGAATTACATACAAATAACGAAAGAATAAAATTGTATGTTTATATATATAATAATATTTTTGAAGAAATAATTCTTCATATGCATGTACTATAGAAATCTATCAAAAGTCAGTCTTATTATAATTTATTTTAGCAAAGTTGCAAATAAAGACCTCTTATATTACTCTGTTAGAAGTCATCTAACATACTTTGCAAACAACATTCTCTTGTGTTAAGATAGTGTTAAGTTTTTTAAAATGACTTACAATAAATCTTGGATTGTGAAAGATTCATTTAGTATGTGCATATGAAGAATTTTTGTTCCAAAATATTATTATATAGTTTCAGCACTACGTATTTAATAGCTAATATTTATTTGCATGGTTTGTTAAAGTTAATAGAATGTTTGTATATATACATATAATTTTATTTCAGGGAATGGACAACTAGTGATGACATTAAAAATGTTTACAAAATCCAATTTTGTCAGAGAGATAATTCTTCACATTGTTCTGACAGCTTAGTTTGTATGATATCTAATAATACTTATCAACTTGGTGCCTTGTCTTCAATGAAAGTTAATCAGTCAGATAAAGGTGAAATAACAGTCATTTCTCAAGGGGCAAAATGTCTTGAAAATACAAATGAAACTTATCAGAGTATTATAATTATCAAATGTGGAATTAATTTGGTAAGTATACAAATATATTTAGTTAAAAAAATTTTATTAAAAAATTATTTAATAAATGACGAATTAATCCAATTTTCATGCTCATAAGATGAATTAAACTAATTTTGAATCCATTAAATCATTCACATAAATTATTAGATCGGCATCCACATTCTATGTGTTAAATTAGTTTTATATCTATGAAATCATTTGTAAAATGTATTATTTACGAGTGTTAATAATAAATTAATACTTTCCTTTCCAATACAAGTTATAGTATTTATGCAGGAATAAAATGAATCCACTTATTCCTACAACTCTCACAATTAGCTTGAAAGGCTGATATTTGAATGTAATACAATTGTAGGCATAGCGCTATATAAAAATAAATGCTTATTTAAAATGTGTTGTTCTAAAACTCAAATTTGGATTAATTAATTCCTTGAATAGTCAAAAAAATAAGACATTTGATCTTAAATGTGTTTTCACTTTTTTTTCAAATTTGAACAATATTTGCTTCTTCGATAAATAAATATATGCTATAAGATTAATGATTGTTGAATTATTTCCAGATATTTGTTATATGAAAGCTCACTATATAAATTAAGAATATCAATAATTTAGTAACTTTGTAAACCCACCAACTGCATTTAGTATTAACTATTAAGACATTTTAATTTATAAGATATTACATTAGTTTTCTTTATAAGCAATGT
Source organism: Epiperipatus broadwayi (assembly GCA_028023455.1). Classification (NCBI taxonomy): domain Eukaryota; kingdom Metazoa; phylum Onychophora; class Udeonychophora; order Euonychophora; family Peripatidae; genus Epiperipatus; species Epiperipatus broadwayi. The sequence continues at coordinate 310,966 of JAQFVV010006517.1, read as the reverse complement.
ATGTCCTGCATACATTCATTGATAATTATTGTTAAATGTTTCTATTAAACTTAGAAACTGCGTCTGTTCATTTGTTTAGGATAAATTTTGTAATCGATTTTTAATACATGTGTTAGAAATTGATGGTAATGTAATCTGTCACTGAAATATTTCAGGATTGTCCAGTGATTTATCTAATCTAAGGCTATTGTCAGGCCAAATTTCAAACACATTGATATCAGTTCTGTAAGTTTTCAGTGGTGCACAAGAGAGGGCAAGATATATATTTTAAAAAAGTTTACACTAAAAAGCATTTTTGGTAAATTCAAATAAAAAAAAAAACAACAAATTTTAATTTTTCATAATTGTAAAAATTTCTTTTTTAAAAAACATTTCTTTCATAAACAACATAATATTGAAATTAATTTTTAATATACAAGAATTTTTTTTCAAATATTAAATGGGCTGTAACATGGTTTTTATTCTTCATTTTAATTAAAATTGGATTAATTACAAAAAAAAAAGAACCTAATGCTAAAAAATTAAAAATAATATATATATAATGTTTTATATTATATGTATTTATTTACTGTGTATTACAAAACAAAAATAATGTTCTTCAACCACAATTGGGTTTTTTTTTAAAATTTTAACGTGAAATAAAAACATGAGGTGTCCAGAAATTAATTAGTTCATTGTTAGCTCTAAAAGCCCCAATTGTGATTGAAGAAAAAAAATATTTTTGGCTTTTTCATACACAATAAATAAAAGCATTTATTATAAAATATTTACCTATATATTATTTTAATAAATACACAAATTTTTCTTAATTATATATGCATGAAATAAATAATTTAGATGAAGGAAAAAATAAATCAAACATATTTAAAAATATTAATTCTATGAATAATATTAGTTTGTAGAACTTTGAGATCATATCTCAAGAGGGAAATAACAATCAGGTCTGTATTAATAATGACTAGCTGAAGTGCTAAGATTATGACCCCCATCCTGGGTGAAAACAGTTGTCTAACAGAATGTAATCTTTTCTTGTATTAGTGTATTAACATTATTCATATAATTACATATTTAAAGAAAAGAAGGAAAATTATAGTTACAAAAATATTAATTATAAAATTAAATTTATTTAATTGCAACTTGACTCTTTCTCAAATATAAATGAACATTTATAACTCATTTCTTCTCTTTTTCCACATTACAAGGTATATTCTTTTTTATTTAGTTTGAAAATTTATATATTCCTTTTTATTTAGTTTGAAAATTTATTATCTACCACAACTTTCTTTGAAGATATTCAAATATAATTTTAAAAATAGTTTACATTTACACAATCTTTCAATGGATTACTTTATTATTCAAGTTGCTGCCCATATAAGCTTTAATGAGGCAATTAGCTTATTATTATATAATTCTAATTTGCCAATATATGAATGAAATTCTAGGACATAGAGAAGCACCTAAAATAAAATTACATCACATGACCACAACTTATACAATGTCTTTCAAAAGCAAATTATTTATTTCACTCTAGCTCTATCACTTATTTTAAGCTTTACTTCAATAGATGCTATTATTAAATTGTTATCCAATGCTATCTTATCTGGATTTTGATAGGGCTGGATTGATAGAGATTTAATCATTCAAATATTCATGCTTGTGATAAATGGCAATGCTAGAATGGGATATACATTCAGCATAATACATTAAATTTAATATCTTTAAAGTTTAATATTTTTTAATAATTAAATAATGTATTTTTATTTTAAAATTTATATTATTTATTTCTGTTATATAAAAAATTATTAATTGAATAAAGGTATATACATCTGAATCATAACACTTGGATAGCAGATTAAGAAATATATCAAATACCATCATCATCATCATTATCAACCATTATCAATCCACTGCAGGATGAAGGTCTCTCCACGTTCAATCCATCTTCTCCGATCTTTAGCTTCTTTTCTCCACATCATCCCTGCACACTTTCTTATTTCATCCATCCATCTAACATGTGATCTCTTTCTGGGTCTTTTACAATCTTTTGGAATCCAGTTTAAGATTTCAATTGTCCATCTATTATCATCTCTTCTAGTAATGTGTCCAGCCCAACTCCACTTCAATCTTTTAATTTTTTCAATGAGGTCAGTAACACCTGTTTGTTCTCTTATCCATACATTGTGTTTTCGGTCTTTTCTTGTTACTCTCAACATGCATCTCTCCATACATCTTTGAGTGGTCTGAAGCCTCTGTATTGCTCTTCTATTAAGTGTCCAAGTCTCAGATCCATAAGTAAGAACTGGTAAAACACATTTCTTTTCAAACACATAGGCATATTTCCTTTTAGTATCAAGTTATTTCTACCAAAAGCGCTCCAACCAAGTTTAATTCTATGATTAATTTCCTCCATTATCTTTCCACCTGTATTAATAATCTGACCAAGGCATTTGTAACTGTTAACTTCTTCTAACTCATCATAATCAATCTTTATTTTTATATTTTGAGAAAATCGATTAAACATTACTTTAGTCTTTTTAACATTTATCTTTAGTCCTACTTTCATCTGATAACTCCTGCAACATTTCATGCAGCTCTAAAGCATTATTTGCAAAAACAACTATATCATCTGCAAAATCTAAATGACTTAAATAATCTCCATTTACTTTCACTCCTTTAGCTTCCCATTTTAATCCACAAAATACTTCTCGCAGCACTGCTGTAAAAAGTTTTGGAGATATGGAGTCACCCTGTCTTAAATCCTTCTCAATGTTGACTTTCCCAGTATCATTATGTAATCTAATTGTTGCTATTGCATTTTTATAAGTATTCTTTAAAATATGACACAATCCTGGATCTATACCTTGATGATCCAATGCTTTAATCATTGAAGAAATGTTTATACAATCAAATGTCTTTTCATAATCTACAAATCCAAAACATAATGGCATCTCATATTCATTTGTCCTTTCTATAACTTATCTTTATACCTGGATATGATCTACTGTACTAAAACCACTTTTAAATCCAGTTTGTTCTCTTGGTTGGTGGAAATCCATGTTCTCTGTAGACGAGTTGTAATTATCTTGGTAAAAATTTTGTATAAAACTGATAGAAGGCTGATAGGTCTGTAATTTCTAATATCTTCTTTATCACCTTTCTTAAATATTAATATTAATACTGCATTCTTCCAATCATCTGTTACATCTTTATCATTTGGACATTTGGTATATAACTTTGCTAAAAAAATTCTATTTCTTCACCTGCTTCTTTTAATATATCAATTTGTAATTCCATCATTACCTGGAGCCTTTCCTTCATATATTTAATTGCATGTTTCACTTCTTCATTTAAAATTCTGGGCAATTTGGAAGATGTAATAGATATAGGAGATACTTGTTCTTTATTACTATATAATTCTTGATAAAAGTCTTCTACCCATTTCATGATGTCATCTCTCTTTTTAGTAATAATTCCATGTTTTTTTTCTTATTGCAGATATAAATTTCCTACCAATACCAAAATGTTGTTTCACATTCTTGAGACTTTTATTTTCTTCTACAGCTTTACTTGCTAGTTCACGGTTATACTTTCTTATATCATTTTCAACTCTTTTCCGCACCACTTTACAAAATTCGAGATATTCAATTCTTTTTAATGCATCATTTTTGTATATCTTCATATTCCTTCTTTTCTTCATAAATTCTCTAGTCTCAGTAGAAATTTTATTGGTCAATTGCTGCTTTTTTCTACCAGCTATCTTTGTTGCAATTTTTAAAAGTGTATCAGTTATTTTCCTATTAATTTTAATCAAATCTGAATCATGTTCAAAATCTACTAATACTTGAAACCAATTTGTAAGTTCTAATTTAAATTCATTAGAATGTTAATATATCAAATATATTAACTTTTAATTGAAATTTATTATATATTTTTTGGGATACTAAGATTTTAGTTCTGAGATGAATTTTTCTAAGTATAAAAATTAGAACTGATCCCTGTTTAAGCAGTTCTGCTTTATAATAGTGTGGAAAAGCCTCACCTACTGAAATACATTAATGGAAATTTCAATATCACTAATCATCTTGGATCATTTGAAAGCAACAAATTAATATTATATTAAATTTTATTTTTAGTGAGCACTAACAGACTTTTCTAGGAAGTTTTTTTTTTAATTAAAAAAAAGAAGATCTGAGGAATTGATAACAGTTGTACGAAATAAATTCATAATTCAATCATCTATTCATCCTATTTTTGAAATGTTTTCCAAGAACTCTAAATCTAAAATAACGTACCATTTTACATGCTTTAAAAGTAATTACATCAAAAGATTGAAGTCAAAGACTTCAGCCTCAAATTATTGACTGAATTTTATTTTAATTTTGAGATGGAACACATAACTTTGTTATTCTTCTGCAAAATACAATTGGTCAACTATTGTATATCAGTGTCCAACAAAACTTGAAAATATACTTATTTTTGTAAACAACATGAGTGAATTCAATGCATGAGAATTGATTAAGCTGATCTCCTTCAAGGCAAAACTCTCCATACAGTAGTGCCACCCTGTGCCAACCAGAGTAATTAATGGATGCCAGAAGGCTTGTGCATAAAATCCCCATCTAGTGCCTACTCATTCAATATCCCAAGACTAGTTTATGGCTTGTGGCCTTCATCAGTGAATAGCCTTGGATCTGAGAGCATTGCACCTAGATCTTAGGATCTAATGCAACCCTCCAGCAGCCACCTTTTATCTCTACTTAACTACAAAACTATGAGAATGAAATTGAAAACACAATAATAGTTTCAATCTAAGCTCAATAGCTCATTTAGTCAACTAGTCTGGGGATATTGGATGAGTAAGCACTAGATGGGGATTTTATGCACAAGCCTTCTGGCATCCATTGATTACTCTGGTTGGCACAGGGTCGCACTACTATATGGAGAGTTTTGCCTTGTTTAATAACAATTATGTGCTAGTATAGGAGATAGTGATCATGTGATGTTTACTGATCTCCTTCGCAGACATGATCAATATTTGGATAAATCAAAAATCCTGATTGGGAGACTAATCTTTGTTTGTGTTTGATGTAGGCTCACTAGATGATTTAAGGATTAATTTTATGAGTATGTGGGAGAAAACCACTATTTTGGCCTGTTATTGAAATCAGATTTAATTTTGATCATATGAAATTGACAACAAATTTGAAATATTTATTTCTTTATATGTTAAGTTATTTATTTATGTAGCACTATCTGTAATAATCATTAGGGATCACCCCCTACATATGCACTGTAAACTAATGAACACTTTTTAAGGAATACTCTCCTTTCCAAACACAAGGTAACGTATTTTGAAAAGATAGAATGAATCCACTCTAGAGTGGATTCATCTTTTCAAAAATCTTTATGAGTATTCCTTAAAAGTGTTTATTAATCTACATTGCATATATAGGGCATGATTTCTTTATATGTTCTATGTACAATCTAGGATTTTATAAAATAATAGCCATTTACTTAATGTCAAAATATCAAAAATGCCTTAATTTGATTTAATAATTTGCTCAATGACTTCTGTCATTTCAGGAATTCTATAACATATAATGGGTCAGAGAATGGAATAATTTTTATTTTTATTACTATTTGCAAATTTTGACACAATGAGAAACTACTTGTGCCAGCTATAAAGGAAAATCATTAGAAACAAAGGAAGTATGATTATGGTATTATATCAACATTCATAACTCCACAAATTAGCACTAATTGTTTGCTAAAACTTGTCAATTAAATGACTTCCACTTTTGCATGAAGTTATCTGCAGTGAAAGAAAAAATCATTATATAAATTTTAAAAACATTTTTTAAAATATCTGTACCATAAAAGTGAATCATAACAAAATAAATAAGTACATTTTTTTAATTTACTGTTAGATTTAAAAATTAAAATTTAATAAATAAAATGCAACAATAAAATATAAATATTTATTTTGATATTTTCTGTGAATGTAATTTAGTGTGAACTATAATGAATTATTTATTGTGGTTCAAAATATTATTAAAAATATATATCATATACTAATAAGGTCATAATAATATTTCAATCTGCTCTTTGCTTTATATTGCATATATTTTTATAAAAAAAATTTTTTTCGAGTTGTAATTTCAAAATAAATGAACCACTTAAGAAATATTACACAATTAGTTCTTTTTTGACAATTGATTTTGAGTTTTATTGATAATAATAAAGACTGGGTGACCAAAATCAGAAAAGATAAATACAAAAATCTGTATTTAGTATTTTTATTATGACCCAATAGCATGATTAACAAGATGTAAAAATAATAAATGATTTAGTTGGCCATGTTTGTTTGTTTTTTTTTCTAACAAAAACATATTATAATTTCAATAATTTTCTTAATGCTTAAAAGAGATATGAAATATTATTAAATCATCCAAAAGCAATCATTTCATTTAAAAAACTTGGCTGGGTTTATATTGATTTTGCTTTAAATATTCAAATTACTTATATTGGAACTTTTATGATAATGTGTTATTTAGGAATATATTAATTCATGTTCCATTGTAAAGAAGATGATCATTTTTGCAATAAAGGCAGCTCTGTTGATATTATTGTATATTTGTTAAGTAATTATGATCAGTTGTTATCATGATTCTGAAATGATTTTTCCATATTTGCATTAAATACAGAAATATTCTTAATTATGCACAAATGAAAGTTCCTTTATTTGATATTACTGATTATAGAAATACTTCATAACTATTGACTGTGTTTCATTACTATTTAAATGAAAAAATTCATGATTGATTTATAGAATTTGAATGATTTGAAATACCAGGCACTCTTATGACTGGAGCCCAATTGTAAATATAGGGGGTTTGAACTCAGACTTTCAAGCCACTTCAACCATCCACACTATCTCATACTACTTATACACATGACCACACACATGCAGAAAAGAGAGTTGGAGGTTGGAGTAGATTGAAGTCTGTCCACTTGCTCTCTTAATATAAACTGAGCACTGATTGTATATATGTATGGGAGATGATAATCTGGACCAGCTGGTTTAGCACAAAATACAGATATTGGTGATTATTTATTTGTCTTTTATTCAGGTGTGTGGTCATGTGTATCAATAGTATGGATGGTTGAAATGGCGTGAAAGTCTGAGTTCAAATCCCCTATATTTAGAATTTGAATGAATTTATATGCAGCTATAATATTTAGAAAATTGTCAAGGCTTCATCAAAATTAAGCTATAGAATTAAGTTATTTTTCTTAATTGTTTATTTTATCCCAAGATCTTATAAAAGTCACAAATCAAAGAATGTGAAATCTTTTAAAAATAATTGGAAGTTTTGCATTCTTTTTCAATAGTTTTACAAAATACCCCGTGGAATTAGATAAAATTAAAAGAAAATTTTGTTTTGTAAATACAATAAGATAGGCATATACTGGAGGAATTATTGAATTGCTTTTTGAATTGCAGCAAAATTTAATAATATTTGAAATGATGTTAGGAAATTTAACAAATGAGCCACAGAGATATTTAACATATCATTTAGTTAATTAACATATTTAATTGATTTTGATAATTACTCCAACATGAATGTATAATTTTTATTTAAATACTACTAATACAATCTATTTGACCTTAGAGCTTGAATGTATAAATTAACAATATTATTTAATAAAGCCTAATTATAATGACTCATTAACATAAGAGACAGAGTTATACATATTTATATAGGATGACCTATAAATGCAACATCATAATTGTATACATTTGCAGTTCAGCATGTATGTATATAAGAAGAAGAGAATAGAGCCAAATAAATTCTTCTAAGAGGGAAGCAAGAAATAATAAGATTAGAACATATGAAAATGTGACTGTGAAGGAGTTGACGAGGGCAGGCTGATTGGAAAAGAAGACCAACAAACAGATATTGAGAGAAAGCAGTAAGAAAAGGATTGTTGAATATGATAAGAGTTTGGAAAATAAAATTCTTAGGATGTCTTTTGAAACATAATATTTTGCTACAAAATATTTTGGAGAGAGAAATTTGAGAAGATTGAGAGTAACCCAAAGATATCTTAATTTAAAAATGTGATCAGCGAAATTGAATGTAATTCACCTGTAAGAATGAAAAGAATGACTGAGGACAAAATGACATGGCTGCAGTGACAAGATTTTGCCTATAGAAGCTGGTATTGATAAATTAGTCAAAGAGAAGACATTAAAAAATGTAATAAAGTGATGAGGCAATCACATGAAGTTGTTTTATCATTTTTTGAACTGGATTGCTATTAGAAATATTGACTAATCTCTTTGCTTCTATAGAATAAATATGTCTAAAAGTAGGATCTTTTGCATTTTTAAAGTTTATTAAAAGCATTCATACAACTTTCAATTTCTATAGAAATTAAGCAATTATGATCCATTTTTGGAATTTTGGGAATTGTGATAGCATATATAAAGAAAAGGAGGAATGTTGAACATTTGCATCAACATTACTATTGACCTATTATATCTGTCATCATTAATCATGTTCTTAATGATTGGAACTATCTAAATTTATATCTTGAAAATAATAGAGGACATACTTAACAATTTGCCTTATAGAGAGAGTAATCATTTATGTATATTTAACGTGTTAACGAGCTAGCAATAAATGTGTTAAATAAAAACTTATTATTTTACCATATGATACTTGACTTATGAAACATCTTGTAACTATAAGTAATCATCATTCATTATATTATTCTTTGAATTGGGAATTGTTAGATGTATATAATTATACATATATTTTTGTTATTAGTTTTCCATTTGAGAAAGTTTATTTAATAGATGAAGCCATGGTTATGAAGAACATTTTTTAAAAAAGAAAATTTTGTAGTTTTACTAATATTTTTATTGCTATATGTTTATTCTATTTTGAAATAAGCAATATATATATATATACATACATACAAACAAATAAGCAATATATATATATATACATACATACAAACAATGTGCTAACAATAAATAGCCCTAGAGTATTATGAATTGCTCTTAGAATATTGACAAAGAGATACTGATTTATTATTATTTTTTATTTAAGGCTAAAATCTGTATATAGTAAATATACTCAAATACATATCCATGTGTTTTAATTTTTTTTTTTACTAGGGCTTTCCAGAATATCTTAAGAAAATTGATTGTAATCATTATTTTGAATGGCATTCTTATGTTGCTTGTAAGACCCCATCTAAATTATCTGAAGTACCATGTTATGTTCTTGATATTAATAAAACAGTAATAGATCTCTCACCTCTTATTAAGCGCAAGGGGGCTCATCTTGTTCGAACTACTGACAAGAATAGTAAAATGTATATCAATGTTTGCAGATATATATCAGAAGGTAAGCAAATTTATCCATCAGTAGTCTATCACTTCTCTTTTTATAAAGTGTGTTTGAGATATTTTTTTTATGCATTAATAAATTTTGTATAAGTTTAATTGCTAATGAATTACTCATCAGTAAACTGTAATTGGATTCTATTATAAATTTTTTGAATTTTACAAACTATTTTTGGTCTCAGTATTAAATCACATGCAATTTATTTGAGCTCACAATAATTTTTCATTATAAATTACTGCCTCCCTAAAATATTTGTAATTTATGGACAAATCGAATGGTTATGATAGCATATAACATTTGAACACTAGTAATGACAAATAGAGCTTGATTTAGGGATTTTTAGTTATCAAGTTCATTACTAAACTTACATAGAAATGTATTCTTTAAGAAGTTATGATAACAAAGTGAATAAAGTTCACATAGGTTAAGTTATTGTGAAAATAGAAAACACACATAGGTCTCGATACAACATTTTTATTATGATCAAATTTTGGCCAATTTTTATTATATATTATTCATTAATTTATATTTAACTTGATATATTAATTGACTACCCATTTTATTAATAATAGTGGAGTCATTATGCAAATTAAATAAATTAGGGAATACAGTCACAATTTTAAAACAGATCAATAATGCTATTAAAATAATAAGGTCATTTTAATCAGCCAATAAATATTAATAAGTTGATAAAGTAGCTATAATCAGCTTCTTGCAAATAATCTCCAGATTCTTCTTCAGAGGAATCTCAAAAAAAAAAAGAAAGGTAAGTCTCTCTAAAGTTAGTGAACTGCTGAAAATCCTCTCATTCAATAGTAGCATGAGATAATAATAATTAGATAGCTAGTTAGATTGATTGTAGAATGATTACTTACAAAAAATTTAAACCACCAAAACATCACATAATTGCCATTTTCTACACTTACACACGCTGTTACTACAATAACAAATTCTCCATACAGTAATGCCACCTAGTGCAAGCCATAGTAATAAATGGCTGCTAGAAAGTTAGTTCATAAAATACCATATAGTGCCCACTAATCCATTATTCTGAGACTAATTTCTAGCTTGTGGCTTTCATCATTGAGGAGCCTTGGATCTGAGAGCACTGTACCTAGATCTTAAGATATAATGCAACTCTTCAGAAGCCACCTTTTACATATTTGCCTAATTATAAAGCTAAATAGGTAAAACTAAATAAATAAAAAGGAGATGATGGAGGGTTACATTAGATTGTAAGATTTAGGTGCAATGCTCTCAGATCCAAGACTCCTCACTGATGAAAACCACAGGCTAGAAACTAGTCTGTGGATATTGAATTAGTAGGCACTAGATGGGATTTTATGCACAAAACTTATAACATTCATTGAATTGCACTGGCAACACTGAAGAGAGAGTTTGCTATTGTAAAAAATGTTTCTGAGATTAATTTGAAATCCTAGTCTAGTTAAAAAAAATCCATGTTTCATTATTTTTGGACCATAAATCATAGCTTTGAAATTCTTTCAATATTAATGAGATAGGGAATAATTTACTACACTCAAATATTGACTTAGTAATAGTCCAGTGAAGCTTTTTCAAAGATTTGAAGACTTATTATTTTCAAAACTAAGGTTAACAGCAGGCTAATTTATGATAAATTAGTCTGCAGAAATTATTTGTAAATTATTTTCACTTTTCAGAGAAAATCTTTAAAACAAAGTGTGCATATTTAATTGGTTCTGATTTCTAGGATATTTAGTAATGAAATAGTAATTGATTCAAACTATATAATTACTTCACAAGATAAAGACATATAAACAATAATAGCAGCCTATTACAGCATTGTAGAAAATAGGTTAATAAACCATCTTTATCTCTAAAATTTAAGGAGGACCTGAAGAATAATGTTGATCTTTAAAAGTGAATATAAATAAATATTACCTCAGATCTCAGTGAACCAATTTAGTTTTATAATTATTGAAGCGAATAATTATATTTTTGAACCTGCAAAGCAAAATGTGATTACTAATTAAAAAAGTGATATTATGAATTGTTCACAGCTAATCAAATTGAAAAAAAAAAAAGATAAGCTACTTTTGAAGAAGCATCAATATAGGAAGTGTTAGTCAAAGAATTGGGAAATTAGTATTGATATAAACACTGTAGGCAAAAATAAAAATTTGGAAAAAATATTTTGTGGCATTGTTAAATTTTTTTTTTTTAAAGTGTCATAGCATCGGCCGGGACGCGAACCCGCAACCCGGGCAACTGCCTGCAAATGCAAGGCAGTCGCGCTGACCTCTCGACCACCAATGCAAGACACACTGGCATTGTTAAATTTCTTGTTTGTTACTATAAAATCTGCATGTTTAATTAGTGAGCTAAAGATTTTTATTTTGTAAAAATCAAGTTACTTTTAAATCTTAATCCAAGGATATCCATCTCTATAAACATTTTTGTTCTCTATATACTTCCACAATGGATGTAACCATTTAAATTAAACATAGAATTATTCCTACAAATCAAAATGTTGATATTTGTTTATTTCTTGGAAAATAGCTAGTAAAATGACAAATATTTTATTGTTACCAAATTTTATTTTATTCACTGTTAACTTCTTTATTGCGATAATAATTGCTGTCTTTTACTTATTACTATTTCAAATAAACTTATTGATATCTTCCAAAATAAAACATTCTCTGAAAACTCCTTCAGTTATTATCAATAATTTTTAATTTCATAGTCAATTTTATGTAACCCATTGTCCACCATATTTGGCTACATACCTTTTTTTTTTAAAAATCCATTTTATGTGTGCTGTAATTGTTGCCTATATATGACAGACATTATTGAATTCAATACATAAGGAATCAAATCAGAATCTCTCTTATTGTTGAGTCGAATTCTATTTCAATGTTACTGATCTTAAAAACCATGCTAGCTTAAATCTTATGTAGAATACAATATTCAAAAAAACTTATGAATCAGTGTTATAAACTAAACAATTTGTTTGAAATGTTGTTAATAAGTGTACCTAACATTGAGTAGTGATTTTAATAATCTCCCAGAATAAATAGTCTAGGGATATGAAGCACACTCAAGAATATTTCATATTTAATGATCAAAGTTTTCCAATTATTCAATATCACATGTAACAAGCACATTCATTTAATAAACATCACATGACCACCATCTCTTATGCTTGTGTATAACTGTTGTTAAAACAGGCAAAACTCACTATACGTATACCACACACAGCAAGCTAGAGTAATCAATGGATGCCAGAAGGCTTGTGCATAAAATCTGAGCAGATCCAAAACTCCTGACGAAGGCCACAAGCCAGAAACTAGTCTGGGGATATTGGATGAGTAGACACTAGATGGGGATTTTATGCACAAGCCTTCTGGCATCCATTGATTACTCTAGCTTGCTGTGTGTGGTATACATATAATGAGTTTTGCCTGTTTTAACACATTCATATTAGTCCTGGTAAAATGTATATACCTGCTTAAATTAAAGCTAAAATAACTTTGATTATATCTTAAAGAAAGTTTCTGACAATACCGACATCACCTTATAGGATTAACTATAATGTTTCATGAGATGCTATATATAAACATAAAGTTATATTTTTGACCTATAGTACTTAGCCAAAATATGTTTAACTTCTTATGTGTTGGAGGAATCTATTTTTTTTTTTCATACTATTATTTTAAATCTAATCCTCTGTCTGAAATTGCTGCTATGTCAGGTATAGACTTTCTGACTGCCTTGGAATAACTTGGCTAAATAAAACTAACATTATTAAGTATATATGGAATAATATGACAATAGCAATAAAACTTTTTCCACTTTTTTCAAGACTAAATATTACTATCATCTTCAGGCTTTTTATCATTATACTTAAGTGAGCTTTCAATGATACTATTTCTTAGTGATTCTCAGATTATTGTACTTTGGCTAGATAGAATAATTTTAACAATTGTGTATGGTGATATCATTTTGTTTATCAGAAAACTGCCTAACATATTTCTTTTGAAAAAGCCATTTAAACTGAATGTCCCTATACTTTAGAGTCAAATATTCAATCAATAAATGTGATTTGTTTTAACTGTGAGAAGATTTATTTTCTCTTTTTTTCTCTGAATCTTGCCTAAATTTTTGGACTCCTTTATGATGATGTTATTAATGAAGATCATATAATCAATTAACAAAACCATAATAAGTAAGATCTTAAGAAATTTAATTATTTTTAATCTATAAAAGTTGTATAAGATAATTCTTGTAAATTTAATATTATGAGCAACATTTGTTATTTTATGTTACCTTTTATTTGGATGCTATTGTTCAGATTACAGAAACATCAATTAATTCATGTTTATAGAGTGATAGATTTAGACTCCTGAGCCAGAAAATATTTAGATCATCTTCCATATATTTATATAAGAAATCAAATACAAGTATTTAATATAAAGACTGGCAAAAAAGAATAGATGAGTTGTTAGAGAAAAAGAAATAAAGTTATGGTAAACAAATATAAGGATAAAAATTGTATGAAGTATGACAAAAAATATTGTTTCTGGTGTAGAGCAAAAACTTTAGATACAAAAAAAAAAAAAGAAGAAGACAAAAACAGAATAAGGATTTACATAATAAATATAATTTATATAGAGATGAAAGAGATAATATTGAACACTTAATTTTGGAATAGAAGACATTGAAAGAGAATTAGTTTAAATTGTATGGATAATAAGGGAAATTTAAAGATAAAAGGAGTGAAAGAAATAGATATTTTAAATTTTAGTTTAGGTCTTTATAGTAAAATTAGGAGTATCGAAATAGGATAGTGAAATTATTCAGAAGCTTTATTAAAGTGGAATAGAATTAAAAAAAAGAAATGAATTAGGGTTTTAAAAAACCAATTGGGAAATAGTGGATAAAAAGTTTGTGATGTGTTTCTAAATATATAATCTATGCACAGAAACTTTTGACTGTTTAAGAAGAAGCCATTTTTACATAACATCTCGGTTTATTTTATATTATGTAATATAATGAATTAAATGATTTGTTATTATTATAAACAATAAGTATTATTATAAAGCAATCAATTCAAAATAATAATCAAATGAATTATGCAGAGTAAATTATGGCTAACTGTTAAATAACAAATATCTTTCCTAGTTGAACTAACATTATGAATGCATTTTCATAATTATCAATTATTTGTCAAAAGACAGATTCCACTGTCAATAAAGAACATTTCCCCAAAGTAGTCCTTCAAAATATAATATCAACTGTTCTATCTTTAAAATCATCTATTAATTTTTTCTTCATTTTCTATAAAGTGCCCAGCATATCCTTTATAATTATTCTGCCTATAAGAATATATTTATTCCTTTTTCTTTTCCTCAATAAATGTTTTTTTTTTCTTTTTTTTGACTCTTTTCAAAATCTAAATACTTTTTATATCTATTCTTATTAGTTTTTCATTTCTTTAAGCTTTGAATTCTTATAAGAATAATGGCTTTATTCTGGAGGACAATATGATGTTGTTTGGTTTTATCAACATTCAAAACTACTATGAATCTTTATAAGCACCTTTCTTTCTAAACAAGTATGCATAGAGTAAAAATTATTTACTATATGCAAGAAAAAAAACTAACTTTCATTCAAATATTAAAAGCGAATAAAAATAAATAATCAAATGATTAATCAATTTGGATATAGTTTGCCAATGTGCATTAATAATAAGAGTTTGAACCTTAAACCAGGAATCTTCAGCTTTCAATGACCTAAAATGCACACAGAAAACTAAATAAAGCTTACTTCATTAATGTATATATATATTTCATTGTATTGATTAAAATAATTTATATAAAGACTGGAGTGTTTTTATATAACAGAGTTACTAAAATTGATTTGAAAATGATAAATAAAATAAAGAAAGACTAAAAATAGTTTAACAAAGGAATATAATTATAAACAGATATAATTATAAAAGTGCATGCTAATTTATAATTAAGATTAAATATTTTTAAATTTGTCTAAACAGAATGATTGATAAAACAACATTATGTCTGGATCGAAAATGTAAAAATATATACATATATATGTAGGTTTTTTTAAAAAAAAAAAATAATACAATTTAAAAATCTTATGACTTTTATGTATGTGTAAAAGTAGAAAGTTATTTTTATTAATACACAAATGCATAAGTAAATATTTAATACTTAAAAATAAAAGTCTCTTTAAATGATATGTATTGGGTGTCTAGAAATGTTCTTTATTATTCAGACATTTTATTATTCAGCTCCTTCACAAACTATACTTATGACATCCATATTAACTTAAAAAAACAACAAATCCAATGGGTTGAAGAGATGTGTGTGTGTGTGCGTGTGTGGAGGGGGGGAGGTCTGTATCAAGTCCTATGCATGTGCAATGAACAACTCAAATAAATCATATTAATATTCAATTTTTTTGCCATATATGATGGAAATGTTATGATCAATTTTAGTACATTATTGTGGGCATTAGGAACACATAGCCTTATCTTTCACAAAACTTAAAACAAAAAAAAAACAAAAACAAGTAGGATCATAGCAGACAATCTAAGCTATTCTCATGGTGAAAATAAAATGATACAATGCTCAAAATTCAGGTTTGGAAAGTTCCTCATCTGTCATTAACTATTCACAAAATAGTATTATTTTATGACATCTGTTACTATGAAATTGATGAGAATTAGCACATTAAAAAAAACTAATTTTGAAACTGTTACTTTCATGCTGAAATATTAATGAAATTTCACTGTCCAGTACCTTTCGTTGTGATAATTCAATAATTCTGACAGTTGAATAGTTAACCCATTGCTAAGAGAATACCAATGTCCTAGAAAAATATCACACCTTTTGAAAAATTTTTCTGCGTACAGATTTTATATCAACAGCAGCTATTTAAAACCTTGGAACAAACATATACAGATACTACACATAAATTACTTTTTTATTTTTATTTTTTATAAATAAAAATCTATGAATTAAATGAAACTAAAATTGATAATTATAAAATTAAATTTAACATTTCTATAACTTGATAGTAGACAAAAATTATTTGATGTTCATAAATATTGTCATCGACACCATAATCTATTTTTCTTTATTATAAACTTTTTTTATATCTAAAATGCAATAAATAATAGTTATTTTCCTATGAGACAATTCATTCAGTTGGGATACAATAAATAAAATATCCTCTTTTAGTTCTAACCCTATCTGTTAAGATATGCAAATTATATAAAACTATTAAAGTTATCGCTACTGGACTGTAACTAGCTTATTGTCAAATATAATTTTATGAAAACTTTATTTTAAAATGAACATTGCATATTTCATCATACTTAGTAATATTTCAGCTGTCATATCATCTAATCCTTTTGCTTTTACTTTTTTCAATCTACCAGATCTGTTTACTTCTGCCACTATCACTTTATTCATCTTGTAAATTAAGCTTTCGAATTATATATTTACTTAACTAACTCTTCTTTACCAAAATTTTAATTATGAAATAATTTTTTCCCCAAGTTCTTCCTTATTTTTACAGTCAATTTCCATAACATTTTATTGTTTTTCTTTATGAATTCTCCAAAATTTTTCACAGCCTTCCCTCCTTTATCAATTTTTTTATTATTAAATTTATCCAACTTCTGTCTTATTTCTATTCTAACTTTCTCTTTTTGCCTCAGATAGCTATTCAAACTAATCTTTACATACTTCTGTTCCATTTTCTTATTAAAACTTATTTATAAAGCCTATGAATCTTTTTTTTCTTCCCCACTTTTTAAAGTTTTTTGCTCCATTGTCTTTTATTAATTCTGTTGTTTCTAAATAAACATTCATTTGTAATCTTGTTCACTATATTCATCTACTTGCCATATCTTTTAGAATCCCCACATTTCATAATTGTTTTCATGATGCTATTAAACCTATTCAATTTAATTTTGTTTATTCCTGTCAACCATTCTATGAATAAAAGCAGTTCTCTGCTTTAATACAATTTACAGTTAATTTGAGTAAACAGTGAATAGAGAGGTTTTTTTTTTGTTTGTTTCATCATAAATTGCTTAAATTAAAAAAATAATTGTTATTAACATTCATAACCAGGAGGAAAATACATTTAAAGAATTGATTTATGTAACTGTTCAAGTGAATTAGCTTGAGTTCAAAGCATTAAGATGTTTTCTTTTTTTTAAAGTGTGAATAGTAAAATGGAATTTGAAATGGTTGCTATATAAATAACTATATTATTTTCAGCTTTGAATCTCAAGTTTCATTGATGATGACAAAAACTACATTAGAATAGGTTTAAGTGCAATAACATTTGGTAATCATTAAAAATTGGCATTAGAATCAAGGTCTATTGTGAATGCCCCTGGCATCCACGCGCATACTTTTAGTTTAGTGTTAATATATCATTTATTATTTATAATACACAATTAACAATCTGTTTAGTTTTACATTTATAATTATTAACTAGTAATACATATTTTGTGTATACATACATATACACACACATTTAGCATACCTGCCCCAAGTTCAGAGATTCGTGTTTTACTTTTTTTTCTATTCTCTGAACATAAAACATAATAAGTATGGCAGGAGGGAATTTTTCTTTCAAGGTTTATTTTAATTTCATTTGGGACTGCACTGCTGTTACGGTTTTTCCCAAATGTCCACTTGTTGTATTTCTCCTGAAACAACTGCAGCATTTGTTGACTATATTCTTCTTCCCTCAACTGGCTGATATGTTTGCATAATTCTCTTCCATCCACCATTCGCACAGAAACCACTTGCTTATTTAAGTGGCGTACGATTTCAGCCTTATTCCAGAATCGGTCAGTTTTGTTTTTAACCCACATGTTCTTTAGATACAAATTTATAGTTAGGAACAGGTACTTCGTATTCTTCAGGTGTCCTACTTTCCATAGGCTTGGTCCGCAATCGATGACCTAGATTTTTCTGTGGGGTTGATTTCTCGACTATAGCTGGACGTGTTTTTGCATGCAATTGACAGTTTTTACATTTTTCAATAAACATTACGATGTCATTAATTTTTCTCATCGATAATTTAATTCCCAAGTGATTGAACCAATCATGGCCAATGAAGGGATTTATCGGGGCATAAATTATATATAATGGTAATTGTAATTTTTTGCCATTGTAAGAAGTAATTAGAGCCTGAATTGCTCCTTTAATCTTTATGGCCTTGCTATTGATGTCCTAAGTTTTAAATTTGGTATGCAGAAGTCTAGGTGGCTGTGTCATATCTGCCATGATGGTTTTCCAATCTTTAAATGACAGTAAAGACACCCCACTACCGCTGTCAATTTCCATCGATAAAGTTTTTCCAAAAATTTTGACAGTCTTTTCAAATTTTGGTGATTGGTCCAAAGACACATTATTAATCACTGCAAATTTCTCTTGCTTGGGTTTTCTAGTAAAATGCTCTTGGCTGTTGTTACTTGTATCATTGTCGAATTTCTTATTTCAGCATGTTTTTTCAAAATGGCCAACTTTATTACCGAGTTTACAGTGTTGATCCTTATAAAAACACTCACGTGCCATGTGACCTAATTTTCCACAGCAAAAGCATTTAATTCGTCTTTTCTTAATGTCAGTTATTCCACTTGGGTCAGGTACCCTTTTATCTGGTTTGTCGACTTTGTGGATTTCATAAGGATCGTCCGCTATTTTCATGGCTACAAATTCTTTTGATCGCTGTAACACAAGTTCATGAGCTATGCCACGTTTGATAGCTACTTTATAATTGATATCCATATCTGCAATAACTGCTGTCTCAGACTGTCACTGCTCATTCCACATAAAAATTGTTCGTGGAGAGCTTCCTCCAGGTATGAATCATAGACGCAGTTTTTTGTCAGTTCACGCAGGGCCATATCATAATCTTGGGTCTGCTCATTCTTGCCTTGGTAGTGATTTTTGAATTGGAGTTTGGCAATGTGTCTAGACTCATGAAGATTAAAATAGTCACCAAATAATTTTTGATCTATTCAAATGTTAATTCTTCCGCGGTTTTAGGTTCACAAAGCCTGTTTGCAATTTGGATTACTCCTTTTTCAGTGGAACACAATAAGGTCACTGTTTTACTTTTATCGTCCTTTACTCTGTTAATCATTAAAAGTTTTTCTATTTGTTGGACATATAGGGGCCACTTACTTGCCTCTCTGATGTCAAATTCAGATATTGCCAGCTGCATTATGATAACTTAGTCAATTTAACCAAAAAAAATAGAAATATATTTTTTAGTAGTTTATCCCCTCACAAAATCAATTACTTAGACACCAATGTATTCGGCTGTCAATCTGTTGATTGTTATTACTGACAATTCCACGATTTGCTGGGGATTAAGACTGTTGAGGTTCGTAATCAAGACTGTGCCAATTGTTGTGTCCAGTGGCACTCTATTGCTCACTGGATTGCAAATATCGATAACACAAATATAATAATAATCAATGAGGCAGCTCGGCAAGTAAATTTAAATAACGAGAATTTATTTACAGAGTTATACATGAGTTAGTCCCTCTTGTTTAATATATACAAAAATATGATTATTATACACATGCTATATATATATAAATAAGGGCCCGAAGGTGTAATAAAATAATAATGAGATCAGTACAACCTGTTACATAGTTCCTAGGTTTACTTTGGAACATCCGGAGGTAAACCTCTCCGCAAGGCTAAGTGAAGGAAAGAGCTGACTGGAGCACCTAAGGAAATGACAAGTGTACTGTCTCAGTTCAATTTTAGATCTATTATTTATCTCTCCTTGATTTTAGAGTAGTCTCCCTTGATTGGCCATCCACTGTCCATGTGGTGGTCATCTCTTTAGTTTCTATTCGATCCCTGATTAGATAATGCCATGACTTTAGAATTGCCTATTTTAAGCAATTTCTTTGTTTACATTATTTAAATTCTTCTTGATAAATAACTTTATAGTTTCTTATTAATTAAACTATTTAATTAGTCTAATAATAGTTTAATTAATAAACTATATTTATCAAATATTGTGAATACCCCTGGCATCCACGCACATAATTTTAGTTTAGCGTTAATATATCATTTATTATTTATAATACACAATTAGCAATCCGTTTAGTTTTACATTTATAATTATTAACTAGTAATACATATTTTGTGTATACATTCATATACACACACATTTAGCAGTCTGCTCTTGTTTCACCTATTGTTATTTCTATCGAGTAATCTTTAGTTTTAAGTTCTCCGTACTGCCGGGTTTTTATCAGTATTCATCATTTGACTATAAATATGTAAATGCTAGGTATAACAATTATCATAGTAAATCTGTTTCTAATTTAATAATTGCAAGAAATATGCAATTTGTTTCTAATATATTTTGCTTAAATAAAACGCAATTCTCTCTATATTTTAACTTTTAAATGGATAAATGGATGAGCAGAATTGGTAATAAGGGATTATTTTAGAAAGTATTTTCTTCTAATGCAGCCTTTCAGGTCGCAGATTATCCGTAGCAGAGATTTTAATCTACTTTTCTAATTACTACTGGAGGCCATTTAGTTTTTTTCTTTTTTAAAAATTATATTTAAAAAAATTAAAAAGAAATTTTAGAATAGTATAAATTAGAAATATTTATTTCTCTTAATTTTTTTAATTAATTTGTTTTAAAAATAATAGCATTTTAAATGTGAATGAAACCCTTTAGAAAACATCTAATATATGGGCGATTTCTTTGATTGACAAAAGGTCACATGATTTTCTAGCTAATTCTTTACTAAATTAATTAAAAACATTAAACGATTTCTTCCTAAAGATCGCCTTTAGAAAACATGCACATACATATAATCAGCATGCTAAAAATAGTATATTAAATGCAATTTTAAAAATATTAATATCCCCTTTTTTTACATATAGTATCTGATAGCCAACTGTAATTTCTGAAATAATATATTTTTGACCAATAAATTCATTTTAGATACTGGATGTTTTTTAAATCAAGAACATACGAGCGAGAAAGAAGGGAGTATTTAAAAAAGGAAAAGTAAAAACTTATATTCACAACCTGCTAAATACATCTATGATTATGTTCATTATTCTTTTTTCTCTTCGTATTAAAATAGCGTAAAGGTTTAATCAAAATGTGATATAGATCTGAATATTAATATTATAAAATAAATTATTAGAAAGTGATAAGGAATGATTGTCAAATGTAATCTTTTTGTCAAGTGATACAATGATTTAGGATTTTTCTTTTTTGAAGTTCGAAATCTCTGATTCAATAAATTAAAAAAAGTCTGTCTCAATCATCATATTTTTTTCTTTATTATCCTCTTAATTATATGACTCTAAAATTTCAATCCATTTATAATTTATTTATTGTCTATCCAACAACTTTAGTTTTGAAGTCATTATTTTTTAATCCTAATATAAAAACCAAAAATCCACTTTATATATCTTTTAATCTATACTTACTTTTCCATAAATTCATTATTTGAATCATTTTAGAATTTAACCATTTATACTATAATAATGGCTGCAGAAAGGAGTTTGCTATTAACTGAAAAGAGAAGACTCTTTGATTCCTCTTGGAGGTCTTAAAAAAACAGAGCAGGGCAAATTCCTAATGTCTACTCCATACGTTCTTGTCGTTGCAGCTGTTATTACTATGTTATTATTCATTTAGTATATGAACATGGATGGGTTTCTCACCAACATGCATTAGCCAGCATGGGAGTTTATTAGCTTTTTACCTCTGAGTTTAAGATCAAGAAATACTCATGGTCTTTCTTCTCAATTGCCCGATAAGGCAGAATGAATGTGTGTGTGAATGAAAATTTTTTTCTAATAGATATATACAATCATGACAGACAAAAACAAATCATGGCCCTTATTTTCAGGAGGCTGAAAAGTCACCAGCCAAGGTAGCAGTTGGTGGCTGAAGGTGGATAATGCTAAGAATATCCGGATTGCGAACCCAGGTTGCCCATTTGATGACGACTTTTTATTTAGGTACTTACAACTGCAGATCACTTTCAAGTGTAGGAAAATTGCAAGAATTGCATGAAGAACTGTTTTATGGGGCATTATTGGACTTTGTGAAGTTAGCAGGAAAGGTGAAGAGATAATTGATTTAAAAAGTGGGCATGTATTCTATTACAAAGGCACAAATATTGGAAGTACAAGTGGAGTAGGATTCATTATAAATAAAAAGTGGAAGAACAACATTGTGGAGATTAATGGTATCAGACAGAGTGGCAAGATTAATAATTTAACTTAATGGCAGATATCAAATGCAGATAATTCAGATTTATGCCCCAACAAGTTCTCATAGTAACGAAGTCATAGAAGATTTTTATATGGATCTACAAAAGACTTAATCAGACTAAACAACATTTTAAAATTGTTATGGGAGATCTTAATGCTAGAATTGGTAAACAAATGAAAGATGAAAGTGTTGTAGGTAAATTTGGTTATGGTAATAGAAATGAGAGAGGACATAGACTTGTGGAGTTTGCAGAAAAAGAAAAACTTTATATTATGGATTCTTTTTTTGAGAAAAATGTTAAAAGGAAATGGACATGGAAGCATCCAAATGAAGGTACAGCAGAATTGGATTATATTTTGACTAACAGAAAATACATATTTCAAGATTGTAATGTTCTTAATAAATTTAACACAGGAAGTGATCATCGATTAGTAAGATGTAAGATACATGTTAATGCAAAACTAGAGAGACAAAAATTACTAAGAAAAACAATATTTACAGTTGATATTCCTAATCTTCAGAAACATTCTAATGAATTTAAATTAGAACTTACAAATCGGTTTCAAGTATTAGTAGATTTTGAACATGATTCAGATTTGAATGAAATTAATAAGAAAATAACTGATACACTTTTAAAAACTGCAACAAAGATAGCTGGTAGAAAAAAGCAGCAATTGACCAATAAAATTTTTACTGAGACTAGAGAATTAATGAAGAAAAGAAGGAATATGAAGATATATAAAAATGATGCATTAAAAAGGATTGAATATCTCGAATTTTGTAAAATGGTACAAAAAAGAGTTGATAATGATATAAGAAAGTATAATTGTGAACTAGCAAGGAAGGCTGTAGAAGAGAATAAAAGTCTCAAGAGTGTAAAACAACATTTTGGTATTGGTAGGAAACTTATAGCTGCAATAAGAAAAAAAGATGGAACTATTAATAAAAAGAGAGATAACATCATGAAATGGGGATAAGATTTCTATCAAGAATTATATAGTAATAAAGAACAAGTACCTCCTATATCTATTACATCTTCCAAATTACCCAGAATTTTAAATGAAGAAGTGAGACATGCAATTAAATGTATGAAAAAAGGAGAGGCTCCAGGTAATGATGGAATTATAATTGATATATTAAAAGAAGCAGGTGAAGAAATAGAAATTTTTTTAGCAAAGTTATATACCAAATGTCTAAATGATAAAGATGTACCAGATGATTGGAAGAATGCAGTATTAATATTAATATTTAAAAAAGGTGATAAAGAAGATATTAGAAATTACAGACCTATCAGCCTTTTATCAGTTTTATACAAAATTTTTACCAAGATAATTACAACTCGTCTACAAAGAACATTGGATTTCAACCAACCATGAGAACAAGCTAGATTTAAAAGTGGTTTTAGTACAGTAGATCATATGCAATTATTGAGAGAAGTTATAGAAAGACCAATGAATATGAGTTTCGATTATGCTTTGGATTTGTAGATTATGAAAAGGCATTCGATTCTGTAAACATTTCTTCTGTGATTAAAGCATTGGATCATCAAGGTATAGACTCAGGATATTGTCATATTCTGAAGAATATTTATAAAAATGCAACAGCAACAATTAGATTACATAATGATACTAGGGAGGTTAACATTGAGAAGGGTGTAAGACAAGATGACTCCATATCTCCAAAACTTTTTACAGCAGTGCTGCAAAAAGTATTTTGTGGATTAAAATGGGAAATTAAAGGAGTAAATGTAAATGGAGATTATTTATATCATTTGGATTTTGTAGATGATGTAGTTATTTTTCCAAACAATGCTTTAGAGCTTCAGGAAATGTTGCAGGAATTATCAGATGAAAGTAAGAAAATAGGACTAAAGCTAAATGTTAAAAAGACTAAAGTAATGTTCAATAGATTTTCTCAAAAGATGAAAATAAAGATTGATTATGATGAGTTAGAAGAAGTTAACAACTACAAATACCTTGGTCAGATTATTATACAGATTGAAACATTTGGTAGAAATAACTTAATACTAAAAGGAAATATGCTTATGTGTTTGAGAAGAAAGTCTTTAATAATGTGTTTTACCAGTTCTTACTTATGGATGTGAGACTTGGATACTTAATAGAAAGAGGAATTCAGAGATTTTAGACCACTCAAAGAAGTATGGAGAGGAGCATGTTAGGAATAACCAGAAGAGATTGAAAATGCAATATATGGTTAAGAGAACAAACAAGTATTACTGACATAATTGAAAGTATTAAAAGTTTGAAGTGGAGTTGGGCTGGACATATTGCTAGAAAAGATGATTTTTAGATGGACAATTGAAATCTTAAACTGGAATCCAAGGGATTGTAAAAGATCCAGAAAGAGACCACATGCGAGATGAATGGATGTAATAAGAAAGTGTGCAGGGGTGATTTGGAAATGAGAGGCTACAGATCAGAGAAGATGGATTGAATTTGGAGAGACCTTCATCCTGCAGTGGATTGATAATGGTTGACAATGATGATGATGACTATAATGTAATAGTCAGAATTCATATGCCTCATTAACTAATTGCACAATTCAACCACCACATTTGAAGAGCAGCACAAGAGATGGATTCAGAGCCTGCAGTGCCGTGTTCAAATTTGGTAGATCGTTTCCACAACATACAACTACGGTACAACACACCTTAAACATCTTTTAGGCTCAGGGGTCAGGGAGATCAAGGGACTCTTACTAACTAAACCTAAGGTTAATATTATTATTGCTAATATGCAACCTTTATGCATTTAACTTCTTATCGAGGTATGGCTATAAGGCATTAAAGAACAGACATACGGACACAGACGTAATTAAAACATTATATTTTTAATGTTATAAATAAAGTTTGACTACATATTCTGAGGTTGATAACCTCCGAGATTCCTAATATGATATGGAACCTTACATTTGTATTTCACTAATTATTCGATCCGGCCCTTTTTTTAGGTATTAACCTAAGAGTTATTTCATGCCTAAACTATTAATCATATTAGTCAGAATACGAGATAAAAAAAGGTTATACAGTTTGTGGCAATGAATCTATATGCTTTAGCTACAGAACATATGCTTAACGTTTTATCTATATAATTATTTCTAGAAAGCTGCTATTGGAGAGCAGTTAATATGGAATACTTGGGAAATATAATCATAAGCATACAATAAAAGATAATAGAGTAGACAAGATGTGGTATGCATAGAAGTGCCATGTAATAATTGAAGAGTAAACTGATATGGTGAAGCCATATGGGGAAATATAAAACTCCAGCATAGGCTTTGTGCCTGGCACCCCTCACGCATGGTCATATAAGCAGGTTCATGTGTAAGGGACTTTTGCCACTGTTACTTCCTGACTGCATGATGAACTTAGTACCCGTGAGAGCACCTCTAAATATACCGTACTGTATGGGAGTGTGGCTTAAAAAGGAACATGGCATCACTAGGCTATAACACACATCACTGGCAGAACATAGTTAGATTAATCTAAATTTGCTTAAAAACGATATGATTCACTTCCAAGACCCACATTTATGAGTTATTTTACTTAAAAGCCCTGAAATAACATAATTATTGGTTTATTAGCATAAACAAATCCATGTAAACCAACTAATAAAAGGGAGATTAAAATTCTATCTTATTATTATTGCTAATTTATAAATCCACCTGCAATGAATTATGGTACACTCACACTCTTAACATAAACATCAGATGCATCTCTGCAATTTATTTTAATACATAATAATATTGGGAAGCATAGTAATGTGAAAATCATGAGAACCCATCCATTAAATCGATTATTTAATAATAAGGACAGATAATTCCCGAGCTGGCCGCTTATTAGTGCAAAATGAGCTTATCATTATTATATTATCTTCATAATTTTGCTCATTATGACTACGATTATTAATTATGACATTTAGTAAAACTAGCGAGCCAGGTTGGAAATTATCTAGGCATGAAATCATATAAATAGACAAATAAATGATAATAAAATAAATACCCAAGGTGCTAGGGAAAGGATCAGATGTGTTAATTAACATTTTAAATAGTTACAGAGTTTTAATATATTTTCTATTAGTAAACAAAGCTTTAATAGAGTTTTACATAAGTAGGAGAAATTATAAATAAAGAAAATACAGATTGTTGAAATGAGTTATAGCTTTAGATTAAGTAGTGAAAGTTTTTAAAGATTTTGTGTATGGGTTACCTTTTGAATTCAGTTGAACGTGCATGTTGACAATTGATCCTTCATGGTCCATTTCTTTATCGGCAGCAGTTTTCTTTGGGGGCTTATTTTAAGATTTCGATTGTTGGCAGCATTTTAATCAGGCAGCAGCGTAAGTATTAACAGTTCAATTTAGACCAAGTGGGGAGTTCAATCCACATGGACCATTCCCACAGAGGAGAATAGTGCACACCTTACTCCTCAGTCATGGCAAAATAAAACAGCATAATAATTTACTTTTAATAACTAAAATGACAGAAATCCACATACCAAGATGTGCACACCTTACTACTCAGTCATGGCAAAATAAAACAGCATAATGATTTACTTTTAATAACTAAAATGACAGAAATCCATATACCAAGATTTGCAAAGAGTAAGCCAGAGATCAGCTTTATAATGATCCGAACAAGTACACTTCTAAATTGCAGCACAGGAACACTCTTAAAATATATAAAAATTCAGTCATTCAAATTCTTACTAATTCTTCTTAAAACAAGAACACTTCCCTCTTTATACTTTTTCTTTCTCTTATTTCCTGTCTTGCGGATTCATCTGACATGAAGTAGTCAGAGTCTCTCAGGTCCACTAATGCAATACTCCCAGGTAAATTGATGCATTAGCAGCACATATTACATTTGTATTTTTGATCTGACTGAATTTATTTAGTACTTTATTTTTGGTCTATTACTTGTGACCTGATTACAACGCAGATTTTACATTTTTAAAACTAATAAAAAAAACTTTTAGGAATATTTCTGTGTTCTATTGTCTCTTCCCAACCACTATGACTTTGCAATTTTAATTAAACAGGAGGGATTTCTATTTTTGTACATTTATACGTTTATAAGTTGTAAACAGATATTTAAGTTTTATAAACAAAAAATATTATAAATATAAATTGACCTAAATAAATGTTTATGTGATGGAATTTTAATATTATGAATTTAATAAATCGTTTAAATTACATTATTTAATTTAATATTTACCTGATATCGGAGTGTGTGTATTTTTTCAGCATATTTAACAAGCGTTTACATATATACCTAATACAGTTATACGCACACAATCCAATATTCAAGGTTTAAATTTAGGTGGGATGTAGGAGTGGATAAAAGATGATAGAACAAATGGAACTGAGGTGAAACTAAGATTCGAACTCTAATCTTACTATTTCAATAATAATAAATAGCTAATTAATTTCATTTGTTTTCTTGTTACCAAAGCTTAAAGTGTAGCAAATTTTTTTAATTATTTTCATAAAAATGATTCGTTTCTCATAATCTGTTATATATATATTTGCTTATTATTTTCCATATGCTCTCTCTACCTCTCTGCCATTTATTAATGAAACTATTCTTCTTAATCTTTATCATTATAATAATTAATCTTCATAAATCACATTCGTCTTATTTTTCATATGATAAACTAATATAAAATTTTTGTCCAATTTTTCAGCATATCCTATCATTTCTCTTTCATAAAACTTGTTTTTCTTAAAATTCATTTTCTTTTTGTCTTTCTCATTTGTAAAAACTTTATTTTTTTCATCTTAAATTGTTTCATTTGCTATCAGTATATCCACATTAAAACCATGTAGTTTTTGCCTCATTTGGGATTATTTCTTGAATGAATATGATTCTGATATAAAGTTCCATATTTTACACTTGGTACTATAACTTTCTTTCAAATAATTCTTATTATCGCATATCTATTATATGGAAATAGTGCTAATTTCTGCTTCTCCCTCCCCCTATTTCTTTTACATCATTTATCAGTTTGCTTTTTCTAATCATCCAAATAATTTTTTTGATTTCTCGAATGATTTCTAAATAATTATATTTATTTATTTTTTTCATATTTATTTCCTTTATTAACTTTTATTCTTTTCTTTGATAATTATTATTTTTCGCTTTGACTTTTCTTCACAATAAATTTAATCCTCATTTTTTCAACTCTTTTTTGTAAAAGTCTTCAAAAGTATTTTCTGACATAAAAATATATCAATGAAGAATAGACCCGGTAAAACATTCACTTCTCGATATCCATTGAAATTATTTAAACTTTTTTTTTTAATCCTTCTATTAACTTTGATTTTTTAAAAATATAATTAAAACAATAAATAAAATAGAAAGTCGTATATAAAACATTAGCTAAAAAACGAATTTATACTAAAAAATTTTCACAACTATTATTTTATATATTAACAAATAAATGTTCTCAAATGAAATTCAAAAGAATACAAACAATATATATATATTTAAAACAGAAATAGTCTTCCCATAATTCACTTAAAAATTTCATCCACTTTTAATATTAAAGGTTGTTTTCATGAAATTGATGGCCTCACAATCAAGAAAATTTATCATCTGAGTTTTTTTTAACATCCTTTGATATTAAAGTTGGATGGTTTTTGAAGTGAATTGGGGAATGCTATTTCTTTGTGTGTGTGTGTGTGTGTGTACATACATAGATCCATATGTTAATAGATGAAGCCATGGTCATGAAATTTTTTTAGCATGAATTTGTTTTTAGCTAGTATTTTAATATTATATGATTTTCATTTTATTTATTTACCATTATTAGTATAGCATTAAGCAATATTTAAGTAAAACAATGTAGGAGATAAAGGTACCATTGTTTTAACATACACTATTTTTAATCCAACTGACTATATGTTTTGATTGATAAGAGCTATAGGTATTTTCATATAATTTCCACCGTCCTAAGTATATTTTTATTCTCTCTATTATAATCTTTCATTATATCTTCTATATGCATATTTTCTTTTCTTACTAATTTCTATCAGTTCTATGATTATAAATAAATGATCATCTATATTCTGATCAGGTCTGAATTCTCCCTCTCTTTTTCACTTATTTGATTATTTTTCCAATCATCTCATATAAATGGCTTATAATTATTTAGCCTTTTTATAGTCTTTACCTTTTCAATACCATTCACATTCTTCAATTATCTGGAATTTCCACTCCATTTACAGTATTACATGTAAAAGTAATCCATTTTATCATTAACCTGAGATCATCTTAAAACGTTGAACTTGAATTATATAAATTTGATATCTTTTATTAAATTGAATTATATTGTTAATCTGTCTAATATACCATTAATGTCAACAAAGTTTGTTCTTCCATCTTTTATATAGAATGAATCCACTTCATTTATATTTTCAATATTCATTTCATTACAAGTTAATTATCTATTTTTCAAATCATTTGTTTTGACAGTATTGTTGTTGTTGTTATTTTTATTATTATTATTATTATTATTAGTAGTAGTAGTAGTAGTATAGCATTAAGTAATATTTAAGTAAAACAATGTAGGAGATAAAGGTACCCTTGTTTTAACATACACTATTTTTAATCCAACTGACTATATTATTATTATTATTATTATTATTATTATTATTATTATTATTATTATTATTATTATTATTATTATTATTATTATTATTATTATTATTATTATTATTATTATTATTATTATTATTATTATTATTATTATTATTATTATTATTATTATTATTATTATTATTATTATTATTATTATTATTATTATTATTATTATTATTATTATTATTATTATTATTATTATTATTATTATTATTATTATTATTATTATTATTATTATTATTATTATTATTATTATTATTATTATTATTATTATTATTATTATTATTATTATTATTATTATTATTATTATTATTATTATTATTATTATTATTATTATTATTATTATTATTATTATTATTATTATTATTATTATTATTATTATTATTATTATTATTATTATTATTATTATTTTGTCTGAAGGTTTGTAATGATGGTATATTATAAGATGTGATATGTTGGAATATTGCCCTCATTTATGAATGAATGTTGAATGTATAGAAAATTTTAAACTTTATTTAAACTTTCCAAATACAAACAACTTGTTAGTAATAACACACAAATAGACAGTACAGGTTAATAATTACACAATGTTTCGAGTAGTATTATTCTCCTCTCTTCTTCATGTGTTGTTGGCCTATATTCACAGTGACAATATTCGCTTAGAAGTTGAACTCGCATCTTTAGATGCTTGAATATCATATTTAAGGCAAACGCTCTACCGACTGAGCTATTCTGTCAAAGGCAACATATAGTAGAAATTTGATATATTTATATATGAGGGTTGATTCAAATCCTCCGAGTCCTTCAATTTTTTTTAATAATGAGGCTAATTATTATTATTATTATTATTATTATTATTATTATTATTATTATTATTATTATTATTATTATTATTATTATTATTATTTTATTTATTTATTTAATTTTTCCTAAGAGCTAGATTAATTAGAGGCTTCCATACATTGTGTATTGCCACACTGGGTTGACTTAATAGGATTATTTACCATTGTCATATGAGCAGCTTCCTTGAATTTTCTTCTATGCATTTTTTCCTCTTTATCCAATAACTTTGTATTTTCCCACTTAAGCATATGGTTATTAGTAATGAAACAGTAAGATTCGTATTCGAATCTTAAGTTTTACCTTTTTCTGTCATCTCTCACTGACCGGTCTATCCCGCCCAAATTTAAACTTTTTGGTATCGAATTGTGTGTGTAGCAATATTAAAAATGTATAAATATATGTAGAATTCAGCATAAACATGCACACATTTCGATCTCAAATTAAAGGCAATAAATAGGGATAAAATAATATAATTTAGATTTCTTTTAGTTATATAATTTTGTATAATTTTAATCATTTATTTTGGATTATAAAGTTCGTATTTATTGCTTTGTTTAAATTTCATTTAATAATAATTCAAAAAAAAAAATCTGATGTAATATTTAATTAAAAGTTAAAATGATCTTATGTTCTCTTTTTGTCTTTGAAATTTAAAAGCATCGGTCAGTGATAGATAATAGATTAATTAAAGAAAAATTCTCCAAAATGTAATTAGTAAATGTAAAATGTAAACAATAGAACAGCAGCTTTCTTTAATTAAAACCAACAAAATGCATTGATTATCCTCACAGCAGATTATGTAGAACCTAAAAATACCTTAACAAAAATGTGAAAGATCAAGATAAAAAAAAAGGGCATCTTAGACTTGCTGGAGACATTCACTTCAACTTTAGCTCTGCTCTCGATCACTGAGAGTCTCCAAAATATAAAAATAAATTGTTCCTGCCAAGGTATGACCGAGTAAAAGCACCTAGATTATTCTCCATCGGGAGATGGCCTATCGGATGCCGAACTTTCCATTGCCGTCATAAATTCACCATGAAGATCTGCTGCCTGAAATAAATGAGAAAGCTGCTGCTGCTGTTAAAATAAATGAAATGCCTAAATACAAGAAAGAACTGCTGATCACGAACCTTTTGCTACTAAACTAATGGAATCAGAAAACTTCTTATAAAACAGGTACCTGTCTGTGTTCAAACTCTAGAGTACTCTAATAATATGCTATAGCTCTTCTTCATACTACTTATCTAAATTATGAAATATAAAAACTACCATATGTATAATTAAAACTGAATAATTAACTTAATGTGTAAATTTCTCTAATAATCTAGCTTACCTCATTCTATCTTTCTTGGGTGCGTATTTTTAAAATCTATATTTTATTTATATTTATTATTTAATTATTGCATGCTCATAATTGTCTTTATTTTCAAAGTTTAAATCTAGGATCGCTTGAAACAATGAATGCGTGTCAAATTTTCATTAATATTTACTTTCCTAAATAATTTAACTTTCATATAAATCAACACGCATTCAATGCATCATTTATTGTAATGCAGGGTCTACTATTCGAAAATGGCTGGCATATTAGTTGTAATAACTCCCAGTCTAGATATGTTTTGTATATATTAATGAATAATTCCATCAAATTACATTTCTTTGAGAGTCGCCAAAGTTCTTTCGTAAATGTTGATAATGTGGGGCCGAGTCAGAAATCTATTTAAATCTCATCATAATCGTTTATACAGTATACATGTGTTACGTTTTAGAGACGTGATGACCCATTCCACTGTGAAATTTCCGGATTCTTCAGGGTTGAAATTAACAGTCGTCCTACACAAGCGGGCATAATGGGTGCTCCCGTAGGACTTGACAAAGTCATGCAGCCAGCCGGCAAATTGCGACACGGACCGCTTGTCCCTGGTTATGCTTATGTGACACCTTACTTCATCGGGCCGATGGCAGAGACCAGCCCGACATTCTTATAAACCCATTCGCGGCATTGCAGTTTCGATATACTGCCATTTCATATCGCCTTTCTAAAGCATACCATGTGTTGCTTTACTCAATTTTATTATTCTATATATCACTCCGCCTCAGCATTATCTTCATAAGCCACTCTCAAATAAAGGTTTGCTCTTAGTGATAAATAAATATTTTAATTAAATAAATATATGTCCGCTGCTACTCTTAAATCTTACTTTAGAGTCCTGCATTGCAAAGGTATAAATCCCTCCAGGCATGCATTAGAAATACTTACTCGAGAATTTTAGGTAGCTAGATTATGCCTTCAAATAAATGAATTCCTTTTGTAAACATTACAGTATCGGAAATACCGTTACTGAGGTCCTCAAGATAAAATAAGGTCAAAACAAATAAACGTATTTCTTTTGTAAACATTACAGTATCGGAAATACCGCTACTGAAGTCCTCAATATAAAATAATGTATAAATAAATAAATGTATTCTTTAAAATATAATAGTATTGCAAATCCCGCTAATGAAGCTTTGAATCCATAAAATATTATTAGTAAATGATTGTTTTATTAAAATGTATTAATAAATAATTTTAAACTATATGTCTGCAGTTACGTTTCATTTATTCGATACCTATTCTATATAATATTTCCTCGATTATGTAAATATGAATGTTTAATTAATATTAGTTTGATTATTGGCTAACTCGAGAATAAAATCATGAATCTCTTGCATATCCCTGACCACCATGCCTAAGGAAATATTTACTAATATCGCATCAGATGTGTTGTTTCATGGATTGTATTGTGGAACCAATAAACTATGTTCGAATTCAGTAACACGGGTGGCTTCGCTACCTCGATGGTGCTGCTGTTCTGTGTGGTGGTCGAATTCTGCACTGTGTTTATGAGTCACACGTTTTCTGACTGTTACAGTACATACATAATCTGCTATGGTAGACACATCTGTTTTTTCTCTTTTAACCATTAATTTGTGCTCCTGCAATCACTGTTCAACAGGCGACAGGTCTCTCCAATGTATTTCCTTCCACATTTGCATGGTATTTCATAGATGCAGTTTTTGTTCTTCAGCATTTCCAGCTTAGCTTTAGTAGAAGTAAGCATTCCTTGAAGTGTGGTATGGCTTTGGAAAGCAGTTCTAATGTTTTATTGACTGCAGATTTTCTCTAATTTGTCCGCCATTCCTGGTATGTATGGATACACTACCGTACTAATAACTGTTTTCTCTTTTGGTGTCTCTTTGTGTTGTCTATTGAAGGTTTTTCTGATGACTGCTGATCGATAACCATTCTTTATAAGCATTTGTTCTATGTGAATCTTTTCTTTTTCCAAATCACTGGTTTCTGAACAAACCTCCTTTGCTCTGTTCCATAATGATAGTACAATTCCTTGTTTAGTGCTTCTTGTATGATTGGATGTATATGCCAAGTATTTTCCAGTGTGTGTTGGTTTTCTATACACTGTTGTTTTTACTTTGCCCTGAGGGAGTCTTGTCACAAGAACATCCAAGAATGCCAATTTTTATTCTTGTTCTGACTTCATCTTGAATTTAATTGTAGGAGATATGTTGTTAATGTGCATCCAGAATGACTGTAATTTTACTGCACCATGTGCCATACCACAAACGTATCATCAACATATTGAAGCCACACTTTAGGTGGACATGGAGAAGTATTTATGGCTGTGGTTTCAAGTTCTTCCATGTAAATGTTGCTGAGCAAGGGTAACAACTTCTAAGTGAATATTGTCACTGTGCATATAGGCCAGCAACAACTGAAGAAGAGTTGGAGAATAATACTACTCAAAACGTGTAATTACTAACCTGTATGTCTATTTGTGTGTTATTACTAACAAGTTGTTTGTATTTGGAAAGTTTAAATAAAGTTTAATATTTTCTATACATTCAACATTGACTCATAAATGATGTCAATAGTCCAACATATCACATCTTATTATTATTATGTTTATAAATAATTGTTTATATATTTATTTTCTTTATAAATCTTGTTTTATTTTATGAATTGAACTTGTTTCTATTTTCATATATTTAGTATATTATTATATATCTGGATTTATGATTTTACCATCATTATGGTCATTTTCAAAGTTTTTTCTTTTGCTTAATTACTTTCATTTTAATTCAAAAGAAGTGGTTATCCATGATGCAAAGAATGAGTTAAATGATATTTTTATTTTCAAAAATCATTTGCAAAAAACAGAATGGAAACAAAATCTGCTATATTCCAAAGTAATGCTTTAATTCTTTTAAATTAATAAGAAAATAGGTTTCTGTTTAAATCAGCTATTATTACTATTTGAATCGAAGAAAGAAAGTTGGGGTTCATACTTTGATTTGAAACAGATATCAATAAGATAATAGTAAAATTAAATAAAAATAATATATACTTGATATTATTACTTTTTAATAATTAACGTTATTATAAAAAGTCTGCTTTATATCTACTTACAATGCAATATTCTTACTAATCGTTTAAATGTTTGCAATTACTAATATTACAATTATATATATATATATATAAGTATATACACACATTTTGCAAGTAATAGGTGAAAAATGTGTTGAATCATAAAATCTGAGGTATATTTCACTTCTATTTCAATGAAAAATCATAGATTATTTTTATCAGTAATTTGAATGAGTTCCTAATATTATTATCTTTTTGAATCTGTCATTCATTTTTTGATCCTTTGTATAATGATGGACTGAGGTTTCATCTATACATTACATTAATTTATTTTTCGATGCCATGCCTTTATCAAGAAGTTATTTGCAACAATTATCTTTCAATAGACATACAAATGATTATTAGTTTAGAAATTATATGAAACTTCAAATATAGACTTTAAAATTTTGTCTGTTATATTCATATGTTTGAAATAGAAGAATGGTAACTGTATTTTCTAGAAATATATATATAATATCAATTTGTAATAAAATGTTTATTTTTGTCTATTAACACAGCTTTGATCATTTGTGTATAAAGTAATCATAAATATTTGGATCCAAAACCGGACATTGTTGAATCCAAAATGGTACATTTTTAAAATGCATTTTTATAACATGAAAACTGGCACAACAGTTGTTTATTAATAATATATTTTATATAAAATAAATTAAAAATGCTAATGACAATGATATAACATAAAAAACAGGAAAAAAAAACTCTTATAATGTAATATGTTTCTAACAAATAAGAAATGAAAATAATTTAAAATGAAAAAATGCCCATGTACCTTCAGCAACAGCTATTTCCAAATCTGTTTAACTTGTTAATTGGGAAAAAAGTAAGCTATTTACTAATGGATGCGACCTTCATATCAGCAGTTTTGTGTGTATTTAACTTTAAATGTTGTTCAATATTAGATCCTTCACCATGAGAAACACTAAACTTGGTTCTGCATTTGTTGCATTTCACATCATTGTAAGAAACTGTTTTTAATAGAAGGATATTTAGATTGTAACTTTTCATTGAATGTGCACTCTCTCTTCCATGGTTTAATTAGATTTATATTAATAAATTATTTATTTAGTTAACACTTTATTAATACATAAAAAACTAATGTACTACTTACTAGTTCTAATATGCATTGGTTGGTTGGCAAGATGACTTTATACTTTGTAGGCAGTTCTTAGATGGTAAACATATCAAATCATTTGCTACAAACATTTCAAAAGTTTTTAAAAAAAAAATTATGCAAAATTTTATTGCTTGTTAAAAAGTGGGATAAATGCTCATCCCAATGTTATTCATTGGGACAACAGAACATACTACTTTAAAATGGGACTGCTCTGTTTAAAATGGGAAGTTGGACACAGTACTTGCAAATGGGACTGTCCCATTCAAAACAGGAAGTTTGGTCACCTTATGTGTGTAACATATTTGCCTGTTTCTTTAATCGGAATTGTATGCACCATTATTTTGAATATCCTTTTTATATTTTTTATGAAGCCTACAGTTTCGATTATTTGCCATTATCTCTTTTCAAATTACATATTTGTCATATATCAGTATATGTTTACCTATATCTATCCAGTTATTTGTTTTATAATCTATACAATATGCTGCTTTTGAGTTTTATTTTTCACAAACCCATTATGACTTATTTTTTTTTATATTAATTTTTTAGTGACTTTAATGTTGCTCATGTAACTTTCTTATATTTTAACTGCAATACGATCTGATCCAACATAGTTGGGCTCTTATTCACATAATTGATAAAATTTTCTGCTTTTTTAATATCTTATTTATTTTAATTATAATGTGAAGGTTACTTTATTTCTTTAGACTAGTCTATCACTCAGATATTTCTTTTATTAAGTATTAAATCTGTTAATAGAAACAATTTTGTTAAGTCGGACCCCTCCCCTCCATAAAATTGTACTGCTTTAGCTTCTATTGAATCTACTATGGCAATCTATTGATAGTTGAGATGCTTTTTGTCTTAGCTCAACCATTTAATTAAAGATTAGATTCAATCTTTGATTTAATAAATTATATTTTAATGCATTGTCTCTAAAGAATTATATGGCAAATGATAGTCATGCTGAGATTATTTGTTTTTTTACTAAATATTTATTATCCCTTTTTCTTAGATTGAATCTCTCATTTTAAGAAGATTGGATGTTTTATAATCTTTTCTAAAAATTGATTTTTTGGTCATGTTTATTTGGATTATGATTCTTTTGATGATGCATTGTAAATCTCATATTTTTGAAAAGTAGTTAAAAATTTTATGGCTGAAATGGACCAAAAATATAAGTTGGAATTGCTTGGAGACCCCAATAATCCCACTTCTATTATTTGGCTGTCAAATTATACTTAGTAAGAATCGAAAAGAAAGTAGGTTATACTAAATGTTTACTGTGACATATGTTTTGGATTTGATCTGTAAGGAATAGATTTCATAACTATTTTATTTTTTGCATTTTGACTTTATTATTGTAAATAAATAATCAAATGGCTTTTGGCTTAAGAGTTCACGTGACAATTTATGTGAAATTTGAGTTTCTGAATTGATAGAATTAAGCTGCAATCGATGGATGTTTAACTATACACTGCTCTATTAATTGAATGATTTATTGCCTACATGATTTAGTGCAGAGTATCAGACTCTGGAGCTTAAAATCACAGCTCCAACTCTGTCACTTCTGATGCTTGAACTTTTTATGAAGTCCTGAGCAATCCATCATTGGTTGTACGATAAATATTTCCATTCCTTCTTAAGTACTTGAATTTTAATTAATTATAATAATTTTAATCTTTTTTTTTTCTTTTACTTTGCAATATATTTATTAACAATAACTTACCCTTATAATATTCTCATAGCTTTATTACTTTTTCATTTACTCACACTTAACTACATATATAAGCGATTTTGTTCACTTTGAGAAGAAAGACATAAGCTATAAAAATAAAGCATTTTGAATTTATTATAGCTGTTTGTTACAAACAATTACAAGTATTCTTCTCTTTTTCAGATTCTTCGACTTCTGGTTGCAATCAATCAGTCTGTAAAATAAATGTGAAAGGAGATGAAGTAGTTAATTTTGGAAGTACAATTTCTCCATTGAAACTAGAAAATAATGTTTTAACACTCAATTATACATCTTTGCAATCTCAGGATTGTTTGCGTGAGGTGTTTATTATCAAGTTCACCTGCCCAACCAAAGACAGATTTCAGGTAGGATTAGATTATTAATTTTTGTAGGAGTGTGGAAATTATTTAATGAGTGCCTTAATAATGTTTATAAATTGTAAAATATCATTCAAATCATCTACCAGTCTTTATGCATATACATATTTATACACACAGATGCAATTTTATTATCTATATAAATATATAATTTTTAATATGTATAAAGCATATAATAAAGATAATAAATAATATAGTATAATCATTAAAAACCAGTATAAATACGAAGAAATTTATATTTATATTTCAGGTGGTGGATAGATATTTTTTAGAATTTCCAAGAAAGACCACATTAAAAGAACTGACTGAAATATAAATTTCCTTTTTTATTTTATGTTATAATATTTTTTATTTTTATCTATATTACATAGAAATCACTCAGAAAGAAAAAAAAAACAGGTAGGTCAGTAGATGGGTCTTAGAATAAGATGTATGATTGTCAAACTTGGCAGCTAATCTCATTAAATCAGCAGAAAAAAAAAAGACAAGTGATCCATTCAGGATTGTTATAACATATTCAATAACTTTTTGAAAAAAACTTATAATCAGTGCTTTTAGAAAATTGGTTGATTATTGATTCAAATAGTATAACCTGTACATATCAAGATGGAAGAACAGCTTGATATGTTTGGCAAGATTGGTTTTAGGAAAGCAGCAGTTATTTTGCATGAACTATTGCAGTTAGATGGAAAAGATGGCCCTGCCTGAAATTAGTTTTATTTGTAATCACAGAAATGAATTCATTATGTCTGAAACATAGAGTCATGGTATATTTAAATATTGGCAATCATTCAGTTAACAATCTGCTCGCTATATTCAATTATTATTCATTGTGCAAGAGGGTTATTATGACATTCAGCATTCATCACCAGATATGGCAGTTGTGTTGTTGCATGTTCTGAGTGATTATGCTTTCATCACCACCCAGCACATTAATACTCTATTGCCATCTATCCTCCAAAGAATCCAGATACTTTTTTGTCTGATTTGATTGAGTAGTATATACAATAGTTGTTTCCAAACATTTCACATTACTGAGAAATTATGGAACCAGATAGATATTTGCAGCCATATATACTTCAAGACATCATTATAAGTCTTTATCACTTCATGTCAGATTATATATTAGATTAGATTTCATCATCTGATTCACTTTAAATTGTTTGCAAATTAATTGGTAAACAGTATTCTAATGAGTTTTTTGCATCTAGATCTTTTCTTTCATTTATAATGAGCTATGTTGGTTGAGTATTATTTTTGTTTCAAAAAAAATATTTAATTTAATCTTGAGGAATTTATTGGTTTAATTTTAGAAACTGTATAATGTAGCAAAATTTATTTTTAACAAATAGATAAATATATCTTATTGGAAATGTGCTTGAGATCTTTCATATTCATTGCAGTGATTAAAAAAAAAAACTAATCAAAAAAGATAAAAGTAAATCATTAGTAAAATAATAGTTACAATGTATCAAGCATTGGTGGTCTAGTGGAGCTGCTCCAGGTTCACTTCCCGGTCAACGCATTTGACACATGAAAAAAAAATAGTTATAATGTTAATTCATTTTATGCACAAATTTTACAGAAAATTTGAATATAAGATTTATTTTAAAACTATTAAATCATAATGAAGCAGTCGGATTTGAGTTCGATCCTAGCTTCATGACCTCTAGCCATAAACCCACTTCAAACCCTAGTATTAACCTTAAATTTTCGATGCAATGGGGCTTTATACGTTCAATCCACGCTAATTTCCATAAAGAATAACTTATTTCATAAATGTGTATTCAAATAACTAGTTTCAGATTTAAATTGATTAATTTTATTAATAAATTCATGATAGAATTATTCATGAATATATATATATATATGTATTATAACTGTGTGGATTGTGCGTATATATTTGTAAATATTTAAATATATATAATTGTTTGAAAGTTTCATTGCGTCGGGAATGTTTGATTTTATTTTTAAATAATTTGTTAAAGTTTTATTGATTAAAAGCTACATTCTTTTGATAAGCTTTCAGATTTTCCCTTTCCAAAAACAACAGTTAAAGTTTTATTAATTAGAAAAAAGATAAGGATTTCCTAATTAAAATCATTTTCTGATTTTAAGAATTCATTTTCTAATTAGAAAATGAATTCAAGTTAATGAGTTTGAAAGCCTTATCGAAGGAATGTATCTAAAAACAACCAGTAAATCTAAAAACATTGATAATGAAAGAAGCGCTAGCCCGAAGGCATCAAAAACAGTAGTATATATAGCTCTGAAAAGTTTGAAGGAGAGAAAAGCCATCTTTGTTGTAGAGAAGTGCAGTAAACTCTATGCATTTTAAATCATGAATTTAAATAGTGTTTCGATTATGGTGAAGGGCTAGAACATCAGGAATCTGGCTACGGTTCCTGAAGCCCTTAGAGAATCTTCAATGAAGCTGCTAAATTCTTTCCAGACCAATCATGCTGCTAAAATTATGAAAAGCCACTAAAATGCTGTTCAAGTAATCAACTAAATGTGTGCCTACATTTTTTTACCAACTCGGATGTGTAACCTAAGAACCAGCCCCGGAAGAAATGGGTAATATGTTTTCATAATGAACCTTAAACTTTCTGGCCAGTTTCGAACTTTACTTTACATTCCCTTTAAGAGCTCTTTTCATTCTATAAATGTCATAATCTCTGTGTAAACTTACTTTTATTTATGCTATTATATCGTAATTCTCTCAACTTCTAGTCTTTAACTTTCTCTTTTCTTACTTGGCGGTTCATTTATTATATTATATATATATATATATATTTGTGTAATTTATTAATGTTGTTACTTTAATTATATGCCAATAATCTTTCGACTCGATAAACTCCTTTGTTCTATTTGCCTTACATAGAAAATATAATATTAAATCTGATAATAATTCTCACCCATTAGAACTAAATTATAAGTTCTATCAATCATCGAGTCGAAAGAAATTATTACATGTTTACTATTTTTATAATTGGCTAATAATAAATTATTAGCTCCGTTTCCAATCTGTGCCCAGCTATTTTCTCATGTTTACCAATATGTATTTATTCATATATATATAATCTTAAAATGTTTTCTGCAAAAGTGTCGATAAAGGAATCAACTAAATATACTCTAATTCAAATTTCAGTTAATTGCTATTTAGATTCAGGAAGGGCACGATGATTGGGGCATAATTAATATGATTTGCAAATACTTTAAAATAGTTTTTGTTAAAAGCTCGTTTGACTTTAATTAATTTGATCAAGTCATCACGTAGAGCATACTATAGGGGTTTTAGTATTCAAACGATGACTATCAAGTCATCATCTTCAAACGTTGCTGACATAGGGCAATCTTCTGCTCCGTTAGGCTGGTCGGTGATCATATTTCTGTTATTTAAATTATTGAGGAAGAAAGCTCTTCCTCTCCTGATCATATTAGTCAAAGGGCATAAGACTTGTCAGATGCAAGCCGCCATAGGACTTCGATTATCGACTAGTCATCGTCTTTCAATTTCACTTTATAACTCATAATTCATCAGCACTGTTACCTCTCTGTTCCAGTAAAGCCCGCTCTGATGCTCATAATTCATGATGAAGTGATTTAAATTAAAGTCCAACAAATTCTCCGTTTTATCTCAAAATAAGTTTTCTAATAAAAATTAAAGTTATGCCCTAAAATATGTATCTTGCTCTTCATGAATGGATTTGCGAATGTGAAAATAAATATCACATTCTTTCGTATAAAATTTGAGTAAAAATTTCCTTTACTAATGAATACCTTTATCTGCCTTTTATTTTCTTGTTGGGGGCATAGACATAGAATTCCAATATTGCCTAATATCCATTGGCATATAATAAGGACCGCTACTCTTATTTTAATTCTAAACTATATTAAAGGCTAGAGGTGAGTAATATAATCATTATCTTATTCAACCAAACAAATTATTATTATTAAATATTTTCTAAACACACTTGGTTTCTTAGTTCATAATTCTTTTATAATTATTTTAATGTTAATACTCGCTGTCTGTGTTGGCAACCCGAACATATACATATGATTCAATTTAAAATCATTTTTAGTCAGTTTATTGTCAGATATTAATGTCAGTTCAGGGGTCTCTGATCCTCACCAACCGTTGAGCTAGTTTCTTGGCGCATAGCACTGTGCTGTCGATTTCTACTAATCTGAGCTAGTGAGTTGGGTTTGAATTCGGTTTGATTCAGCTGAGTTTGGATCCGACTTGCAGTTCTTTTGGTGGGTTTTTCGACTGGTACAATATATTACCACATAATTTTATAACTTCAGGTTACTGTATATATTAAAGTGAAATTTTTCACAGATATAAATATATTTTAGATTCATGCAAACATATGTTTTGGTAGTCCCAGGTTAGC
The DNA here is from genome assembly GCA_028023455.1 of Epiperipatus broadwayi. NCBI lineage: Eukaryota > Metazoa > Onychophora > Udeonychophora > Euonychophora > Peripatidae > Epiperipatus > Epiperipatus broadwayi. Next base: position 267,625 of record JAQFVV010006517.1, on the reverse strand, counting down.
GGGTTCGTTTCCCGGCCTATGCTATGACACATGAAAAAAAAATATTAGCATTATATTAACATTTTTATTGGTTTGTATCTGCCATCATCTAACAAGCAAATATATGCACATAATTTTTTTTTTTTAAAAAAAATTTTTAAATTTTTTTTGTGCATATATACACCAATTATAGCAGGTTGATTCAAACACTTAATTGATTATGTCTTTGTAGCAATATTGTAATGGTCAGAAAACGTGTGACTCGTAAACATAGTGCAGAATTCGACCACCATACAGAACAGCAGCACCATCGAGTAGCGAAGCCACCCATGGTACTGAGTTCGAACATAGTTTATCAGTTCCATAATACAATCCACGAAACAACGCATCTGATGCGACATTAGTAAATATTTCCTTAGGCCCGGTGGTCAGGGATATGCAAGAGATTCATGATTTTATTCTCGAGTTAGCCAATAATCAAACTAATATTAATTAAACATTCATATTTACATAATCGAGGAAATATTATAGAGAATGGGTATCGAATAAATGAAACATAACTGCAGATGTATAGTTTAAAATTATTTATTAATACATTTTAATAAAATCATTTACTAATAATATGTTAGGGATTCAAAGCTTCAGTAGCGGAATTTGCGACATGATTATATTTTAAAGAATACATTTATTTATTTAGACATTATTTTATATTGAGGATTTCAGTAGCGGTATTTCCGATACTGAAATGTTTACAAAAGGAATTCACTTATTTGAAGGCGTAATCTAGCTACCTAAAATTCTTGAGTAAGTATTTCTAATGCATGCCTGGAGGGATTTATACCTTTGCAATGCAAGAGTCTAAAGTATGGGTTATAAGAGTAATGGCAGACATATATTTATTTAATTAAAATATTTATTTATAACTAAGGGCAAACATTTATTTGAGAGTGAATTATGAAGATAATGCAGAGGCGGAGTAATATAGAATAATAAAATTAAGTAAAGGAACACGTGGTACGCTTTAGAAAGGCGATATGGAAGGGCAGTATATCGAAACTGCAATGCCGCGAATGGGTTTATAAGAATGTCGGGCTGGTCTCTGCCTCGGCCCGACGAAGTAAGGTGTCACATAAGCATAACCAGGGACAAGTGGTCCATGTTGCAGTTTTGCTGGCTGGCTGCATGACGTTGTCGAGTCCTACAGGAGCACCCATTATGCCCGCTTGTATAGGATGACTGGGGTTAATTTCAACCCTGAAGAATCCGGAAATTTCACAGCGGAATGGGTCATCGCATCTCTAAAACGTAACACATGTATACTGTATAAACGATTATGATGAGATTTAAATAGATTTCTGACTTGGCCCTACATTACCAACATTTATTCAAGAACTCTGGCGACTCTCAAAGAAATGTGATTTTCTAGAATTATTCATTAGATTTAATAAATACAAAACATATATAAACTGGGAGTTATTACAACTAATATGCCAGCCATTGCGAAGTAGTAGACCCTGCATTACAATAAATGATGCACTGAATGCGTGTCAATTTATATGAAAGTGAAATTATTAAGGAAATAAGAATGTCGGGCTGGTCTCTGCCTCGGCCCGACGAAGTACATATTAATGAGAATGTGACACGCATTCCCTGTTTCAAACGATCATAGATTTAAACTTTGAAAATTGAGATAATTATAAGCATGCAATAATTAAATAATAAATATAGATAAAATGTAGATTTTAAAAATACGCACCCAAGATAGAATGAGGTAAGCTAGATTAGTAGAGAAATTTACACATTAAGTTAATTATTCAGTTTAGTTATACATATGGTAGTTTTTACATTTTATAATTTAGATAAGTAGTATGAAGAAGAGCTATAGCATATTATTAGAGTACTCTAGAGTTTGAACACAGACAGGTACCTGTTTTATAAGAAGTTTTCTGATTCCATTAGTTTAGCAGCAAAAGTTCACGAGTGGCAAGTCTTTCTTGTATTTAGATATTTCATTTAATTTCACAGCAGCAGCAGCTTTCTCATTCATTTCAGGCAGCAGATCTTCATGGTGAATTTATGACGGGCAATGGAAAGTTCAGCATCCGATAGGCCATCTCCCGGTGGAGAATAATCTAGGTGCTTTACTCAGTCATACCTTGGCAGGAACAAATTATTTTATTATTTTTGGAGACTCTCAGTGATCGAGAGCAAAGCTAAAGTTTAAGTGAATGTCTCCAGCAAGTCTAAGATGGCCTCTTTTTTTTATCTTGATCCTTCACATTTTTGTTAAGGTATTTTTAGGTTCTACTTAATCTGCCCTGAGGATAATCAATGCATTTTGTTGGTTTTTAATTAAAGAAAGCTGCCGTTCTATTGTTTACATTTTACATTTACTAATTATATTTTGGGGAATTTTTCTTTAATTAATCTATTATCTATTACTGACCATTGCTTTTAAATTTCAAAGACAAAAAGGGAACATAAGATTATTTTAACTTTTAATTAAATATTACATCAGATTTTTTTAGAATTATTATTAAACGAAATTTAAACAAAGCAATAAATACGAACTTTATAATCCAAAATAAATGATTAAAATTATACAAAATTATATAACTAAAAGAGATCTAAATTATATTATTTTATCCCTATTTATTGCGTTTAATTTGAGATCGAAATGTGCGCGTGTTTATGCTGAATTCTACATATATTTATACATTTTTAATATTGTTACACCCACAATTCGATATCAAAAAGTTTAAATTTGGGCGGGATAGACCGGTCAGTGAGAGACGACAGAAAAAGGTGAAACTTAAGATTCGAATACGAATCTTACTGTTTCAATATATTGAATAAATAAAAAGCCCATGTTTTGCTATCTTATTAAAAATGTCAATTTGATGTTATTACATGAAACACAATTTTTATTTTGTTCTCACGAGACATTAAATTGTCTTTATTTTTTTTTATATATTTTCATTAATGCATACACTTCAGCCAAGGGTTGTGATCAAGTGAAGAGTACATTAATATCCAATGAGATCATATTATTGATTGTAAGGGGGTCAGATCTCAACCAGGTAAGATTAGTGCAATACAGAATTTTCCTATCCATATTAGGATTGTATGAAGAATAATTTGTAGAACTTGGTTGAGAAAACTACTGAACAGATTGTAGCAATATTCAACAGTATACCCTCTGTGAATTTAAGACTTTATAAGTGGTAAATACCTGGATGGGCCAACTTATCTATGTAATATTTATAACAATCGCATTTCAAACATGTATCACTATCAACTATAAAATCACTTATTTAATTAATTGTGAAGTATATCTTCATTTTTAGGCCACTATTATCAAGAAATATTTTGATAAAAATTTATAATGTATCACAGGATGCAGCTCTTATTCTAACATTAAATTTAGAAATTTTTTTCCAAGTGAAACTATTTAATTGTATTTTTATATTGGACTATTTCCATCATCTAATATATGTGTTGAATGTCTTTAGAAAAGTTTAAATTTGGAATATTTAAATAAAATTAAACTTTTCTAAAGACATTCAACACTGTATTTGGAATATTTAAATAAATTTAAACTTTTCTAAAGACATTCAACACACATATTAGATGATGGAAATAGTCCAATATAAAAATACAACTAGAATACCATCATCACAAACCTTCAGGAAACTGGAAGTCCGACGCGCTATCCATTGCGCCACGAGAACACTCTTAACCTTCAGTAAACTATTTAATATTTATCAGTATTGATTTTTTTTTAAAGACAGTTTATTTATTAAGATTTATCAGAATGCTTTTACATAAAACTTTATTTTATTTTCAATACCTAAAATATTAACACAATATCATTAGTCGTTTTTTCTCTCTCATTGTTTAAAAGTTTGAAATTACAGAGAAACTTTTTTTTATTTAATCTTTAATTGTTATGAAATGTAAGTAAATTGATAAAAATGGTTGGAATTAGGCAATGTTTTTATAAAAGCATAGTTGGGATAGAAAAGAAGAAGAATTTGTTGTTCAAATATTGTGAAAAAGTGTTAGTTTTTAAAAGATTATTTAGTTCCTTAAACTTCTTAGCTATGCTTTTTATCATTTTAGTTTTTCTTCAGGCTGATATGTGAATAAACATTTGAAAAATTTAAATAAAAATAAATAAATGAAGAAGTCTATTTTTTTTAAGCAAACAAAGTGGATTGTGGTTATATGTTGGATTATTTCTACCATCTAATTGAATTGTTAATATTTTTTTAGAAAAATTTAAACTTTATTTATTCTTTTCCAAATACATTCAACTATTAGCAATAACATGTAACTTAGGATAGAACACAATATTTTGAGTATTTTTTTTTTCAGTTTGTTGCTGGCTTATATAGTGACAGTTTAACAAGGAATTGAACTGATGACCTTTAGATTCAAGAATACTGAATTTAAGATGATGATAATCAATTAGAGCATTCAAGTCAAATCTGTAGAAATTTTATGTACTTATCTATGGAGAGTCTCTAGATTGCTGTGTTGTTAACAATTGAATGTATTTGGAAATGTATAAATAAACTTTGATTTTTTCTAAAAAAAAAAGTCCAAAATGTAACTCCAAATAAAATGTCATATCACATACTTTCAGTCAAACATAGATTATGGATGGATATTTATTGTAGAAGTAGATCTCAACTAAAAATAATAATAAGAGACTTTAAACTAATGTTTTTGTCTCTAATGAAATCATCATCATTATTTTCAACCCACTACAGGATAAAGATATCTCCATGTTCATCTCATATTTCTAGCCTCTCTTCTTCACATCACCCTAGCATACTTCATTATTTGCATCCATCTCACGTGGTCTTTTTCTATGTCTTTTACAATCTCTTGGAATCCAGTTTAAGATATCAACTGTCCATCAATTATCATCTCTTCTAGCAATATGTCCATCCCAACTCTAATTAGATTATTCTAACAAATACTTAATATTAAATATAAATTCATTTAGAATCTGAAAAAGAATATTGCTAAATCTAACAAGGCATCTCACAAACATCTACACATTGTATAGAACCAAATGATAATGAAAGCTCTGAGTAGGCTATTCATCTGTTCATCCAGGATGGCAGGGACTTCTCTTTAACACGGCATCATTTGGCTGCTTTCATTGTCATTTGGTGGCTGGATTTAGGAGACATTTCTGGTATTGTTAATGTAAATAAAGTTTTATTATGGAAAAAAATATCAATCACATAACACTTATATAATTATTTTATTATTCACTCTAGAAAAATTTACAAGAAATTACCATGAACTGAACTTAAAATACTTTTTGCAAATTAATTATATATGTGGAGTCCACACAAAAAGTAGTGGCAGATGGAGTAAATGTAGTATGGAAAAACTCAACAAGATACAGATTTATAATTATTTCAAGTAATGTATATACATGAGTAATATATACACTGCCAAAGATATTTTATGTTACTATCTTCTTAAAGGTTAATATCTAGATTGCTTTCCCATATATATTGTAACATGATAAAAATGATAACACTAGGAAATGATCAATATAATCTGAATAAAACATGCCCCAATCATTGGTCACCAGTTTTTAATGGAATATTGATTATAATATGGGATGAAAATATAAAAAACTTTAGTATGTCTCAGAATTGAGACATCATTCATAATAAAATAAATCTGGCCTAAATGTGGAATGCCATTTTATAACAGCCCTAAAGTTAATTTGGCATTTTGCAACAATTGCCACTTGTACATGATCATCATCAACCAGCATCGGATAGCTATTTTGTAACAACAATAATGAATCTTTTACCTCACTATCTCTTTACATTTGTTCAGTCAGCATTTGACACAAAATAAAGGAAATTGACTTATTTACTGACACAATATGGAAATAAAAGATAATGAAGAAATGCCCTTGTGATTTAAATATTATTTATAACAGAAATGCATCAATAAATAGTAACTCTGTTATAACCTGTGTAAAATTATCTAGTTCAGTTATTGGTCATACTAGGCAATAACAATAATTCCAATGCACAATTATCCAGATTGTCTACTACACTAAAATAAAATACTAATGATAATCTCTATTAAAACCTATTTTATTCAGATAACATTTAAACAAAGAAAGCAAACGATCATCACTTCATATATCACCAAATCTATTCATGATCCCAAAACAAACTAAAATAAGCAAATAAACAATGATATATGCCTAAGGCCTTTATTTGATCTATATTTGTATGAAATCAAATTCGAATCAATAAATAACCAAGTTTTTATATATTTTTATTAACCAACTACTACATATAGTAATGTAAATCTACATTATAATTTAATGATATTCCATTTAAATAAACCAGTTCCTAAATAATTATAATAACATTTTGAGAATATTTTATAAACTTACACAATATTTATAATGTTTAAATAAAATAAAACCTTATTCAGTTTTATATCTAATTTAATAAAATGTTAAACATAATATTAATATTTTATTCATACTTTACATTATAGTGATATACAATTATTGCTTAAGTTATGTATTAAAATAAAACACTCTACAAGAATTCATTATCAAAAAATCTATTAGATAATCTTGCATTTGGCAATACCCAATCACATCATATATAAAAAATATACCATAGGTCTCTATTGGATATTTACCTACTTATAATTACTGGTATTATTCATCACTGATTTATAAAAATGGATTTTATAACAATTAAACTATATAAGACAATTATTGGCAGTTGTCCTAATCAAAGATAGGTATCAAGATATACTAGTTAATAAAATTTATGATCCACACATTAAAGAAGTTTAAAGGTAATTAAGACAAATCACTCTGACTAATGACAGAACAAAATCTATTAAGATTTTTGTAACCAGACCAGATAAGCAAATGTTTACTAATTAAGCATGAACTAAGTTATTTATAGACCTAATATTAATTTAGATAAAAAAAATATTTCAATGTAATAACAATGTAAATGAGGCATTTATTTATATAGTGCTATGTTTATAAATTGTAATAAACTAAAGATTAGCCTTTCAAGCTAACGTACATACGCTTTTTACGAATGTTAATAATAATAAATGAATACTTTCATTTCCAACACAGGATAAAGTCTTTGTGAATGAATAAATGAATCACTTATTCGTTCAATCCAAATGCTTATATATGGGCAAATAAATAAATGCCTCATTTACATATGTTTAGTTTCATTTAAGAGTGATGTTTCGTAAATTCTAGATAATTTCGTTGACGTCATTCATTCAGACATAGTAAACAGTAATTTAAAGTGATTGATTTATCCTCACGCTTTCATATCCAGTACTTAAGATTTGCCCATATATAAGCATTTGGGTTGAATAAATAAGTGATTTATTTATTCGTTCGCAAAACTTTATCTTGTGTTGGAAATGAAAGTATTCATTTATTATTATTAACATTTGTAAAAAGCGCATGTACATTAGCTTGAAAGGCTAATCTTTAGTTTATTACAATTTATAAACATAGCACTATATAAATAAATGCCTCATTTACATATGTTTAGTTTTATTTAAGAGTGACGGTTCGTAAATTCTAGCTAATTTCGTTGACGTCATTCATTCAGACATAGTAAACGGTAATTTAAAGTGATTGATTTATCCTCACACTTTCATATCCAGTACTTAAGATTTGCCCATATATAAGCATTTGGGTTGAATGAATAAGTGGTTCATTTATTCGTTCGCAAAGACTTTATCTTGTGTTGGAAATGAAAGTATTCATTTATTATTATTAACATTCATAAAAAGCACATGTATGTTAGCTTGAAAGGCTAATCTTTAGTTTAATGTAATAACAATATAAAATTTATATCTAATTAGACTTAAATAATAATGTATAAGAAAATACACATTTATCTAACTCTATTTTACTTACCAAGATGGTTTGATCTGGGATCAAAATTTAAATGCCAAAATTACCATACACATTTAAAAGAAAAATAATTAGACAGATTCCCCGGGTTTTAATTCAATTCTAAAATTATTGGTTTATAATAAAAATTTATAATAGTAATAAAAAAATATATAACAGAACAAAAACGATGTATGCAATAGACTAAAATCATAGCCAGTTAAAAATACAATATTATGATTCTTTAATATATAAATAATTGATAGTCTATTACTGTCTACGGCAATACACGATAAAAATGGAAAGAGAGATTTTGAAATATCTTCCTGAGACTTTAAATAGCATATACAATGATAAAAAAATAATGTGATCAAATAAAAATTGATCTTTATTTATTCATTAATATAATTTCTAAATAACTAAACTATCCTAAAAATCTGTTGTATTTAAACCCTTCACTATATGAATATCCCCGAGTTAAATCTGGAATATATATTTAAAAAAATTTAAACACTTGAAAACATTGTGTCATATTAACCTATGTCATCAGATAAGATTTTAAATAATAGTAACAAAATTAAATCTGTGACCCTTTACTATGTGAATTCTATAATAATAACCCATATATATCATTTAACCACATAAGAGTATAACAATTGTACTCTCATAACAAAATCTAGCCAGATGACAAATAGAGCATTATACAATCATATTATTGTACAATTTATTCATTTATCTATCCTTTATTAGTACGTAATCACTATTTATTGTTAATAAAAAATTTTGTTGAAATATATCATTTAATACTAGGTTTTAAAATAAAATATCAACAAAATGTACACATTTTTCTTTTTTTTTGTCAAAACGAAAAACATATACACATAAATATCATAACACAAGTGAACAGTCTTATTTCTCCTTTTTTATCTACTAGTCCATCATAACTTCTGTTCACTGTTTTTGATCCTAATGCATAGAGATGATTTTCTTTCAAGTAGAGAAGATAAACATGAATGGTAACTATCAAAGATTTGAATTTAATTTACTTTTGCGTTTAAATTTCGATATTTTCTTTTAAGTATATAAATATATCCATGCTTTTAAAATAACAGATACTTAGTTGATGCAAAATTATACATCACTGGCTTTATTTTCCTTTTTCATTGATAATATATAAAGAGAATTCTTTCATTGACAAAATTCAGCTATATCCAAGTGAATAATAAATGATAGTTATTTCTTTTCAAATTAAAAGAGTGGAATTTAAATTGCTTGATATCACACAAGTTGAGTTAATTGATCTTGATGAAATCCATTGATCTGAAATATGATAACCATATACCTATCATGGGGTTTGTATTCCTCATGAATAAATAGATGAAATCATAGATTTTAATAACATATTTTTTTTATAGCTGACTTGCAATACAACATATTTTGATGTTTTTTTTTTTTACATTTTATCATATCCCCTGAAATTTCATCAATGAACTACTTCAATTGAATGGGCAGACAATTGGGTTTATCCTCTCATGATTTTAGAAATTAAACACTTTAAAAATAAAATTTGATAAATTTTTAAAGACAGATATAAACATGTCCATTCGAAGCAATGATAAAATTAGAAGAACTCAAGTATTCAGTTCTATTTATAACATACCCTTGCTGACATTAATGTTGTCAAGACAATTGTTGAATATCACTCAATTCTCACTCGTTGAAAATTTTCCTTCAATTAATAAGTGAAATTAAGATTTTGAGATAATTGGATACAGTGAAAATAAAATCCTGTTTTAATATTTGATATTATTTTTCATTTTTAACCAAAAATAAAGAATTCACATTACATTTTCAATACATTTTAATGAATGTATATATTTTTTACATATATTTTTAATAATCTATTCCAATACTAATTAATAAACAAACATATATGAAACATAAAACATTTAATTTTGTAATAAGTAAATTGTTATGGTGAATGTAATAACAGAAATTGAAATGTGTAATAATCAATAATAATGATTTTATTCAAGTGATCTTTTTATGATTCACTTAGTTATGTTCCAGAATCTATTTATTTATTCACTTGTTTATATTTTTACTGAAATTGATAACAGATTTATGATTTGATGCTAATATTAATAGTAAAGAATATTTTAAAATATTAGATTGCAATGGTTATTTAGTTAACATTTATATTTCAAGACCTTCATTATCCATAGATAAAATTAAATGAGATTAAACAAGATCAACAAACTTCTTTATTATTTTTAAAATACTTGACATTCAGCACTAATCTGGTCACTTACATTGGGTCCCCTGAAATTTCCACATTAAGTGGATTTAATTACATTTTTAACATATTCTTTAATATCTTTTGGCTTTAACTAGTTTTAATATCTTGCTTTTAACTAAGTTTAATATCTAAACTATAATAAGCATATTAACTCCTTGTTAATTGTTATTTTATATTTTTAATACTGTGGGGATGGACTGGCCCTTCAAGCAGAGGGTAGAATACCATTAATAGCATACAAATTAATGATATTCATGGTCAGATTAGGCTATACAAGGCATAACATGACCATATTTCCTGATTGCCCACCTCAACTGCAGGAACAAACCCCTGTCATTCAATGCATTTTATTTGTTTTGAGGTTCAAACTCAGGCACCAGCCAACCATATGTTATATAGTCTGTGTGCTTCAGATTATAGGCACACAATCCAGTGTTTGACACATCCCAGGCTAGCTCATACTCTTAATCAGGGATCCACAATTAACTTAACACACAGATAAACATTTATCTCTTTAAATAAATGGTGATGCAGTAATGAGAGAGAGAGAGAGAGAGAGAGAGAGAAAGAGAGAGAGAGAGAAAGAGAGAGAGAGAGAATAGACCAAATAATATTTAAGGAAACATTAATATTTTCTCAAGCACACACATATCTAACATAATATAACAATATAATATTTTACATAAAGAAATATAAATGTTTAGTTTCAGGCAAAATTTTATAATAGTCCTTCATTAATTAACATTTAAAATAAATATAAAGTGTCTATAGACAAGTATCAGAATATCTTTACCTAGGTTTTCATGATTGTCAGTTTCCAAACAGTTGGCTTTTTGGTTTCCATGGATGGTTTCAGGGATTGCTTTCCATTTCTTTGTCTTGACAATGGGGGAGAGAGAGAATTTGCGACAGTGCCTATTTCACCATTTTGGCATCAGTTTCCAGCCAGGGTTCAGGTGGGACAGTTGAATTTGGAGGACTTTGGGACCTGAAGCCTAGTTGAACACCCTATGGCTGTCTAGCAGTATATATTGCTAGTTCTGAAGCTTTTGCATTAATGTCGACCACAGCAGTAATTGGCTGACTTACTACTGCATTTACAGTTTCTGAATATCTAAATCTCTGGTTGTTTGGATTCTCAATGAAAAACTCTGAATCTGCATTCTGTCTGAACCGAATAATAATAATCCAAACTGACTTACAGATTGAAGACCAGACTAGTTCAATCACAAAATGAATGCTAGAATTGAAGAACAATAGCCAAGTTGTTCTTTTATATCTTAACGCTTCCACTGTTTTAATTTCTTATCGTTATTTTTACTTTTAATTATAACTTGATTATGTTTTTTTTAAATTTTTACATTTCGTTTTATCTAATTGATTTTTGCATTTGCTTTAATCTGAATTTTTTTTTTTTAAATTAATCTATTATCTCTTTACATTTACTGAATAGATAGCTTACATAGATTTTTAATTAATTCAATTGTTAGTTTTACCGTTTCTGTATCAGCCAGTAATTTTTTAAAGTAATTACATTTTCCAAAGTTTTTCTTTTACAAACTAAATTTTATTCTGATTTTTCATATTTACTTATTTTTATACATTTTATTTTCTTAATTTACAAAAAGGAGTTTTCTTTAAAAAGGAGAGAGTTTTTAAATTTTTTCTATTGTAGATTTTCCTCCACCTGCTTTTCAATAAAAGTTTTTTTTTTAAAAAAAAAAATATATGCAATCTTTTTTTCTTTATTTTAAAACTACATTTTAAAACCACTCCGTAATTAATTATAACTTTTTGCCTATTCTTGTTTATTTGATTTTACTTTTTTTAAAATAAATTTGATCATATATTTTTAAATATTAGAAATATGTAACACAGATATATTGCAAGTTTTATAACACATATCTCGTTAGCATTACATTATATATATTATTCATGAGTATATTTGTGTTGGTTTATTTTATGCAAAGCAGTTGATGTGTATATATATATATCCCCACAGTACAGAGAAAATTGCTGCAATTGACAGAAGAACCTGTATAAGAAACAGCAGAGTGGATATAATCAAAGATGAACTTGTAATTAGTAAAGTTTGCCATGATTAATGTTGGCACATTTGTAATTAAAAGAATTGCAACATTGTATATGAATTAAATAAACTCCCATAATGGCATTCCACAATAATGTTAAGAAATTTGATGTTAACAACACAGCAAATTAATATTTGCATTGGGCGCATATTAACAGTATAGAGGATGATAATCTAAAGGTAGTGATGCTGATATGGCTGGCAGCTAAATATATTCTGCAAATGGTGAAAAGATTTTGTGAACCAAAGCCTCCAGAAGAAATATATCTTGAAAGAAAAACCGGGTACATACTTTGAACTGGTGACATTTAAATGGGTTGTCACATCTATCTATGTTTTAAAAATAGGAGACAACACTGAATGAGAAATATCACCATTATAATATTGAACTATGGGAATTATTGAAATACTGTGAATTTAAGGTTGAATTGGATGACATGCTCTTTGGTCAATGGCTATAGCCAATGACACATTAAGATATGACAAGTTTTCCTTAGAGAAGTAGCCTTGACACATAAAACAATAATGAATAAAGCCAATGTTCAGACCAAGAGCTTTCAAAATCCTACAAAGGTTTTTGTTTGCTGTTGTTGTGGTGAGAAGGGCCATTTAAAGAAGATCTGTAAATTCAAAAGCACTAAATTTACATATATGGAACACCTGGACATTTACAACATATTTGTCATATGAAGATAACATTAGGAAAGGGTAGTTACTTATGAATTTCAAATTGTGGAGAGGAGGATTTATGAGTAAAACTGAAGTAAAAACAATAAATAATAACCATATTTTTTTAAAACATGAATTCTTGGGCAAAATACCAAAATGGAAATTGACAACGGCATGCGATTGCTCTTAATTTTACAAAAAGACTGGACTAAATTAATAAAGAAGGCAAGAAAGAGTGTGACTGTGGACAAAACAGAGATGATAGTCATAGATGTGAATGGAAATGGGATTGACATACAAGGTAAAGTAATGGTACCAGTTAAATTGAAAGCTAAAGTAAAGTTACATACATCGGGAAAAGAGACCTCACTCTAATTTTAGGAAAGAAATTGGTTCCAATTGCTATGAATTTGAGTAAAGAGAAGGAATACAGATGATTTACAATGCTATTGTAAATTGTAGGGAGGAGTCTGGTTGGTAGAAGAGATAGTAGCAGCAAGAGATTGAATAGCAGCCTGATTGTACAGACTATCAACTTTTCTAAAGACTGCCAATCTACTGCTATAATGTCTGCAAAGTAACTAAGGCTTTGTTTAAAACTGTTAAGCTTTGGGAAAGACTCCATGTAGACCATGCTGACCCATTTAATGGGAACATATTTCTATTAGTATAGATGCTTATTCAAAATGGATAGAATACAAAAGAATCAAGAGTAGAGCATGGAAAACAATGAAGGCTTTAAACAAATTTTTTTACATATCATGGTTAGCCCAAAATTATTATTTTGGATAATGGAATTGGTTTCTGCTTTGTATAAAGACTTTTTAACAACTAGAGGGATTCACCATGTGTTCACACCATCTTGTCACCCAGAGTCTAATGGACTAGCAGAGCAAGCTGTACAGCATTTAAAACAGGTGCTAAAGAAAACTTTTTATAGTGATATCAACAAAAATTTAACTGATGCTGTATTCCATTAAACCTTCATTCCATGTAAATTGACTCAAAGGACACCAGCCAAAATATTGTGTAGAAAATGTTGAACTCTCTTGTCTGTACTAATGCCTAATAGTAGCACATTGAGGCAAATTGGTGTTGCCATCTGGATATGTGACATGTTAAAGGAAAATGATTTCTGTGAGTAATAACCAGTATTGTTTCAAGACAATTATGAAAAGTCCACATTACAAATGATAGAAGAATCACCACACACAGATTATTTGAAAATTTACTATTTGTAATTATTAGATGAACCTATTGTTAGTGTTAATTCAAAGTTAAGTTATACTACTGCAATAAAAGAAGAAAGAAATACAAATGCAATACAAGATTTGCTTAACTTAAGTTTAAATAATGAGAATCACTTACCAAGGAAAAATGATTCATTAATTGAATTAGAGATTTTGGCAGAAGTAGATTTATCCTCTTCAAAACAGCATTTGCTTGAAAAAAAACAACAACTATGGAGCAGGTGAAAGATATCTATCTAAGGCCTGCTCGAGTATGATAGAAATCTCAAAGACTGCATGATTATATAAATGGAAGTTAATTTTCTAGAGTGAGGAAGGAGGTGAAATGTGTATGGTGTTATAAATATGTGTCTGGTTATATATATAGGTGTATGTGGTTATATATATATATATATATATATATGATATTGTTAATGTAAATAAAGTTTTGTAAGCCTTCTCACGTAAATAAAGTTTTATTACAGAAAAATTATCACATAACACTTGGATAAATTATTCTGTATTTATGCTAGAAAAATTTATAAGCAATTAGCATAGATTGAACATAAATTAAATATACGTGGCAGATAGAGCAAGAGTAGTGTATACAAGCTTGGTTAATCAGATGCAGATTTAATTATTTCAAGTAATGTGTATACAACAGAAGTAATATGTACACTGCCAAAGATGTTTTACGTTAGAGACTGTTGCCTTAAAAATTAATGTTTAGTTCGCTTACCCACTCAGATATATATTATTTATGGATAAAATAATATAAACACACTTATTTTATTTGTGCTATTTGTTTAATTTTATGTGGCCTGGCTGGTATGTATATATAACCCCGACGTTCACAGCAGTTGCTAATATTGTGATGTGTGACATCATAATTGTGATTTCCTTCCCCTTTATCTGAAATCTTTTTTTTGAAGTTGGGTAACTTGTCTTAATTAAAGGACTCCCCCCCCCATATGTCATAGCATCGACCGGGAGGCGAACCCACAACTGTCTGCAACCAACTACTTGCTTGCAAGGCGGCTTCGATGACCTCTCGGCTAACAACGTTGGACTTGGATTGAAATATGAGTTTAATTTTTTTTGTGATTTTATTAAAACACAATCTTTCTGGGGTATTTAGTTCACAAAGCCAGTTGTTATTTCTGTTACTCTAAGACACAACAAATAAAACATACGGAAAGCAATACGGTTGTAAATTTAAGAATTGTTTAATTTACATCTATTTGAGATTTTAAATATAATTAGTTAAATATATTATCGTCAGCATGTAATATATATTTCATTACATGGTAACATTCATTATTACGTGGTAACATTCAATCTTATGTATATATTTATAAAGAATTAGTTAAACATATAAATCTCTTCTTAGCTTGAATGCGTACTCAGATAATGTTAAGTTGGTCTATTTAAGTCCCTAGTCTAAATTTGTTACCTTAAGACTGCAGACAAACTAGGTTTTGTGAAAAAAATGTTTTTGGTAAATTCATACATAACCATGTCGCATTTAATTGTTAGCTCAGCATTTTTTAGTAGTTATCTCAGTTTTTCGCTTAATTCTTCCTTATTTATATAACTTCACTATTTTTTCACCGGCTCTCTGGAGTATTTTTAATTGATTAGATTAATCTATATATGATTTCAAATTCTTAATAGGATTAATTATTAGTTAATTAAAAAATGTCTAAACTCTGTAATGTTTTAATTAATTTACTAATCTGTTTTTATTTTAAATTATTTAATGTAATTAATGTATTTTCTAAATAAGGAAGCAATTTCTTTGTTACTTTTAGTTAATTATTTAGTTCTTTAGAAAACAAATTTCTGTTACGATTTATACGACTTAGCCATATATACAGATATTAATCTTTGTTACTCTAATATATACCTTAAAAAAAAAAAAAAAACAGCTTTTAAATTGCTTAGTGCAAAACGGGTCTATCCTCTATTCCTTTGTTGAAAAACAAATGAGGAGACAACATTCTCAAATATGTTGAGGATTTATGATTTTTCTTTATAATTTGTTCTTTGGCTAAGACAAAAATAAATACTATTTATTAAGCAATAATTTGGCAATTAGCTGTATTGTTTATGAGCTTGTTGGGGGAGGGGGGTAACTTTCATGACATTTCAGGAAAAAAAAGATTTGCACTCCAGATTATAGCATGGAAATATTATACCTGCATATAAGATCCACTTATATATACATTGATGACGTTGATCAGCAAATGCAAACAATTGCATTTATTTTTCATATTTACACATGATGTACCATAGGTATGTACACTAGAAACTGATTGCAAGCTCTCTTAATATCATCCTATTTAAGTTTATTAATCAAAATTTAAGTCTTTCAACACAATGTGGATCATTCAATAGATCATTGGCAGAACTAACCATTATCATCCATTTATACAGTTTAGTAATAATGAAATTATACTGAACTGGTTATATTTTCTTTATTCATTCACCATAAAAATAATATAGTCTAACACAAATCAGCTTTATTTGTTTTGAGGATCATACATTCAGAGCACTGATTTATCTACCCCTATTATTCCTTAAAAATTAATTTTCATCTACTCTTTTCTAGATATAAGATGGCTCATAATCATATACTTTACATTGCAATCAGATTAGAAATTGAATAAGAATGGAGTTAATTAATGCTATCTATTTTTAAATAACAATTTCATGATATATCTAATGAAAAAAAAACAAACTTGAAACATATACAAAATCACATTGTATTACTATACAAATACATTAAATCATCTTTATATAGCAAGTTTATCTACAAATTCCAATTATACTGGCATATATCTCTGATTGGGTTTGATGCATTGTTTAATTCTTTCTTGATTCTCCAAAGATATATGTACATAATGTACAAAATCATTTGTTAATTATATATAAATAATTTATATATTTATAATTTATGAAATTTTTTTTTAAATAGTAATTTATGCTGTTTAGTGTCTCATTCAAAATATATAAATGAAAATGAAAATATTAAAAAAACTTTTAAGAGAAAATAATAATAATAATGATAACATGTTTACACATTAATTTGTCTAATATCAATTAAATGCTGTATGTTGAAATATTGTAGTTAACTATAATATAATTTTTAATTGAGTTCAGGTCTTGTATTTTCTCCCTTATTTATTTTTATTTTACTGTATATAATATAATTTTAAGAAATATTTTTTAACCGCATTTCAAAGAATTATACAGTCATTTATTCTCTTCCTTATAGATTTAATTTTTTTTATAATATCATATTTATATTAATATGTTTTCTAATCTTTAGTTATCAACAGCTCTTTGATTAGTAAATAGCTCTTGACTCAAGAACACATTTAATGTTGTAGGAAAGATAGTAGACATGTTATAAATCATTCTACTTCTTTAAATCCACTACTTCACCAGAGATTATATTCAGATGGCAGATAATGACTGGATTAAAAATTTATACTGATAGTGAATAATTTCCTATTAGTTGCAACTGAAAAATATTACTTATAATTTTTCAATGCTGACTTAGTTTTGTTTCACCAAGAAACTAGATGTTAATTTCATTTTTTTTTTTACCAATGATTTTTGTTATTTGTTAGAAGAAGTTATGTATCTGATGAATTCAATCTTTGTATCTTTATCTTCAACTGCAATTGCACCTCATTGCAATTGATAAAAGAATGTTGTTCTTCATCTCTTTTTATACTTATTATCATCAGATGTGATAATTTGTGTATAGTGAAATAAAAAATAAGCTACTTATTATTTGGAAAAATATGATGGTATATTTACTGGATGATGTATTTAATATTGTGAACGGTCTCAGATTCAGTGATTCATTTAATTAATAAATTAAACACACAAAAAATTAATTTTTCTTCTATTAAGTTTGAACAATATTTTTAGTTTAAAAAAAAATTGAAGTTTTAACCTTAAAATTTACTTAAATTATTAAAACAAAGAAAAATACGTTATTTAATTTACAAAGAAATATTCATACTTTTCAATTTCAAATCTATATTTATTTAAATAATATTTAACTGTAAACAATTATAGTGAATTACTTATGGATTTTATAAAAATAAAGTTTTATTTCACCAACTGACAACTTTAGCTTACTAAAAAAAAAAAAAAATCATTGGAAAGTGCCTCTGTGCTTGGTGCTCTACAGTATTTTAATTGCATTTATTCAATCTTATCTACAAAAGAAAATTTGATTTGAGGCCTTAAATCTATTTAAATAAATTTAGAATTTTTGAATAAAGTGTTAAAACATTTTGTTATACCTTAGCATATATAATACACATGTACATTAAAAAAAAAACCCACAGCTCAGCTATTAATGATTTTATTATAAAGCTGTTAGTGATTTTACTATAACACATTTCATGACTTAGATTATTCTAACTAGACACAGTCTTAATCTTTTATTATTTTTTCATTTGATGTGTGATGCCTTTTTTGTCTTGGCTCAATTTTTTAACTTTTCTATTCTACCTTTGCTTCAATTATTAGCTCATATAATGCTATCATTATAATTTATATATATATATTATAACGATCGAAATGTAAGTGAAGATCGAATCTAACTGCAAACTACGATATCTGCTCTACAAGGCGCCATCTAGGCATTTAAACCTAGAAAAATTTATAGAGTAGGCAGATACGCGCTGTTAAGATTCCACTTTATCTAAATATTCCGATCGTTAGTCCAAGTCACTAGCTCAGCGGAGACGCAGAGATAAAAATCTATATCTTAATTTATATCTTAAATATCAATAAATAAAAGCCACTGCCAGAAATTAACACATAAAATATTTATTTACGCACATATAAAATAACATTTAAATTTTGAGGAATAAGTTTAACATTTTAGATTTTTATATTAACTTTTAATTTTACATTTAACTAAGTTTCAATGAGTTTAATATTTTATTTAGATAGTCAAGTATGAATAGACTACATAGATCTGCATTTGAAAAGAAAATATTCTTCCCTGATTTAACCTTAGGCCACAAATTTCGCAACCAAACTGGCGCCAATCCATCTGATACATTCATGTATTCAATGTAGCATGATATGACAACACAAAATACTATACTGTCAGGAAAGTACATCTGAACAGTAAGTAGAATTAGAGAAGACATTGACTCTCCACCAACAGGAATGTCACATCTGTTGGCAAGTAGAACAATAAACAAAAAACTCCATAGGAATGGACTGCGGTCTTCTGCCGACTTACCAACCCATCCATAGGCAAACAGAAGGTGTGTGGCGTATATATGCAATCCTGCCTGAAGCAGATCTCATACTACATCTACTAATTACACAAATATATCCAATCCATTGAGCCAATTCAATTACAAAACGAATAACCTAAGATTACCCTCCCTTAATATAACTTTACAAAACTATATAGCCATTCACGCCCGACTTAAATTTAACATTTAGATACATTCGCACAAATGAATTTTATAAAATTTGTTTTAAAATGTTGAGTATAGATCAGCTGCACAGATTCCATGGTCAAAAACATTCCAAATTAAACACAACCGATCAAAATACAAAGTCATCGATAAACGTCACTTGCATAGGGAATATACAAATCCCATTAGCATTCATCGTAAGATGCTTGCAGTGATATCGTTGACATATATTCTAATCGAATGTGAAAACCACCACATTATCAACCGCTAACGAATCTATGCAACGTCTATACCCAACCTTAAATTTCATCATTTAAAATTTAAACAACAAATAATTTATACAATAAGAGAAAAAAAAAATGGAAATGATTTTTATCAATCGGAAAACATATAAAATTAAACATTATTAATTTGATTTAAAAACTTACAAAAGTCAGATAAGAGTCCGTTTTTAACATTTAAGTTGGCTTGTTTATCAATTTATAAAACTTGATGAAAGTTCTTAATTGATTTTAATAACTGTTCATTTCATATAGCTTATGGTAGAAGAGTCCAGGTTCCTGTTTTTAATTCCCGCGATGCCTCCATTGGAAGATAATGTTCTGGAGATGGCAATAGCTGGTTCAAGGTATCACAGTCTTTTCATTTTTCCTTTTTAAATAGAGAGTGTGGTATGTGCATCCTACCATCTCTCAAACACACAATGCTGGAACTGCCCGAAAAAACTGTATTTCCCTTTTTATATTATCCACACAGATTCAATCAACAAAACGTCACTAATCCATCACTTTCGTTAGGGTCCGAGCCAAGGCTTAGTGCTTCCATTGGTCAAGCTAATTTCTCTTTTCTTTTTATCTATCTTTCATCAAATCATTTTAATTATACAAGAGCCCACGGCTAGCTTGCTTTTCAAACAATTTATAAACAATCATTTCCATTTACAGATTACAAGAATTAATTAATACCTGTTTTTATTTTTAAATCTTGTACTTTTTTTTTATTTTTTATAAAAAAGTACGTTCAAATACTTATTTATTTGTTTTTTAAAAAAAAATATTTTTAAAGTTTGGCATCTGTGCGAATGTATATATGTTTAACAAACATTTTAATTTTATTGTTTAGTTTTTTTACTTTTATTTGCGAACAAAAGTTTTTATTTTAAATTAATGTAACGACATATTTATATATCGTTAAAATATATATATATTATGTTAAGACAAAGTTAAATCTTAAAACAAAAATGATGCAACATTCTCTGGTGTATAGAAATAGTCTCAGACAAAATCTGATGCCACTAATACATTGGTCTTTTACAATCATGAAAAGGAACATGACCATTGTTTTGATCCAAATTGTGTTAAAATAATGTGTGGAGAGATAAATAATTGTAAACATAATGTCAAAGAACAAATATTGAACACATGATGAACCAGGAAACAAATAGTATTCAAATCAGCAAAAAATGTTCCCCCTTCCCCCAGCAGAATAATCATGAATATGACATGAAAGCATTGGAAGTATACTTGGTGCTAGTAATTAAATAAACATATTTAGACTCTGATTTAAGATTCTTTCATTTATTTATATATATATGAATATATTTAATCTTTATTGTTAAAAGACTGCTTTGACAACAGTTTGAAATTGTTGATTGTTATTGATATTGTGATTGTCTAAGTGATGATTGCTTTTTAATGATTACTTACAAGCCTATTTAGCATTGAGTATTATTTCACTTATGTATACAGTATATATATTCCTATCTGATTATATTTATTCAAGAAATTTTTTATCTATGTTTTATTTGCATTTTGTTGTGAAGAATTTGCTTTATAACATTACACAAAAAATTCATAATTCATGATCCTGATCATGATCCTGGTGTAATTGCTCAACAAAGCTCAAAATTAAAGATAATATCATTATTCTCTGCTTATCTAAGTAAGAAATTTAAAATAACTGAAATGTTATCAAAACCCAAAATCAGATTTATTTTAATTTAACTTATCAATGCAGATGCAATAACTATTCAATTTAGTACCCTGCAAACACATGCATTCAGAAAACATTCATACTGTGTTAACTGAAGAACTGTGAAAAGAATTATAAAACACATCATGTGAAAACAAACATCATACTACCTTGTGAAATTGTTCAGCAATGCATTGAACAAAAATATTATTTTTCTTTATTTGTCTGAGATTATAAATAATCACATACTAGAAGCATTTATGAACAAGAATGAAATTTATATTAATTGAAATGTTATTAAAGCTTGACTTAAATCAGTCTAAATTTAATAAAATGGAAACTAGATCCAATATTGCTATGCTTGACCTAACTACTACTCAAAAATCTCTGATATATATACTAAAATTGATAGTTATTCTTTTAATTCTTGAATTATATTTTTTCCTATTGAATTGTATATATTTTCTATGAAGTAAATTTTTAAAAACATTATTAATATGAATATTACATCTGTAGTATTAGTCATCTTATTTTTAGCAAAGTTGAGATTTTCTTGTGCCATTCATATTACAGAACATGAAATCTCAACTAAACAAGCAGCAAAATTCTCCATACAGTAGTGTTACCTGTGCCAACCAGAGTAATCAGTGGATGCGAGAAGGCTTGTGCATAAAATCCTCATCTAGTGCCTACTCATCCAATATCCCCAGAATAGTTTCTGGCTTGTGGCCTTCATCAGTGAGGAGCCTTGGATCTGAGAGCACTGCACCTAGATCTTAGGATCTAATGCAACCCTTCAGCAGTCACCTTTTATCTCTACTTAACTACAAAACTATGAGAATGAAATTGGAAAACAATAATATTTTCAATCTAAACTCAATAGCTTATATAGTCATAAGGGTTTGAACTCAGTTCAACACTCATAAACATTGGTGTCTTTGGCTCTTTAATACCCATAGCCACCACTATCCTATTAAACAGGATTGGTGACATCACATGATCACCATCTCTTATACTAGCACACAACTGTTATTAAACAGGCAAAACTCCATACAGTAGTGCCGCCCTGTGCCAACCAGAGTAATCAATGGATGCCAGAAGGCTTTTGCATAAAATCCCCATCTAGTGCCTATTCATTTAATATCACCAGCCTTCATCAGTGAGGAGTCTTAAATCTGAGAACACTGCACCTAGATCTTAGGATCTAATGCAACCCTCCAGACCCATATGACTATATAAGCTATTGAGCTTAGATTGAAAATATTATTGTGTTTTCAATTTCATTCTCATAGTTTTGTAGTTATGTAGAGATAAAAGATGACTGCTAGAGGGTTGCATTAGATTCTAAGATCTAGGTGCAGTGCACTCAGATCCAAGACTCATCACTGACAAAAGCCACAAGCCAGAAACTAGTCTGGGGATATTGGATGAATAGGCTCTAGATGGGGATTTTATGCACAAGACTTCTGGCATCCATTGATTATTCTGGTTGGCACAGGGTTGCACTACTGTATGGAAAGTTTGGCCTGTTTAATAACAGTTATGTGTTAGCACAAGAGATGGTGATCATGTGATGTTTAGTGGTTTAACACCAATCCTGCCTAATAGGATAGTGGTGGCTATGGTTGTTAAAGAGCCAAAGACACCAAAATGTATGGATGCTGAACTGAATTTAGACCCATATGACTATATAAGTAAGCTATTGAGCTTAGAATGAAAATATTATTGTTTTTTTTTTTCAATTTCATTCTCATAGTTTTATAGTTAAGTAGAGATAAAAGTTGGCTGCTGGAGGATTGCATTAGATCCTAAGATCTAGGTGTAGTGCTCTCAGATCCAAGGTTTCTCACTGATGAAGGCCACAAGCCAGAAACTAGTCTGAGGATATTGGATGAGTAGGCACTAGATGGAGATTTTATGCACAAGCCTTCTGGAATCCATTGATTACTCTGATTGGCATAGGGTGGCACTACTATATGGAGAATTTTGCCTGTTTAATAACAGTTATGTGCTAGCATAAGAGATGGTGATCATGTGATGTTTAGTGGTTTAAATCTCTACTAATGTTGATTAAACCATCCCCCCCCCCAAAAGTATAAGTATTAATTATTTCAAAGTTTGTTGCTACTTGTAATTAGTGAAGAACACTCATCATCATTTACTAATAAAAAAAATTTTTTTTCCTTCATAGGTATTTACATTTATTTTAACTTTCAAAAAGTCATGATCAAACAAAAAAATCATTAAGTAATATATTCTTTTATGGCTACATAGTAAGGGAAACAATCTTCAAATATTTAAGTTATATAAGGTAAAATCATTGAAGAATACTGAATATGAAATGAAAAAAAATTTGATTCTATGAGCTCATTATATAAGTCCAATTTCAAATTGGATATTATAGATTACCACACCAAATCATCTCAGTATATTCAGGAATCTATTTTCTTTAATGACAAGATTGATAGTTTTCTAAGATCTTTAATGCATATCACATTATAAGGAGAATATAATTACCTTTTTCAAAGAATCAGCTTTTGACATTTTACACTTGGTCTTTTATTTGGTCTGACGCAATAGGTATCTACTCAAATTTTTGTTGTATGTAGACAAGAGGCATAGGAGGAAGTGTTCTTAAAATATTCTTTTGTTTAGATGTAATATGTAAACATTTATTTAATGAGCTTACATACTAATAGCTGGATTATCATGACTTTAGTTAATTTTTGAAATGATTGATAATTATATATTGGCCTGTCTGATGATGACAATATAAGTTTTAATCAACATATAATTTCATTTTTATGATATGATTTTGACTTATATCAATTTAGAAGTATGCTTTTAAATATAGTCTTTTTGTATTTCACCCCAAATTAATATTTTTATTTACTTATGCAATGTCTTCAAGATATGGGTAATTCATCTCAATTATGCTATTTTTGTCGAAAAAATAATGAATATTGTAATTACCTTTGTTGGTTAAATGACATTGGTACAGAAATCTTAAATATTCTCAATGATAGAATAACTCTCAACTATTAATTTCCTTACGAGAAACTTTACTGGATGTCTAAACTTTTTTTTTTTTATAAAGTTATACAACTGACATGTCAAACCATAAGTATCTGAGTTAATGAACAGAATAATTGGTTTCATTTCAAGATATCATGGAGAAAACAATAATTTCTCAGTGTAACATTGGAAGTTTTTGCAAATCACATTCACAGTCAAATATTTAGCTATTGGACATTTTGCACATACTTTGAACCTATACACATACTTTGTGGTGAATTAGAGATAAGAGTCTTGTTGATTCTGATTCATAAAAGCCTGAAAATCTGTATTATGGAAACAAACTTATACCATTAACCTACTAGCCATACTTAAATGTTGAGCTTTCCCAGATTTATGAATTTTTTGGATTAGCAGGCATATAAAATAATTCAAGAGGATATCTTTCAGTTCTTTATTATATGCCTCATGTGTTTTTAAAGCACTATAGACTGCTAGCATTTAAAACAAATGTTAAATATTAACTATTAATTTTAAT
This sequence comes from Epiperipatus broadwayi, assembly GCA_028023455.1. Classification (NCBI taxonomy): domain Eukaryota; kingdom Metazoa; phylum Onychophora; class Udeonychophora; order Euonychophora; family Peripatidae; genus Epiperipatus; species Epiperipatus broadwayi. The sequence goes on along the minus strand of JAQFVV010006517.1, from coordinate 242,432 downwards.
ATCTATTAATATTATAATTAAAAATGTACTAATTAATTTGTGTGAGGTAAATTTCATGTCAGCTTATTTAACAATTACTTTTTCTTTTTTTTTTGGTTTTTTCTAGTAATATCCAACTTTTTAATAGCATTTATCAGTTGAAGTTTTTTTTGTGTGTGTGTTTTTGTGCAATATTATTTCTAGTATGCTTTTAATCAACATTTATGTAAACAGTATATAACATGGGGATATACTTAGAAAAAAATAATGATTAAAGTTTTCAATTGCTATTTTTGTAAGAAAAAATAAAATTCACCATTTCAATTAGATGGTTTAACAAAATAAAAAAGTCAAAATAGATAGTTTTTTACAGATATTAATTGAGCTATATAATTTATTTTTAAAATGTTGTATATTTAAGATTTAATAATTCTAAATGTCGACTTCTTTTTTTATTAAACAATGTAATTCTTATAAACTCATTATAATAGATTATTATGAAAAGGTAATATATATATAGCTATAATTTTAACTGCTAAACGTGTTAAACAGCACTAAAGCATGTTCAATGCATTACAAAACTTTTGAATTTCAATTTTACGTTTTTATAATACTCGATTAAAATAATACAAATTTAGTAAGGTATATATCTCTTCAAATTAAATTGGTATTCTGACATTTGAGAAATCTTAAAGGGCCCTTTGTAATCTTGCCCAGATTAATGTGTCAAAACATTAGTTGTGGATTCACACTATTGTTTCTAAAGTTGCTATTGCACATTATGACGCTATAGTTTTTATATTCATTTCTGAGATTAGTTTCTGATATATATTCAACTTTCATTCAATTATCTTTGTGTAACATCTTGATAACTAATATATTTTAAAAAATATGCAATGTTTTTTTAATTGAAAAAATAAAATTCTTTTAGAAGATCCATGAAATCCCACGTAATCAGGACATGACAAAACGTTTGTATATTAATTAATTATAATGCCACATCATATTTGTTATTTTCCAAGTGATCTTCGCATTGACTTTTCTTATTAAATTTAATAGCAAATCTCTAGCTGAAATAAAATCACAGCATTATAGCTGGCTCGAAGACTTTCTATGTAAAAGAAGAAATTTGGAATCATGACTGGACTTACATTAAATAATATTTAATCCATTCCCATATTAGGAAGAATTTGCTTGCTTATAATTATAAAGACTACAATCAATATAGAAACTCAAATTATGAATAAATAGGATATTCATCTTTTGTCTCATGTTGTGATGTGTTTAAGTTAGAGTAGTCCGTTCATTTTGGTCTGCTTTTGCAGAGCATCTGAAATGGATGAAATGTTTTTTTTATTTTTTTTTTAAAATATATTTCTCATATTTGCAATTAACCAGACCTATTTTTGAATAGTATATCAGAAATCGACTCAAATAATTGTAGATAAATGTATGTATGGATAAATCTTTTTTTTTTTCCTAACTAAAAAAACTATGCTTAATAAATTGTAGATAAATGTATGTGTGGATAAATCTTTTTTTTTCCTAACTAAAAAAATTACGCTTAATAAAATGGTTTGTAAATGTAAATAAATCTTTTTTTTTTTTAAAAGTAAAAAAGCGAAAACAAAAGATAAAATGTCTTTTTACTTTGCATTTTCTTTTATGCTCTTCATTGCTTTAAAATATTTACATTTATTCCTTTTAGCATTCCAGAAATTGTAATGGATTTTTTAAATGTTGCTTTAAAAGAGAAACAATTTATCTATGGCGGATGTTTTTTTTTCCTATGACTTTCTGTCAAAGACAACAGTCTATCAAGGAATCAAATAGCCTGCTCAAAATAATTTGATGTACATGTTTCTTATTTAAATGCTTAATTTAAATCTTACATGTATATATATATTTTCTAATCAATATTACTTCCTGTTAGCTAAGGTTTTAATATTGATTTTAGAAAAGCTTTACCTCATTTCACATGTAGAGGGTTTTTATCTTTTTTTTTTTTTAGAGCTACCAACCTTTGTTAATTGCCTCCAGAAAGTGCTATCATGAGATCCTGTGGGATACTGATTATGCCTGCCCGGCAACGACTTTGCAAGTGAAAAACAGCTGTAAAATCTATAACGGAACTCATGTTATCGATCTGAGTAAATTAAATAGTAAGAAGAAAAAATATATATTAACCCTATTGAAACTGTAGTTAATCTTTACTTACATAAATTAGAATAAGTACAGTATAATAATAGCTACTAAAAATATTAATGAAATATTCCTTAAGCTTTGAAAGTCAAAATTTTAATTAAATTTATTATTTTATAATTTGGGGTTAAAAGCAGTTTTATTTTTAATAAAATTTAATAATAATATTCTTATCCATTTCTTAGCGAATGTTAGGTTAGAAAAATAAATTTAAAAACATACTTGATAAATAGTTTCCAATTGGTTTAAAATTACCGTGGCTAGAAACTCTTCTCTCTCGATTTTTGGTATTTGAGGTATGATTTATTTTATTTAATATGTATTTTACATTTTGCGATTATTTTGTTGTTGTTGTTTTTTCTGTAATAGGCAACAATTTTTTATTGTTGGAAATTAAATTAATGAACACCCATACATACTGCCCAGCTGCTAATTGATTTTATATACACATTTGTGTTTGGACAAGATCATAAATTAATGCCAGATTTGTGGAGAAAATAGGATTATATTGACAAGTTATTGACTCTTGATGATTGAACATATTTAATAATTCCTAACACAAATGAAGAAGTGAGACATGCAATTAAATGTATGAAGAAAGGAAAGGCTTCATGAAATGATGGAATTATAATTGATATATTAAAAGAAGGAGGTGAAGAAATAGAAACAATTTTAGCAAAGTTATATACCAAATGTCTAAATGATAAAGATGTACCGGAAGATTGGAAGAATGCAGTAATAATATTAATATTTAAAAAAGGTGATAAAGAAGATATTAGAAATTACAGACCTATCAGCCTTTTATCAGTTTTATATAAAATTTACCAAGATAATTATAACTCGTCTACAGAGAACTTTGGATTTCCACCAACCAAGAGAACAAGCTGGATTTAAAAGTGGTTTTAGTACAATAGATCATATCCAGGTATTGAGAGAAGTCATAGAAAGGACAAATGAATATGAGTTGTCATTATGTTTTGGATTTGTAGATTATGAAAAGGCATTCGATTCTATACACATTTCTTCAGTGATTAAAGCATTGGATCATCAAGGTATAGATCCAGGATATTGTCATATTTTAAAGAATATTTATAAAAATGCAACAGCAACAATTAGATTACATAATGATACTGGAAAAATCAACATTGAGAAAGGTGTAAGGCAAGGTGACTCCATATCTCCAAAACTTTTTACAGCACTGCTGTAAGAAGTATTTTGTGGATTAAAATGGGAAACTAAAGGAATGAAAGTAAATGGAGAGTATTTAAGTCATTTAGATTTTGCAGATGATGTAGTTGTTTTTGCAAATAATGCTTCAGAGCTGCAGGAAATGTTGCAGGAGTTAGCAGATGAAAGTAGAAAAGTAGGACTAAAGATAAATGTTAAAAAGACTAAAGTAATGTTTAATCGATTTGCTCAAAATATGAAAATAAAGATTGATTATGAAGAATTAGAAGAAGTTAACAGTTACAAATACCTAGGTCAGATTATTAATACAGATGGAAACATAATGGAGGAAATTAATCATAGAATTAAATTTGGTTGGAGTGCTTTTGGTAGAAATAACTTGATACTAAAAGGAAATATGCCTATGTGTTTGAAAAGAATGGTTTTTAACAAATGTGTTTTACCAGTCCTTACTTATGGATCTGAGACTTGGATACTTAATAAAAGAGCAATACAGAGACTTCAGACCACTCAAAGGAGTATGGAGAGATGTATGTTGGGAGTAACAAGAAGAGATCGAAAACGCAATGTATGGGTAAGACAACAAACAGGTGTTACTGACCTTATTGAAAAAATTAAAAGATTGAAATGGAGTTGGGATGGACATATTGCTAGAAGAAATGATAATAGATGGACAATTGAAATTTTAAACTGGATTCCAAGAGATTGTAAAAGACCCAGAAAGAGACCACATGTGAGATGGATGGATGAAATAAGAAAATGTGCAGGGGTGTTGTGGAAAAGAGAAGCTAAAGATCGGAGAAGATGGATTAAACTTGGAGAGACCTTCATCCTGCAGTGGATTGATAATGGTTGATGATGATGATGATGATGAACACAATGTGTAAGCAGTTATGAATGAAATAATTAAAAAGATAATGAGAAAACTTTTAATTCTTTTACTTAAGTCTAAGTCAGACTTTATTTTCATTTAAAATAGCTATAACTAACTTACAGTTTGATATTGCTGTAAGGCATATTTAAATATATAATAAAGGCTGAGTGACCTGCATTCCTCTTTAGGCTAAAGACTTCTTGAGCTAGGTATCGCTATGCTATTGTTGCACTAACAGGTCAAAAAAAAAAGAGAGAACTCATTACTAATAATAGTCTTTATAGTGTCATTCTTTTTTGATTTTCTAGAGTATATAAAACTGACCAATCAATTAATGGAGGAAGAGAGGAATACAAAGACTAAGACTGATTGAAAAGTATTGTTTTTTCCCAGCTTAATCAAAACATGCTATTTCTAATTTTAATTCATTTATTTTCTGATAAGTTATTATTTCATATTTTAAACTGAAATTTTAATTAATTTAATTAAGATAAGAATTATTTGCATTAAATAAATAATTTACAATTTACTACTTAAAATCATTTTTGCTTAGTTATTTACTCTATTGAAAAGTATATTTGACACATATTTTAAGCATATGGTAGTAAATACAAGGAAAAAACATGTTAATGATTTCTAAAAGCATTTAGACTGAACCAAATCCACATATCAACATTTTTTAAATTTATGTCTGTTATTTTATATTTAAAATTTAAATGTGATTGTTGTTTTAAATTAAAAAATATAAGATAATGACACATGAGAAAAAAAAAACACTCATTAAAAGTTAGATGTTGGATACCGATTTAGTATGCAATCACAGCCGCCATTTTGAATTACAAGAACTGCCTAAAAACATGCTGACACATCCAAATAATAAGTGATATCAATCAAAATTGGGTTGTTGATTTTTTTTATGAAAATGACAATTTTGTAACAAAGGATCAGATTATGACAACTTATAGATTGATAGATGTCATTTATTAGTTGGATGTGTCAACATGGGTTTTGGGCAGTTCTTATAATTGGAAATGGCCATGAGCACATACTAAATCAGTGTAAAAAGTATTATAGATATGTTTGAACTTTATAAATTTAAATTCTATATTGTAACAATGGACAGATGAAGTACTGTTTGCTGGTTCAGTCAGAAAGTCAAAATTATAGCTTTAAAATTTCATTATTTCCATGATAATAATAAGAATAAAAGATTTTATTATTGATTTATTCTAACCTATATTTATAACTACAAACTTGCTTTATAAGTTAGATTAACTTACTCGTTATAATGTTTATGCCCCATTTGCTATCTCATTACATTAATTTTACAGTCAGCTTAATAATATTATAAATCATGAGACACATATTAAATGTCTGATGCAGATACTGCTAGAACATGATGAACCAATGTCATAAATTCATTAGTGTATCTATTATTGATAGACTTATATTAATTTAAAATAAACAAATGTGTATATGAAATTGAGACCAAAATACCATAACAATTGATAACTACAATGTAAATTTTACTGCAATACATATGAACGAAATAAAATACTAAAATTAGAATAGCATCAAAACAGGAAATAAATAAGTAAATAATTAAACAAATATCTGATGTATACACTATTTATATTTTCATTTTACTCTTTTAAAACTGACCACCTATTCATAACTCTTTTTTTAATATATATAATTCCTACTATCTTTTGAGGAAGAAAATAAACATTATTTTAAAAAATAAAATAAAAATTATTTATTTAAGTTAGAATAAATTTATAGTCATAATTATAAAATTTACCCACAAATACAAAATAACTTTACTATTTGGAAAACAAAACCATATTTTTATCATGGATACTAATCAATGTGCATTTCCTTAATATGTAGAATGTAAATTAGTTCATTAAATATTACAATTGTGAGTCTGAGAAAAATTTGTATCAATTTCATATAAAATAACTATTGCATTCCTTAATTATGTTGTTATATCTAGTACATTAACATCACAAATTAGCTATTCATTTCTTAAGCTTATTGTGCACGTAATGAACATGTGCTTAATGCATAATAACTAAGATCTTGATTGCTTTAATATAATTTTATTTCAAGTATATGAATTTAAAACCAAATAATAGGTTTGTTTAGTTTCAAAACTGAAATCTACTTTATTGTTCAAAATTAAAATTTATAAACAGTATGTTGGTTTGTGTTTCATTTATATTTATCTATACTTATTCTAAAACCATGGCATGTATATGCATGCTTATTTTTTATTATTGTTTATTTTAACATGCATACATATTTAAATGTATATATAAATAATTAATCAAAGTATTACCCTCTCAATATTTTTCTTTTCAAATACACTTTTTTTAAATTGAATGCATTTTTTTAAAAAAACTTTAAAATAGAACAAAATAAAATCAATAATAAAATTATAATACCATTTTAATCCTTAGATGTGATATTATGATGAACTATTTCCATTATCTATCAGTAAATGCAGAATGCATAGAAAATTTTAAACTTTTTTTAAAACTTCTCAAATACAAACAACTTATATAAATGCAATTTATCCACTTTACTTTGAACACTTTCTAGCAAAAAATTTTTTTATTGTATTTATATGTACACACAATCTTATGCTTCATCTGCCATGAATCTTCTTCAGAGCTATGATATAATGAAACAAAATAAAATATATAATTATATAAATAATATAAAAAATGTAAATAATAAAATAATAATAAAAAAAAAACCTAGAATAAAATATAACAAAACATAAAAAAATTGAAATAAATCTAATCATAACTAATAAAATTTATAATATGAAATAAATATAAATTATGCATGTTTATTCCTGATTGTTATTCATGAACAATTATTAATTTAAATATATTATTCATTTTTATCACTTTTAATAAACCCATAATTATTTCTATTTTTTTATAAACTTAAACTTTAATTTTATTATCCTCACATTGATAAAATACTTATTTTATTTTCATATAATTCTCATTTCAATCTTAATTCATTTATAAAGAATATTTTTAATTTTTAAATTATATAATATCTATCATTTTCTTATTCTTTCTGTTATTAATAGTATTTTATATTTATCTTTATGATTTTTCTACTACTCTTCAAACTGCTTTATACAAAAGGAGAAAAACTATTTTTTTAATGGTGATAAACAATAGCTTCCTAATTTTACCTTTCAAATGTTATCTTCTTTCTCAAACAAATCACTCTTTTTCTTAAACTGGAAAAATATTTAGTAGCAAACCTAATAAAAACTAACTAATCTTATGTACAACTTAATTTTAAGTCTCCTTACAGTAAATACCCACACAAAAAATATTTTTTTCCTTTATATTTAAAATGGTGTGATGAATAACTTTTCAAATATTAGCACTATTTTTCATGATCTTTCCAAATCTAATTAAATCTATCTCTCTTCACTTCAATTTTTTTTCATCTCCACTTATTAAGCAAAAAAATTCTGTAGTAACAAAATTTTTTCCAGATGATATTAATATATATATACACCTGGGTCTCGTTTTACGCGATAGATAGGTTCCTCAGAAAACGCACGCAACCAAAATCACGCAAAAATAGATGTAACTTACATTGAAAAGGGTGGGATGCGGTCTGTGATTTTTCAAAATTCGCGTAAAAGCAAATCCCCAACGTAAAATTACTTTAAAATTCGCGCAAAAAAAAAAATAAGGAAATAAAATATGACCAATAAAAAAGTTCAAATTTGAAAAAAATTGATACAAGACAAACTTTTTTTAACTATAATATGTAATTTTATTCAAAACAATATATTTTTATGCATAATTTACAGTAATTTACATTTTTTTATACACGTTTTAATTATTATTGCTATTTGCCGTTAAACAGGTTCATTTGCAAACTGATAAAAAAACAGATTCTTCTGATGTGATGTAGCTACTCCTTAAACAAAGTCAAGAATCTCTCAGCAATTATACCAAGAAAAACTTGTTAGCTACTTAATTTTACATTCCCCAGTCTAATTTTTCCCATATTCTGCTCCATCCCATTTCCATAACATAATCTTTGTCAACTCTACAGCCTTTATATCATGTTGTGTTAATAGTTTTCTGGTGACAACGTAATTAGTAATTAATCTAACAACTAAAAATTAAATTAAACAGAGCAAAACTCTCCATACAGTAGAAAATGTGATCATGTGATAAAAATTAAATTCTTATTTTTGTCTTTAATTTTCCATTTTAATTGTGCCATTGCTATTATTCACCTTTTAAAAATAAACTTGCGGACACTAAATGATTAATAATTGATTAAGTTCTTTTTTAAAAAGCAAAAACAGAATGTGATTTAAAATGCAAAATTAACACGCACAATGTTTGAACAAATTTACATTATAATCTTATAAAGTTTAATGTGTGTATACATAAAATGTGGAAATCATGATTTTAATTTCATTATTGCATAAAATCTTACTATTATAAAGCAGTGAAAATATTGAAATTACTAAGATGAAAGTCGAATTCCAATAATGTGCTATTACTTTCAATATAACGTAAGTGCTCGAAATTTATTATTTAAAGTAATAGCGCATTATCGGAGCTTGGCTTCTGATGAAACACGAATTGCATAACTTCAAAATCGTGTTAAATAAGTCCGCGTAAAAAGAGACCCAGGTGTATAAACTTTAATTTGTCTTGTGTTACAAATCTGCCACATGAGCAAGCAAGCTCTGTGTTAAATAATTATCTTATACCCTAGCTTCTTCTATTACACATTATTTAAACTAACTGCATCTATAATCACTACAACTTTTTATATATACACTTTAATTTTTATTAGTATTATTATATATCATTATATAATTCTCCCTTATGCTTAGTTTTTATTTCATTAACATTAAATATTTATAAATATCTTCATGTTTATACTTCTATATAAACTTTTTTACAAATCCATAATTTATTTATAATTAATTTTCTCTTTATATATTTTTCTCTAAATATCTCTTTTAAAAACTATATTTATACTAATAACATCCTAATCTCAGAATCTCCATTAAATTTGGGTTTTATCTTTTATATTAGGATTGCTTTTTTTATTTTTCTTTCTTTAATATTGTCTATATGTAACATCAATTTCATTGAACTTTGCAATAAATTTAGCTTTTTTTAGCTATAGAAAAATATATTAAGAATTAAAAAAAATGAAGATACCTATTTATATACGGTAAATTTAATGGAATTATGTTGTAAGGATGTATTTTTTGAATATAATAAGGAATTTTATAAACACAAGAAAGGACTATTAATGAGAGGAGCTCTGTAATTCTAAGCAATATTTATATGAATGAGTTTGATAAAAATGTAGAAAATAAAGATGCTCCTTTATTTTTTAGCAGATATGTTAGATGATTATTTGATGATTTTTAATAAAAGCCAAAGATAAATAAACTGTTTTATTAATAATATTAATAAGGTGGAAGAAAGTATAAAATTTACTATTGAAAAAGAAGAAAATAATGCAATTGGGTATCTAGATATAATGTTCAAAATAAATTGATAGATAAAAATAGTATATTCAAACAGATATATGTAAGAAAAACAATATTGATAATAACATAAGTTGTTCTCCAATATCGATGGGGAATATATCATGCTATAATGTATTGTTAAAAAAAAGAAAACCATAATAAACAAAAGATTTAATAATCAGAATTTTTTAAAAAAGTAATTTCCCTGTATATATAATTAAAAGAAATATTGGAAAAAATAGAATATAGAATAAATAAAATAGAAAAACAAATGAAAGAAAGAAGAAAAGTGAAAACAGATATGTAGGAATAAAAACAATAATATTATAGTGAAAAAGTTTAATAATATAAAGAAGATTAATAAGAAATGCAAAAGATAATACAAAAATAGTTAATAAAGAGAAAACCTATTTAATTTACTGGATAACAAATACATAGGATATAATAAAGTTATTAAAATAAACAATGGAGTATATATGATAAAATGCAAACAATGTTTAGATAATGATATTGAAAACAAATGTATGGGAGAAACTAAGAATTCTCTAAAAACAAGGTTAAAACAACATTTGTCAGATTATAAGTTGCTGATATATATATACATATGAAGGACACAGAACACAAACTTACAGAAAGTTCAATAAAAATTTATGTTACATACAGATAATATTATAGAAAGGAAAATAAAATAAGCAATACTAATAAAAAAGATAAATCCAAAATTTAGTACAGATTCTGGGATTAGTATGACATTAATATAAATATACTTTTTAAAAAAGATATTTAGAGGAAAATATATAAAGAGAAAATTAATTATAAATAAATTATGGGTTTGTAAAAAGGTTTACATAGGAGTATAAATATGAATATATTTATAAATTTTGCATATTAATGAAATAAAAATTTAGCATGAAGGAGAATTGTATAATAATATATAATAATAGTAATATTAATAATCAGCCATAAAGCTAATGCACATGCACTTTGTGAATTTTTAATTATAAATGAATACTCACTTCCAAACACAAGATAAAGTCTTTGTGAAAAGATAGAAGATAGAATAAATCCATCTATCTTTTTGACCCAAACATTTATGTATGGGAAAATCTTAAGCATTTGGAAATGAGAGCGTAAAGATGTTAAGCGATCACTTTAAATTACTTTTACTATGCTTGAATGAATGACATGAAATATTTATTTTGTATATTGCTATGTTTATAAATCGTAATATTAATCAGCCATAAAGCTAATGCACATGTGCTTTGTGGATTTTTAACTATAAATGAATACTCTCACTTCCAAACACAAGATAAAGTCTTTGTGAAAAGATAGAATGAATCCATCTATCTTTTTGACCCAAAAATTTATGTATGGGCAAATCTTAAGCATTTGGAAACGAGAGCATGAAAATGTTAAGCGATCACTTTAAATTACTTTTACTATGCTTGAATGAATGATGCTTACGAAATTTTCTAGAATTTAGGATACAACATTCTTATTTAAAATTAAATTTATGTAAATGAAATATTTATTTTATATAGCACTATGTTTATAAATTGTAATATTAATAATCATCCATAAAGCTAATGCTCATGCGCTTTGTGGATTTTTAATTATAAATGAATTTCCAAATGCTTAAGATTGCCCATACATGGATGGATTCATTCTATATTTTCACATAAACTTTATCTTGTGGTTGGAAGTGAGAGTATTCATTTATAATTAAAAATCCACAAAGCACATGTGCATTAGCTTTAGGGCTGATTATTAACCTTTCTGACAAAGCTTACGAGACCTTTTGTTGACGATTGACGTCACTCTAATTCCGTTATTTTTAATGCTAGGATAGTTGTTTTATAGTCAATAGTTAGATTTTTAAAAGTTCTGTAAGATGCTGCCCTCTTTTGAATTATTTTAAAGTAAAAAATCAATATAAATGCCCAAATATGTCAAAGAATAGCAAAGCTCCACCTTCTCTTGAATCTTATTGGCTGTGTAAATTTTGACAGCAAAGAAAATGGCTGCCAAAAAGTAAAGAGTTACGTTCGTATTTTGTTTTATTTTGAAAATGATAAATGAATGTTTTTTTGAGTAATTTTGATGAATTATAAACAATTTTGATAAAACAGGCTAAAAATACAACTATTTCAAAAAAATATTTAAGATTTTAGTAAAAATATTTACTTTTCCGTAACGTAAAAATGAAAAAAAAAAAAACAATTTACGTCAGCAACTCTTTTTAATTGGATTACTATATTTCACTTTACATTTGCCGCTACAAAATATTTCTACAATAAATAACTAGAAATTTATTTTTGAAAACACTTTTGTTCACTTTCATAACCTGACAAATTATTATTATACTTTTTACAAATGAAACTAAAGTAAATATCATATTAAAAGATAAATATATTTTAACAATTGACTGTCTTCAGTTTGTGAGTTGGCCAATTAAAAGCTTTGATTTTTACCTCAGACGACCAGTAATATAATTAGCAGTCAAAAGGTTAATATTACAGTTTATAAACATAGTGAAACAGACAGATCGGAGAACCGATCTTCGTTTCAGGTGTTTTTATGTACGGTAATTCAAACTACTGTTCGCCCGCAGTGAGATTTTGTCTATTTTAAGTTATAATATAAATTAGTTATATATTCTATAGTTTATAAATAAATATGTAAAGTTTCCGTATATAAATGTCACAAACCATGAAATAATATTCGTGTGTGCGTGGTTTGTGAATTTATATCATTTAATTTAAAGTTTCAGTGCGGGCGTATTTGTTTTAAATTTTAGTTTTAAAATTGTATAAAGTCGTTTAAAAATACTGATCAAAAATCACATTCCTTTGATCAGTGTTTTTAATTAAAATCTAATTGCACAAATGTTCAGAGCAATTAAGTTGTATTCAAAATTAGTAAGGAATTTTTATATGTAATTATTATGTCAATTTAAAAATAGGATATTAAATTAAAAGATTGCTAAAAACAGATAATTGATTGTTGGTCAAGCTGCATCGCTAGTGGCTAGAGAAAGTAGGCGGAGCCTAAAACAAAAACAAGTCGGAAAGGTCAGCAGTGGCTATTTTAGAGAAAAACTGACATTCTAACTTTGGTCGTGTGTGAGAGAAGTAGTCTCGAGACAACACAGCAGTTGAGTATAATTCAAACATTATTATTAAGAAGTTTACCAGTGAATCGCAATGTTGATGGGCTAATTGCCAGGAGCTGGTCTCTGCCCGCCAATATGGATCCTCGTGCCGCTGTTTGATCATGTTTCATATCCTTCAGAATTTCCAACTTCCAATCTCAAAATTTACTATGCCGTACAAATAACTTTCAAAAATGCGCGCCTACGTTCGTCACAAGCCAAGCTGGATGAAGAAAGAACAGTAACTTTGTTACACGAACTTTAATTTTCTTCCGTGCTTAATGTTATCAATCAAACAAATCACATGTAAGTTTTTATGTCATTTATAATGCTATTATTTAACCTGTCAGTAAATTTTCTTTTCTTTTTAATCCTCTGCTCTAGTCTTTAGAAATCATTTATAAAATTGTAATTAATAGTAATAATATGTCAACTGAATGCATTTATATTTTCTTATGTTGCTTATTTCATAAACAAACATTGCCAATAGTAATATTTCCAACTATGTGTAAACTAGTGTGTAATAATGATCAATTTAATTTAAAAGTAATTCCATGTTCTGAATTAAATATTCTTTCTTTCCGAGTTGATAAATGTTAAGTCACTTTATTATTCTATGTTAAGTTGTTATAAAATTACAATCTAAGTTTCAATATTAAATATATATATAATAGTTTCAAAGTGTTCATTAATGTTATGTATAATATGAGAAATAATTCACTGAATAATTTGATACTATCGCTACCGCCTGTTAACCCGAAGGGTTAGAGTTTCAAAGTAAATTTAACTAATTATTGTTGTCACCGTCAGTTTAAGTCCGCTACGTTTTATTGGGATAAGGATCTCAGCCTGTGGCGTAGAAACAGACTAATAGTTTCCAGGTTTTATATAATTTCTTTTAAAAAATCCATTTCAAGTTCTCGTCCGTGATGTCTGTGGCAATGCCTTCCCTTCGCTGAAGTTAGCGTCTCGCCATTCTACCATTGGGGAATGAAAGCAGTTTTTCTTTCCCGGTAATCTCTTGGATCACCGGGGTTCGAAATGATCCCGGCTGGTTGTCGTGTCCCGGAGCTACTTGGGGGCATTAAGCCTTGTCAAAGTACAAGCCGCCCGGTATTCCGTTAATGCACCGCAATTGATTACTGTAGGGCTTTTGAATATAGGCAACCACCAGTTCATCTATCTTCCAGGTCGTATTTATATAAAACCACCAGTTCAGCTATCTTCCATGTCGTATTTATATAAAACCACCAGTACATCTATCTCTTATGTCGTATTTATATAAAACCATCTCCACTGTTCGTCTACGTTCCGGCTCGAGCCTATTCAAATAAAATAAGTTAATAAAAATCTTTAGAGAAATATTTTTCCAGTGCTCAAATACTCTGATTCTCTTAACCACCCGTCAATCATTTAACTACCCAGCTATTGGCATAAGTTTGTTTACTAAATAAAACGTTTACTAAAGACTAGTAGCCAAATACAAGAGGATTTATGAAGTCTTACCGTACTGTATAACACTATATTTATATGCTGTATATTTCTATTATATAACATTATATTCATGTGCTTTCTATTTGTCTTATTTAACACTATATTTATATGCTTTATATTTGGCTTATTAAACAATTTACTTAATTAAATTTTGGTGTCCTCCACTTTATTACTCTCTAAGTCTATTTAGCCACTTACTGTCTGTATTGGCAACTTAAATATATACGTTACATAAATGACCGTTCCAGTATCTAGAGTCTAATAAACCTATATATCATTAACTGTAAGAATTGTCCATGTTCTAAGATGAGCTAGAAAAGGGATAACCCCGTGCTGTTATAAAGTCATCATCGGTTAGTCATACCGGGGTTTGGGTTTGAATTCAGTTGGCGTTTTGGAATTTATTCTTAAACGTGGGCTGGGTTTGAATTCGGGTACTGTGTATGATTGAGCGTGGTGGATTTATACCGGTACAATAGTGCTATATAAAATAAATATTTCATTTAATAATAGTAATAATAAATGCATATACTTCTCTTTGATGAGTTGTAATATGTGTTGAGTGCACCAAAACACATCAATAGAGAAGCTACGGTACATACACTATAAAGTCTTCATTTGACTTTATAAACAGTATAAAGAATACCAAACTTAAATCTATATATAAAATAGCTTCCTTGGACATCCCCAAACTTTATGACTTATTTAATAGAAAACTCTCAGTTAACATTATCATAGCTGAGCTCTCCAAACATAATTATTCTCCAATACACACTGAATTTATTCTCTCATTTCTCTTCTGGCTAGATAATATTATCACCACATTTAACAGTCAATCTTATAATATGACTGATGGCCCATGGGTTTACTCCTCAATGGCATCATATACAGTCCTTGCACCACACTTTTCACACATTCGTAAACTCATCTACACATGCTATGTAGATGATATCTTTATAGCTGGTCCAGAGCCCTCAATCCATAACATCAAAGCAAACCTTCAGATGCATTCAGACTTACTTGTAACTATCAAATGGGAAGGCTTGTATCAAACTCTGAAACAGATAGACAATCCTACAAAGAAACATTAGCTAGAGTACTCAGTTATATATCAAATCTCTCAAAGTTTAGTTATTCACACACCCCAATCAACTTTTCCTTGTTCTCACAGGTTCTATTCTCTTTCCTATATCATAATCATGAATCTTCCTGCAAAGCAAATATAGAACTATATTTAAAAGACTTAATATCTATTGTATTCAAATACAGCTACCTATCAATAGGAAGAGCTGTTCTGGTTTGTAAACTATTTATCACCATTTAATTTTTTTCTTACAATAAACAATGCTTCTTCACATGGTTCATTCGTGAATTTTATTGAAAACATTTGTCTTGTATTGATATTTTGATTGAATTCTATCAGCTATTTTTTAGTAGTAGAAATCCCTGAATGATTCTGCTATCAAGATGTCTGTTGATTTCCAGCCAAAAGAGTCTACAGTGTTACTGTTTACAATGGGCAAATATATACGTAGATGAATATGCAATTTAAATTTATATTTTTTACTTATAAAGATCTGTTTTATTATATATACGTACTGTATTCCCGATATTGAGAAGTATGTTAATAAATAAAATAGTTTGAATATGATTAATCTTAGAATAAAATAGATTGAATATGATTAATGTTACGAATCTTATGATTTCAAGATGATATCAAATACAGTATACACCTGACAATTAACACACACACATTTCAAAGCTTTAGTTGACACAGATTACTGGGATAATCGAAAGCGCTCGTAAGTGGATAAAATATTTTTTAATTATTTAGTTACTGTATTTACAAATATTCAGTTATATAATTACACACACACACATATATATATATATATATATATATATATAGTCTTTGCTTAATAGAATTATTGTATTTTACAGAAAAAGACAATATACATATGTGATTATCATATGTAATTGTTTGCCATCATTTGTCATCTTAATTTATTATACTTTAGAACTTCAGCATACATTTTAAGAAACCCTGGCATCATTACATGAAGCATTATTTTTTTATTTTCCAAAATTGAATTTTTTTAATATTTGAAATTTTAAAGAAAAAAAAAGTACCTAAAACTGGTTATTACAGTGATGAAAGTTCCTAAAATATTTTTTTAAAAAAATTAAAGTAAACCTTATTTATACTTATAGTTTATAAGTATTGCTGAACTGGATTTAGTCAAGAATTAAAGATAGCAATAGAAAATCCAAAGCCAATGGTTTACTAGTTGCTTGCTCACTGAGGGCAGTTTAACACTTATTTCAAATGCTATGTTATTATATAGTGTTTATTCTATTGCGACATTTTTTTTACCAATTATTTACATAATTATATTAAGCATTTATTTATTGTGCGTTTACAGTAAATTAATAGCATTGTTATAATGTTATTTCATGGTCTAAATAAATGAGTTTCATTACCTATGATGATACAGTAATAGCTGGTGTAAAGATGTATGTTGTCTGTTGCAGTCTTCCATATAAAAATACATTTTAAAGTCTTTTCATTGTACTCTATTTATTTTAATAATTGCTTTGTATGTCTAGACTAATAACTGGATTGGTTGATGAGTTCGTTTTGTAAAAGTCATTTTTCTAGTTCTTATAATTGACTAGAAATCAATTTCTTGGGCCCAGTCATTTTAAGAATAATTGATTTAATAGAGTATTTATTTTATTAAACACATAAACGTCTATATGCCATTAACTAGAACTTCTGCATAGAAAGCAAAAAACTTTAATCAAATAGCATCATTTGTATTGAAATTCTCTCAAAGAAAACATTTATTTGTTTCACTTCTCCACCTTGTATTTTAAAACAAAGGTATATAAGTGGTTTTTGTAGGTGATTGGATTTTTAAAAAGAATCTCCCCCTTTTAATATATACATATCAGTAATCAAATCTAGAAAATAATAGTAAATCGGTATATTTGTTCATAACTGTCTAAGAGCTAAATTAATTAAATTTAAGGTAGCTTCCTCCATTTTTGTAGATTTTATGAATATCACTTTTAGTCCCCCCACCTTCTCTGCTGTTTTCACTGATTGAAGATTATAATTTTTGAAAGTAAAAGGAGGAAAAAATTATAAGATTACACATATGCATGTAATGCTAAAAAATAGAAGCCTTTTATGTTTCTTAAAAACTAAATTTCCAGAGTGATGTATATGAATATACCCAAATATTAATCATATTTTTCAGATAACTATTGCTCTACATTTTAAATAAGAAAGACTCTTTGGACTTTTGCAACTGATTAAGATTATGAAAAGTCAACTGTATATTTTCTTTCAAAGTATGTGATGGAGAAGTACTAAACTATAATTGGTTTCAGCCATTTATAAAAAAGTCTCAATTGAAAATCATATACCAACATTATTTAACCACAAAAATTATTTCTCCAATCACCAATATGTATTTAAACATATGTACAAATGTATTTAAGACATATCAGAATGAATGGTTTATCTGAAGAGGATATTAAAAATCATAAAGATTCACCTTGGCTTTAAGAATACCACCATGACTAGAACACCCCAGTAACTAACTATAGCTTAGACTATCAAAAATAGTTAGCAATAGAAACATGCAATTTTCATCAAATATCTATCTTTTTTTTTGTCTTGATTCAATTCTTCAGAATAGATCATTTTATATGGTTAATGTTTTTCTCTCAGTCTTTCATTTCTTTATTAAATATGTCTTGAAAGATGTAAAAATTGTGAGTTTCTCTATTATTTCAGGTTTTTTTTCAATAAAATATTACTTACCTTTAATTTATACTGGACTAATCTTAAATAATTAGTAAAAGAAATAATGTTAGCTTTTTGCCATTATCAATCATTATTTAATATATTGTTTTAATATATGGGTCATCTCAGATATGGTTACAATTGATTACATATAATGCCTTGAATGGTTTTATGCAGTGGTAGTGTGACAGAAAGTGGACATCAAAGTCTATGGACCATGGGTTGACTCTGTCACTTCCAGTACTTTGAACTTAATTCCCAATTAATTAACCATTCATTTATTGTTATTTGGTGTAATTAGCAATCCAGGATTTACAATAATTGAAGCCACAAATATTATTTAGCATAATTTTATATTAAGTATTTAGTTAAAGAAAGATTGCAGTATAGATAGAAAATAAATTGAAGTTATAGAGAGGAGAATATTATGACAAGACAATATACATATGTGATTATCATATGTAATTGTTTGCCATTATTTGTCATCTTAATTTATTATACTTTAGAACTTCAGCATACATTTTAAGAAACCCTGGCATCATTACATGAAGCATTATTTTTTTATTTTCCAAAATTGAATTTTTTTAATATTTGAAATTTTAAAGAAAAAAAAAAGTGCCTAAAACTGGTTATTACAGTGATGAATGTTCCTAAAATATTTTTAAAAAAAAATTAAAGTAAACCTTATTTTCCTTAAATATATATTTTAAAAAAGACATATATATATATATAATAAGCTGTTATTTTTTTGTCTAGGTTCAGCTGATTATCAGGCTGTTGATGAGCAAACTAATACTAGCTATGATATAAGTGTATGTGGATATTTAAAAAAACCATGCAACAATGACAAGTCAAACAATGTCTCAATTTGTCAAAAGACTGCAAGCAATGCTGAGAAGATTGTAGGTAGAAGGAACTCTAGCATTCTTAGGTAAATATTTTATTTTTATTTAGTTTATTATTTTAGCTTTAATTGGCAATATTGATTTATGTTTGAAATTACGTTTACTGCCATAGATAGATGGATATAAATATGCATACCTATCTTATGTATATATGCATGTTTGAGATGTCAGATGTATCTAATTTATATATATATATATAGCTGTAAAATGATGTTTGCTGTTAGTAAAATGAGGCCCTTTGATTCCTCTTTGAAGTTTTAAAGAAACTGAGTAGTGCAAATTCTTAATGTCCACTCCATATGTTTTTGTTGTAGCAAGGTGATTACTCATATGGTAAGTGAACTTGAACAGGCTGCTCATCAACATGCATCTTTCAGCATAACGAGTTTATTGGCTTTCATTTCTGATTTTAAAACCAAGAAATATCATGGTCTTTCTTCTCACTTGTATTGTCCCTATTCATAGGAGGCCATAAAGTCATCAGACAAAGGCAGTTGATAAATGGTTGAAAGTGGAAAGTATTCAGAATCTTCTAATTGTGGATCCAAGCTGCCATTTGATGGTGATCTTTTATTTAGTTCCTTACAATTGCAAGCCATTTGAAAATAACATGAATTGGAGAGAACTGTCTAATATTAAATCAAACATTATTACACTTTGTGAAGAAATAATTGATTTTAAAAATGGGCATTTACTTTATTACAAAGGCACAAGTGGCGCAGAATTCATTCTAAATAAAAAGTGGAAAAATAACATTGTGGAGATTGTTGATGAAATTAGTTATTTATGCCCAACGAGTTTTCATTGCTATGAAGAAGTAAAATAGTTTAATATGGATGCACACAATGCTTTTGATCAGACCAAAAAGTTTTTAAAAATTGTCTTGGGAGACTCTAATGCTAGACTTGATAAATGATTGAAAGATGAAGGTATTGTGAGTAAATTTGGTTATTTTGATAGAAATGAAAGAGGACACAGATGTATGGAGTTTTCAGTAAAGGAAAAACTGTATATTATGAATTTTTCCTTTGAAATGCTAAATGGATATGGAAGTATTCAAAAAAAGCACAGGAGGAATTGGATTATATTTTGTCTAATAGAAAATATGTATTTCAAGATTGTAATATTTTTAATAGATTCATTACATTGAGTGATTATCAATTAATGATGGATAAGATAAAGCCAAATTAGAGAGATGAAAACTATTAAGAAAGATAGTATTAATAGTTGATATTTCTAATCTTCTGAATGATTACTTGTTAATTATTTTAAAATATTGATAGGAAGATATTTCAAACTTTTGCAAAAACCAATAAAATAATATATTCTATTTGCATTTGGCAAAAAAAAAAAAATACTGTTACACAACTCAAAATGATCTTGTATATATGTAATCCTCCAATACATTTTGAAAATAAGTGAATATTTTCATTTGATGGAGGAGCTAAATTTAGTAAGAAATATAATCAAAATTGTTATGACTCAACTTACCTTCAACTAATGGACTTGTACAGATTTAATCTTATTTTGATTGGATTCATCATTACAGCCCAAATGGATATATGAATAGATCAGATATATCCAATGTCAGAAACATTCCATTAGGTGATGATTTTCCAGGAATCCGATTGCTCTCATTATGGAAAAGGATCTGATTATAAATAGGCAGTCCATTTGGAAATAAAGTTATAAAGCAACAAATAACTGTCAGAGTTGAATGGCAGTATGCATAATTTCCACTGTATTATTAAGGCAGTGCAGCAAATTCATGTTGAAATGGAAGCTGCTAGATTTCAAATGTTTCTTGAGTCAAGCTGTCACAATACAGCTGGATTAGATTTGGAGATACATTTATCCTGAAGTGGATCGATAATGATTGAAAATGATGATGTTGATGTTTTGTTTATTAATTTTCATGTTTTAAAAATGGAAGTATTTTATAATAGAATGCTAATTACTTTAATAAATTTATTATTCAAAAAAGAACTATTTGAAATATTAAAAAAAAAAAACTTTCATCAATGAACTATATAAACTGTATATTAGTACATCAATTATCATCATCATCATCATCATCATTTATTATTATTATTTTAATAAAAAAAATTGTGATTTTCATTAACAACCGATATATATTACATTTTAAGTTAAAAAGATGTTCTAGAAAATCTTATAAAACTTGATAAAGTTGAAAAGAGGTTTGGAAATGTTTGATAACACTTTAAGAAATGTCACATGATAATTTTTTATATATTGTATTTCTGTAAAGGATTTTTTTTATTGTCCCATTTAAATCTTAGTATTTTTTATTCATATGTCTAAAATTAGAACAAGTTGCCAATGCAATTTCAATTTTTTTTGTTTTTGAAAAAATTGAGAGTTCGCTATTATCTGATTTTTGTTTTTTCATTTTTGTCTATATAGTTAAGAAGAAACATTTACTTCTTTAACTTTTTTAATTAGAAATAATATATTGGCTTCATGAAGTCTAATGTATATATATTTGAATTTTTATCAACACATGGATGAACTGACTAACTGAGTATGTTATGTAGTCAGAAAAATAATAAGAGAAGAACCGTGATACCTATGCTCAAAATTATAGCATTTTGTGGATTATATTATAGTTAATATTAGTTTGTTGTTTTCCTTCTAATTTTTCCAAAAAAAATTCTAAAGTACTTTTTACACTTTTTGTGATTCTTATGAAGTAATAGTTTGATAAAAGAAAAAAAAAACAGCATTTAGACATTTTTACTCAAATTATATAAAATCGGACTTCATAAATGAAGCATTATGTGGCTTTTTTTTCTTAGTGAAAATAGTTGTCAATGATGTGTAAATGTTTGTATCTATAGTAATGATTATTGTGAAAATTAATCACATCTCCTGATCAATACCTAGATAAATGAAATACATTAACAATAATCTAGAATTTAGGAAAGTGAAAGTTACTAAAAGGAGTTGATATTAAATGTTTATCCTCTTTTTATTCTATACTTTTCAAAAAGCATTAAAAGAATTCTTAGTGGTCTGTTTATAAAGTACAAAATAAAGAGTATTTCTAAAATCATAATATCCTATTATCACCATCATAGCTTTACTGAAGCATTATATGATTTTTTTTTCTTACTGAAAATAGATTTGTTAATTTTAGGGCCATTCAGTATGATTTCTAAATGTTGTATCTCTGGTTGAATAAAATACATTACCATTGCCACAAACCTAAGACTAGATAAATATTTATCAGATAGGAGTTGATACTAAATGTTCACTCTGACTTAACCTCTTGTGGAAGTTTTTAGCTATAACACTTTTTAGAAATCTAATTATATCAGGCGAGTGATTAAGATTTTATCTTTAAAAAGTATTTAAAATGGGCTTGTGGATTAATAAAATACTATTGACCATATACTATATTTGCATAACTTGAAACAAGTTTATTGTTAATTACCAAGGTTATATCTGAAGAAACCCAGCTATTTGTGAAATAAATAATAATAATAATTGTAAAACATTCTGCATAACATTATATGAGGATTTTTGTCTCATTTACGTCAAGAATATCTCCATGGTTCTTTTCATGCAACTAAATTGACTGTTCTTTAGTAAATATTCTCTCTTTTTTCGTTAAAGTTGTCTATTGACTTCTGTTGGATCTGGATTTTGTTAACCCACAAGTCCATTTTCAGTAGACTTTTTTAAGATAAAAATCTTAATCACTTGCCTGATACAATTATATTTCTAATGTATTCTATTCATTCAAGGAAAAGTCTGAAGATAAGGCTATTTTACACTGTAATATAACATCTAGATATCATACTGAATGATCTTAAAATTAACAAATCTATTTCCAGGAAGAAAAAAAACATACAATGCTTCAATAAAATAATATCAAGATAAAAATTGATGTGCAATTAACAACTTGTAATAACTGGATTAGCATTCTTAGTGACATTAATATTATGTATTAAAAAACAATACCACATTGTAAAGTGTATCTCTAAAGTTATGATTTTTCTTTTTTCATTCATTTCTCTCAAGGTTAATTAAGTATATCAAATATTAAACCACTAAACATCACATAATTACCATTTCTTATGCTTGCTCAGGCAAAACTCTCCATACAGGAGTGCCACTCAGTGCAAGCCAGAACAATCAATGGATGCAAGAAGATTTGTGCATAAAATGTATGGGTACTGAACTGAGTTCAGACCTATATGACTATATAAGCTTGGATTGAAAGTATTATTATATTTTCAATTTTAGACTCATAGTTTTGTAGTTAAGTAGAGATAAAAGGTGGCTGCTGGAGGATTGCATTAGATCCTAAGATCTTGGTGCAGTGCTCTCAGATCCAAGGCTCCTCACCGATGAAAACTACAAGCTAGAAACTAGTCTCAGGATATTGGATGAGTAGGCACTAGATAGGTATTTTATGCACAAACGTTTTTGCATTCATTGTTTACTCTGGCTTGTACTGAGTGGCACTATTGTATGGAGAGTTTTGCTTGTTTTAAATCAAATATTGTTATCTTTGATTTTAAAAATGTTGTTTTTTTAGCTTGTAGTTATTTTAAAGAAATAATTTATTGAATTAAAAGTTAATTTATGAGTAGAAATCAACTGATTGATTAATATAATTTTATGGAAATATATTTTTGATGAAATGAATGTTTAAAATTTCATACTATCACTTCATTTTTATTTATTTATTGATAATCAGTTAATTAGTAAATAATTGTTTTAAAAATATATTTTTTAGTCTTTAT
The DNA here is from genome assembly GCA_028023455.1 of Epiperipatus broadwayi. Classification (NCBI taxonomy): domain Eukaryota; kingdom Metazoa; phylum Onychophora; class Udeonychophora; order Euonychophora; family Peripatidae; genus Epiperipatus; species Epiperipatus broadwayi. The sequence continues at coordinate 218,502 of JAQFVV010006517.1, read as the reverse complement.
TCCTTCTGATTCTTGTTTCATAAATTGTAGTGTGTGTGACTTTATTTTATGACAGCTTAGTGTTCTACAATTTTTAAAAAAAGATCCCAATAAACTACTTATAGAAGGATAAACCTGTTTTACCGGTCACTTTGATCTTCTTTTGATCACCAAGCATGCTCGTAGGCTACTATCAATCTAGAAAATTTAATTTACAGTGATTGAAAGTTTAACAATGATGAACAATGCTACCAGCTAGACCCAGGGAGTGAAAGAGATCTTTAACATTGTTCAGACAATTGAGAAAAGGACACAGAGACAATTATTAGCCAAAAATAATTATAAATAATTTTAAAGTTTATTAAATTTAAAAATAAATATTAGTCAAATAAAATATAAAAGTTTGACTCAAATTCCTCCACCTGATTCATCAGAGAGTGTATGAGGTATTGGCATCAAACGCTTTGGCAGATAAGTACACTCACCTAAGAATTAAAGGTAATTGTGATTTCTTCCTGCAAGTGATTTATCTAAACAAATTCCAGTTTCCTTTAGTTATTTTTAAAAAAAAGAATGATCTTGTATGGAATTCAAATCTTTTTCTAAAACCCGGCAAAACATCGGGACATAATAGGATTGTCATTTGCCTGCAAACATTCAAAAAAGACTACATTTAAGACCCTCAAGGTTAATTCTGACAAAAGAAAATGAAAAGATTACGTAATCTGAAACATAGGAAAAACAAAATCTCTACTGACTAAGAAAAACAACAATACATTCAATAAATTGCTAGCCAAAAGATTTACGATCTGTGGGATATGCAAACCAAGATTGTCTAAATTAATTATAACAAAAGAATAAGGGACAAGTGAGTTAAAAAGAAAATTACTAATATCTGCCCAAGCATTTATCAGTAAGTTAGTAATATAAAAGAGAAAATCATTAAGTATAAAATATAAACTTGCAATACACTCTTTGACAAATAATTTTAAAATATGAAATCTTAAAACTAAGACTCCAATACATACAATAAATAAAATACATAAAATAATTAGTGATAATTTAATGAGTATGCATAACTTATTATAGAAACAGGTTTATTTTTACATTAAGCTGAGACTTTAACATAGAGATTTAGTTATGATATGAAAATGATGAATTTATCTTCTAGGTATAATGTTTAGTCCAGCGGATTTCTTCCAGTGGGATACACAAAGTTCAGGTCTGCATAGGGTTTATTTCGAAGGTGTTGATTTTCATGTATCCTTTCAGGAGTCTGAAAGTAATCTTTAGGATCAGTTCTGCACTAGGCTTTTAGGTCATTTTCTTGAAAGCACAATTATGGAGCTCCAGGGTTTGTCTTTGGATTGTTTAGCACTGCATATTTTTAGGAAGGTTTCTCATGGTGTCTATTTTTGGCATGGCAAGTGGATGGTCACTATTAGCACATATAGGTACATTTCACTTTTTTAATGTTGTTATTTCTACCAAAGGCTTTCTAAACATATTCAATTTTATGATTAGTTTTATCCTTTATATTTCTACTGATATTAATAATCTGACTTAAAATGTTTATAGTTGTAGACTTTCTTTAAATTCATTTTTATCATTGTCTATTTTCACCTTATGTGAAAAGACCAGCCCATTACTTTAATCTTTTGTATTTATATTTAGTCCCACTTTTTTACTTTCATCTGATAACTTGTAATATATCCCAAAGCTCTGAAGCGTTATTTGAAAAAACAAACAAACAATCATATCATCTTCAAAATCTGTATGATTAAAATAATCTCCATTTATTTTTATTTCCATAGTTTTTTATTTTAATTCACAAAATAAATCTCATATTTTGCTGTAAAAAGTTTTGGAAATATGGAATCATTTTGTTTTACATTCTTATCAGTATATCAATCTTTTTAATGGAATCTTATAATCTAATAGTAGTACAAAATTCATCATATAAAACGGACATAAAAAGTTTAGAAGATACGAAATCACCCTATTATACACTCTTATCACTGGTATTGCCATGTTACCTTAATCATTGATGTTTGTATTTTGATAAATATTTTTTTAGAATTTGAGATACTTTAATTCTATATATTGATGTTTCAAACTTTTAATCACTATAGAAATACTTTAAATGCCTTTTCATAATGCAAACCCAAAGCACAATGATAATTTATAGTCATTGGTCTTTTCTATAATTTCTCCTAATATTTGGTTGTGATCTTATGTATTAAAAGAACTTTTAACTTCAAATTATTCTTTTGATTGGCAGATGAATTGCAATGATTATACAATTTTTTTTGTATAATACCATAGAAGATTGATTGATAAATTTGTATTTTCTATTATCTTTTTCACCTTTTTTAAAACATCACTATCACTACTGCTTTTGTTCAATTATCTGGTACATTTTTATCATTTAGACATTTAGGATATAAACTTGCTAATATTTTTTCTATTTCTTCATCTATTTCTTTCCATAAGAGTTTCATCATTTTCTGGAACTTTTCAATTTCTCATAAATCTAAGACTCATCTTTTCATTTAAAATAAAATATATAATAATTCAGAAGCTGTAATCACAGAAACTACTTTGCTTTCTTGGTGTTTTCCTGTAGGTTTGTGATGATGGTGTTCTAGTTGTATTTTTATATTGGACTATTTCCATCATCTAATTTGTGTATTGAATGTCTTTAGAAAAATTTAACTGTATTTATTCCAAATACATTCAACTATTAGTAATAGCACATTGAATTGGTTAGTATATGCACAACATTTTGAGAGGTATTCTCCCTTCTTCTTCAGGTATTGCTGGTTTGACCAGTGACAGTACTAGCATGGGATTCGAACCTGGACTCTTAGATTCTTGACTATTGAATTTTAAGGTAATGGTCTAACCAACTGAGCCATCCTGCCAAAGGCAACAGTCTGTAGAAATTTCATATACTTATCTATGAGATTTTTCCTGATTTCTCCACTTTTTCCTAAGAGCAAAGTTGATTAATGGTTTCCATACATTCTGTATAGTCACACTAGGTTGGCTTATGGGATGTTTTCCCATTATCATTTGAGCAGCTTCTTTAAATTTTCTTCTTTGTACCTTTTCTTCTCTATCCAATATCCATCAGATATTGTTAAAAAAATGTTAAATAGACAACAAAAAGAACCATCAAGAGAAAAGACAATTATTGGTACTGTAATGTACCCATACATTCCAAAAATAGCAGACAAAATAAAGAAAATCTGGAATCAGTATAACATTAGCTTTCCAGAGCCATACCACACTATGAGCAATTCTAACATCTACAAAGCCAAACTTGAAATGCTGAAAAGAAAAACTGCATCTATGAAATACCATGTGAATGTGGAAGAATATATATTGGTGAGACCAGTCACCTTATTGAAAAGTGCTTGCAAGAACACAAACTGATGATTAGAAGAGAGAAAACAGATATGTCTAAGGTATCAGGCCATGTATGTGCCAATGAACATATGTTCAATTGGGAAAATACAAAAATATTGAATAGAGAAGAAAAGGTACAAAGAAGAAAATTTAAAGAAGCTGCTCAGATAACAATGGCAAAAAATCTCATAAACCAACAATGTATGGCAACCATTAATTAACTTTGCTCTTAGGAAAAAGTGGAGAAATCAGGAGGAACCTCATAGATAAGTATGTGCAATTTCTATAGACTGTTGCCTTTGACAGAATAGCTCAGTTGATTAGAGTGTTACCTTAAAATTCAATACTCAAGAAACTAGGGGTCCAGGTTCGAATCCTATGTTGGTACTGTCACTGATCAGGCCAGCAATACCTGAAGAAGAGGAAACCTCTCAAAATGTTGTGCATATACTAACCAGTTTGATGTGCTATTACTAACAGTTGAATGCATTTGGAATATTTAAAGTTAAATTTTTCTAAAGACATTCAATACACATATTAGATGATGGAAATAGTCCAATATAAAAATACAATTTTGTTTTATTATTTTTTATTAATATATTGTTTTTGTAGAACTCCTTTACACTCTTTATGATGTTGTCCTTTTTAATAAGTTTTTTTTTAGTGTTGAAACTAGTACCTTATATATAAAATATTAAATGTCAAAAGCTAAACTAATCAATATAATAACTTACTTAGTATACCATTACCAATGGTTTCTTTGCCAAGGCAAACTTCTTAAGTGCAAAATTTTGTTACTTTGCACTTGAGAAATCTTCCTGATTTGTAATTCAGATTTGGGTATTTATTTAATTGTGAGTCAATGAACTACTTAGTTTAATATGTTATATGTGTATGTTGTGGGTATAATATATTAATAGAAAAATATTGTATATAAAGTACACAAAATATAACTTTATGGAGTTTGGGAATGCATAAATCTTACCAGCAGGGTAATGCTTTGGAAAAAAAAGGATACCCTATATAAGTTTTGCAAGCTGAAATGTTAAGTATGCTTTTTTGAAAATTCCTTAAATGCATGATTTAAAAGAAATACCATTATAGGAAAAAAACCATTAAGCAAGAACAGTTATTATGAGGTGCTACTGTACAAAATATATTTATTTTTATTTTTCAATATTTTATCTATTTATTAACAGGTATTGAAAACAATAAATAATCTATAAAGAAAATTGGTACTCTAACCCGACCTGCACGATGGCTGCTAGAGGCACAGTTTCTGTGTTTGCACACAGAACATACAGGGCAAAAGTAAAGTTATTATCCTGTTTTAATAAAATGGCACAGAATAGAGTTTTCCCAAGTAGTTGGAGTAATACAAGAGTAAGGTTATTATTTAAAGGAAAGGGTAAGGATCATAGAAAGTTGAATAATTATAGACCGATAGCGGTAACATCAGTTTTATATAAAGTTTTCTCGTATATGGTGGCTAGTAAAGTTGTAAAATGGATGGAAGGGAATAATGTAGTGGGTGAAATGCAAGGGGGTTTTAGATTAGATAGGCGTATAGGAGATAGTTTATTTGTAGTTACACAACTTATGGATATGAGTAGGAATGCAGATAAACAGTTATATATGAGTTTTATAGATATAGAGAAGGCATATGATAGAGTAAATAGAAATAGATTATGGATAAGTTTAGCAAATTTGGGAATGGATGAAGCTTTAATAGATATTATTAAGAAATTATATGAAAATAATTATTATATATATCAATTAGAGAATATAGAATCAATTAAAGTTAAAAATGGTGTGGGACTAAGGCAAGGATGCCCTATGTCACCTATTTTGTTTGTGTTGTATTTGAGTGAAATGGAAAGAGCAATAGAAAGATTAGGAAGAGGGATAGAGATACCGTTAATAGGTAGTAAGGGAGTATATATTTTGTCAGGTCTTTTTTTTGCAGATGATATATTTTTGTGTGCAGAAAAAAGAGAAGATATGGAAGTTATGTTGAGGACATGTGCAAGGGTGGGTAAAGAGATGGGGATTAAATTTAGTGAAGAAAAATCAAATATAATGATGGTTAATACTGAGGAAAGAGAAGATGTAGAATTTTTATTGGGAGATATTAAGTTAAGTGTGGTGAATAGATATAGTTATTTGGGAATTATTTTAAGTAATCAGAAAAATTATTTGGATGAATGGGAGAAAAAATTGATAAATGAAGCAAAGAAAAGAAAGGGATTGATAAAGAAATTAACAGTATTTTCATATAATAAATATGATGTAGCTAGAATTATATGGAAAGGAGTTGCAGTAGCAGGGTTAACATATGGTAATGATGCATTATATGTTAGTAAAAAGATATCAGATTATTTAGAAAAAGCTCAAAGGGAAGTAGGAAGACATGCATTGGATGCAGAAGTATGGACAGCAAGGGAGGCAATTCAAGGAGAAATGGGATGGTCAAGTTTTCATATGAGAGATGCAAAAAGTAAAATGAAAATGTTTGGTAGATTGCAGTTTATGGATAATAAAAGAATAGCTAAAATAGTATTTAATTGGGTTATGAGTAAAGGGCAGGTAACAAGATGGGTGAGAAAGGTAATGCGCTATGCAAAAGATTTGGATAAAGAATTTATATCAGTATATTTGTACAAAAGATGGGATGATTGTGTTAAGAGGATTATTGAGTGTTATAGTAGTAAGGAATGGGATAAAAGAATAAATTTATTAATAAAGACTAGGGAGTTAGAGAGATGGAGAAATAGTATGGAGAGTAAAAAGAGTTTAAATATATATAGAAATAAACAGAATATTAGGTGTGAGTTAATATATGATAATAGTAAGGAAAGTAGTTTATTGTTTAAGGCTCGAACGGGATCTTTAGCTACAAAAGAATATACATGTAAATGGAAAAATATGGGTGATTTATTTTGTAAATTATGTAAGGAAGGAATTGAAAATATTCGGCATTTGTTAATTGAATGTAAATGTTTGAAAACAGAAAGGGTACATATAATGAAGTTGTGGAAAAATAAATATGAAAAGAGTGATTATACAGAAAGTGAATTATTGGTTTTTATGCTAGGTTTGGGAAAAGATAAGGGGGATTTAGATATAAAGGTTATAGAGTTGACAAAAATTATGTTGTGGAAATGGGATAGAGCAGATTATGGGTAAATTTAGAGTGGGGAATGTAAAAGAAAGTGGCTAACAGGTTTATCTGGGCTTAATTGCTGAGATATTCTTGACTTCGTTTAAGGAGAAGCCATAATACATCACATCACATCACATACACAATGTATTTAAGTATTATTATTCATTCGTAGTTGTGATTGAAAAACTGGCCCATGATAACATCACTTGAAAGTCCATCACACAATAATGCCTATATGGTCACTTGAGTAATATAATCACATTAATATTTTTATTTTTCCAATATTCAATTATACCTATTTACATAGCCCAACAACTTGACATTACTAAATTCACTGGCATCAAATTTATCGTTGATGTGATAAATTGTCAATCACAATTGCTGAAGCAGTTTCAAATGTCTCTTTACCTTTGTACATCTTGCATTTTTAGTTTTCTAATATTGCTTCTGAATCTATATTCTCCTTTTTTTTCATCAAGTCTCCCAGTCATCATTCTTAATATTTATAAATAAAAAGAAATAATCCTGAAAAAAACCAGTATATTTAGTTTTGATTCATTCAGTGTATATAAAATCAGATGCATGGCTATATATAGTTCTGTGTAGAATAGTGCAGCAGTGAAGAGTTAAATGTTACTGGATTGAAGTTCAAACTTTAGCTTGTAATGCTTCAATGTGACACCCTCCCAAGCAGCAAGTCAATTAATGACTGTTGTAACATTATATGTACACAAATTAAGTGTAAGAGAAGATATATCTCATTGTATTTTGTTACTTCAAATGTTTGCAATATTTTTACATTTAACTTGTTTTAGAAAAATATTATGTCCAAAATTGTTCATAGTAAGTTTTTTTCTTCGGTGTTGGTGCCAACCTTTTTTTTCCCCTCAGAGTTTTGTTTGATACTTTAAACTTTAACTAATAATGATACATATATAGTTTGAAATAATTAAAATATTACTAACTGAATTGAAATATTGTTTTATTATAAATAATAGAAAGCAAACTAAATTTATCATTTCTTCTCAGTGGCAAGCATTAATTCTGTTAATCTTCAATAGACATTCACAATTAGATATAAACTAAAACTTTATTTTAATTTTTATAGTGAATGATTTCAATTTTGTTGATGTAATTCATATTATTTAAAGCAATACTTTTTTTTTTTTTTTATCTCCCTCTTTAGTAAGAAGATTGGATAAGCATTCTTTGACTGCCATGAATTTATAAAGATTAGGTAGGGAATCAATATTTTTGGATATTGTTGAAAAAAAGTCTTCAGGGGATGCCTTTGATAACCAAATATATGTTTCTGCATTTTTTAGCACACACATTGGAGTGGAAGATGGCTTGTGAATTGTTATTGTGTTGTTGGATGTAATATTAATTAATATTAGTTGTTTATTAAAAATTGTGGTCTATATATTACTTAAAATAATAAATTAATCTTTACATTTAGATGTATGGTGAATGAATTATAGAGGTCAGTAATATTTAAAAAGTAATTTGTGCATCAATAAACGTTGGATCCTATTGTCTCTTTAGATAATTTTACTGCTTAGCCACTTTTCACAAGACTCTGTTTGTTGCCATGATTTTAGCTTTTCCGTTCAGTTTCTGACTATTTTTATGTTATTTAGTCAAAGATAGACAGTTGAAATCTTAAACTAGATTCCAAGAAATTGTAAAGGAACTAGAAAAAATCTGCCTGTGATATGGACGAATGAAATAAAGAAGTGTGCAGAGAGGCTGGAGATCGGAGAAGATAGATTAAAACTTCGAGAAATCTTCATCCTGCAGTGGATCTATAATGGTTGAAAATAATGATGATGATTTAGTCAAAATCGAAGTTGTAGATTAAAGAAATTATAATTAACAAAGTAATTGAAAATTATTGACGTATAAATCATTTAAACTTTATCTATAGTACAATAAAGCTATTATTAATATTCTTGTATAGGAAATGGGTATTTTATGATCTTTGATCTAGATTGATAAACTTTTGTTTTATTAATGAACTAAGCTATTTAAAATGCTTGCATAATTAGACATTTATGGCGATTTGAATATAGATATGAATATTTTTAGCTAGGATTGTCCTAGGGCTTATTGATTTGAAATGTTTTATCATTTTTCTCCAAGAAAAAAACTTCATATTTACAAGAAATAATTTTTGAATATAAAATTGCTTAATATTATTTACATCAAGAGGCTTAAATATAGATAAGTAGGCCTGTATCTTACTATGGCCTATTTCCAAGCAGAAATATTAAATGATTTAATGGCATAATTGATGTTATACATGTAATTTTAGTTGAAAAATTCTTTTCCTTTGTCTTATCTTATTAAATTATTCATAATTGCTGAGAAATTGTATCTTGGAATAAACTGTGCATTTTTCGTAAAAAGTGTGGTAAGCAGGTTTTTGAAATATATATATAATCATTAAATTATTTTAGCACAATATATATATAATTAATGGAATAAACTTATTCTTCTCTTTAGGCTATGAACAAATAATATTCTTTATAAAATTAACCGATATATAAATTAAATATCCCTATCAAAGTTATAATTACAGCCAATTAAAATTATCAGTTTATGTTTACAAAGAGAGCTTTTCATATTTTTTGCCCCAAATTTCTTTTTTTATTTTTATCCTGGACTTCAACATAGAAAAGTTGTGAAATTTGTGGATAGGAGAGGAAATCATACTTTGATTTGTGCCTTTAAGATCAGGATTTTCTTATCGTCTTTAAAATACCCACCCCAAGAATTTATAGTCTATTGGCATCACAATTGTAGTAATATTTGCTTAGACATTTTATAAAATAAATGGATAGAGGGAGAAAACTTTGTTTATGTTATTTTTTTCAGTGTCTTTGTTTTCCATTGAATTTTCTTCATTTAATGCAGTGGCGTTCAGCCTTTTTTTTTTTAATACTGGCACTCCTAAATTGATATTTTTTTTATTATAAATTTAAAAAAAAAAAACAACATCACAATTCTCATAATGCTCTTTTCACAATGCTTTATTTAATATAGACAATTACAATTGACTAGCAATCTTGTTCAGTTATTTTAAATATCTTACACTTATTCTTTTTTCAGTTTGTAGTTTGAAAGTAGGTGTAAGATAAGATTGCTAATCAGTCAAATTCATCTATATTAAATAAATCATTGTGAAAAGTGGTTGTGTATGTTAGTTTTTTGTTTTAAAGACTTAATAAAAATAATGCAGTCAAGAGAGGAAGATGCTTTGAAATTTTTGCACATGGTGCTCCCACTTCTTTAAATATATATATAAACCTCAATGTATAGTTATAACACATTTCTTTTAATAAAAGAAGTACAAAGCATTATGCTGCTACTCATAACTATGCTCCGTCCTCGAGTTAATGCCTGTCACTTCCGGCGGTCAAACTTGTTATGAATTATCGAGTAATAATATCCTTCGATTATTTTACCCCCCCCCCCCATTAAAAAAAAACAAGTACATATATATATTGGATTTATTTTACATTAATAGACTTGTTAGTGTGAGTATGCATTCACAACTCTGAATATTTAGTTTTATTTAAATGAAATTTTTTTTTTTTTGCTAAGTAATCTGAGAATAATTCTAGGCTCTGTGTTGTAGCTTAGTATAATATACATCACAGTATGTTTTATAAATATTTATAACAGTTTCCCTCTACAAAGAAAGTCGACGCAGTTACAAACGCATTTTTAAAATGTAGTGAGATCAAAATTATCTTTTTAAGTATATTGATGGAGAAAAAAAAATCGCTGCTCAACAACTTCTAAGAATAAAATATCAATGATTCAGGAAGAAGAAAAATATCTTTCTAAATGTCATCACAAACCTGTGATTGCTGTGATTTTATTACCTTCTTGAAGACGGTTGATTAATATGATTTGATTTATTGGCTGCATAAATGTTCTCAGATTTTATATGTTTAGAATAGTAATAATACATTGAATGTATGTGTATGTAGAAAGAAAGAAATAATAAAACCAAGTTAGAAACTAATCAAAACCTATAAGTAGTGAAATTATTTTTTGGGGGAGGGGGAGACAATCATATTCTGGATACAGCTAACGTAAAAAACCCAGGTAGGAAACCGAAAACTGATTGACCTTTTAAAATTAGAGATTATACATTTCTCAACATCAACCTGACTTCAATCAGAAGAGAGATCTTTATATGGGATGGCCTATCATCAGATGAATAGCAGAATATACAAATGTGTGAAACATTGTATTAGTTATTGAGAGTGCTTTAGTCGAAAAATATAGAATAGATATGTGAGGCTTGATTTGCTAACATTTTATTCACATCTGTCTAGTTTAATATTTTAAAAATGCTAATTTAAAATTCTAAACTACCATAAAAAGTAATTAATGATTAATAAATCGCATTACGTTAAAGATTTAATGTAAAGTTAAAATTCCATAGATTTTAACGAAAGAAACTGGAAAAAAAAAATTTCATACAAAGCAAGAATTGAACAATTTTCTATTACATTGCTTATAGTAATGTTAGATTTCCAGCCACCAATCATTAATTTGAAAGTTAACAAATTGTTGATACTAAAATTTCCACCATCATCATATAAATCCAAAAAATAATATTATTCAGAAAGTGCTAAGAAACTTTTGTAGAAAAACAATTTAAAAATTAATAAGGAAAAGTCATATTTGTGTAAAAAAAAAGCATGCAAAATGGAAAATAAAAATATGTAAAAAAGTGCAAGTATCTATGATTTTATTTTCAGTAGCATAAACATACTTAAACTTAGCTCATTAAGTCATGATTGTTTCAGTTTATCAAATTCCAAAATAATGCTGTAGAATGGTAAAAACTTTTTCTGACTTTTTATAATAATAACAGGAAGCATTTTATTTCAGATTCATTGATAAATTTGGCTTATTATAGATTTTGTAGGATTCACTCCACATTGTTCATTTTTATATATACATTTAAAGGCAGATAGATGTCAAAGTTAAAATTGCAGAAAATTGAGTACAAAGACAAAATGGCATAAGGCTTTACTATTTGACAACAGAACAACATACAAGATCTTCCATAATCATCAGATTTTAATTATAATATATATATATATATATATTGTAGTATAACATTTGTCAACTAACCAGTAGAATAAATGGTATTATGTATAGGAATGAAAATAAACTCTTCCAAGACTGAATTTAGTTTCAAGAAATAAACATACTATAAAGATAATTCTCATTAGGAAAAAAATGCATTGAAGTTTATTGTGTAAACATGGAGAAAAATGTTTGTTTCACAACCGTAATACAGATAGTGAAATTGTATCCTATAAAATATAAAAGCCTTCTGAGCTATTGGCCCAGAATTGATTCATGTACTTATTCAATTTTTTATCAAATTCATTTCACCATTTTGTATGGACTTATTTTAAAGTTTATTAGTTAGAATGATTTTCTTATAACTCAGAAGACTTGTATGTATTGGAGATGTTTTTCTGCTGGTTATACAAAGAGATTTATGTCAATATTCTTAGCTTTTTGTAATAGAGATAGTAGTGAGTAGAAGTATTGTGTATCTATTAAAAACTGCTTACATAGAGTTATAATGTATAGAACTATATCCTGTGCTTAAAAGACATTTTCTTTATCATGTTTTATGAATAACTTTAGGTTTATTAACATGGGTTAAACTGTATTTAGTATTGAAGATATGAAATTAATTTTTATCTTTCATTATAAATTCCATTTTGTAATATATTGCTTATTAATAAATATTTTTTTAATATATGAAGTTAATAAAAGATTGGTATGCCCATTTTGAAAACAGCAATATCACATGACTTTCTCACATGCTTCCAAGATCAGTTTTTTTTTTCATCCTTCTCTATAGTTGGAAAGGGGATATTATAGTATTATACCATTTGGTGACCATTGATTATTCACGTTTATAATAGATGGTTTTTAAATAGTGATATTATGCAGTCCATTTTAATCAATACTAGCACTACTTTTATTGAGTATATTTTATTGAAATTTTGATAACCTCTTATTATGATACTTGTAAGTTTATTTTACAAGTGAACATAATCAAAAATCCTGTGAACTATATTTTAATTAGTGTATGGAAAATATTTTTTAAAATAAATTCTGGAATTACTGGCATTGATATGTTACACTACTTTGGATTTATTTATTTATTTGTTTGTTTCAGATATGCTGATAATGAACTGAAATTAATTTACCAGGATGGAGAAAAGTGTCACCACAATCATTTTTCTAGATCTTCCATCATAACTTTCAAATGTAACAGAAATATTAGTAAGTTTTTATTTTGTTTATTACATTCCATAATACAGTTTTACATAAAACATATTTTCAAGTATAAACATTAATAAAACTTAAACATATGAGCAAAAGGGATTATAATAATTTTATATCCCTTTTTTTTTTCATTTGAAGATTCATTGCTGTTCTTTGAATAATCCAGCAGAAAACATTCAGTATGTCTTGAATTTTTCATTAGACTAATTGCTTATTGCATATTTCCAATAGACTGATTGTAGTAATATCTACAGCTTTTGGAACAGCCAATATTGCATCTTCTGACTGTAAAAAAATTTCTTATCCTGATGATAGACTAGTGAATTTACTATGATGAAAGTGTTATTGTATTTTTTCAATTGTAGATGTAAAATTCATTATGATATCCTTTTATATGAAATAGATTTATATTAAACTAGATGGTTATGTCTTCCTAATTTTGAGTTGTATACTAGCCAAAGTTTTGATTTTAAAAATGAGATTTATGTGTATAGTTTATATTAGAAATTAAGTTCTGATAATGTTACTCCATTCAATTGGATAAATTTTAATAGGAATTGGTTCATTGTCATTCTGAGTAAGATAGAATTGTTGAGAATTTGAATGTAGGATTGATTTAACCATATTAGTAAGTTATTATCTATTTTAAAACCTTTGGGATGCCCTGGTGCCATATATTTTATACGCTGTAAAGTCTATTGTTCAATAAATTGCTAGGTAAAGCATTTCTTGATCCTAAATTTATGCTGATATGCAAATTTTGCAAAATGAGAAAAAAAAGAGAGGAGGGGGGAATTGATAGTAGATTAGCATGAAAAATTTTGAAACAAAAAATAGTTTCAGAAAATTGAAGTTAGTGATTTAGTTTTGAAATCTGACTTAAGAAATTGGGAGAGGTAAGTTGAAGTTCAGATTTGTAGGATTTTAAAACTTGGTACAATAAAGATTCAAGTTATGGAAATTGCAGAGATATAAAAGCCCAATCTATTTGTACAATAAGGATTCAAGTTATAGAAATTGCAGAGATATAGAAGCCCAATCTATTTGTACAATAAGGATTCAAGTTATGGAAATTGCAGAGATATAGAAGCCCAATCTATTTGTACAATAAGGATTCAAGTTATGGAAATTGCAGAGATATAGAAGCCCAATCTATTTGTACAATAAGGATTCAAGTTATAGAAATTGCAGAGATATAGAAGCCCAATCTATTTGTACAATAAGGATTCAAGTTATAGAAATTGCAGAGATATAGAAGCCCAATCTATTTGGTAATTATCATGTAGACTATCTTAAGATTATTCTACCTTCATCATTGAGGGAAGATAATAAAAAAAGATGAGATTTTTTTTTTTTTTGCCCAATCATACAAAAACACAAAGGATCTAGTTTTTGCAAAATATTGATAGTTTTTTTTACGTATAAGAGATATATAAGTCCTGCTTGATTTTAAAATGATAGCTGAATTTGTCATTATTTGTGTGTAGGTGTGTCTGGCTTTTCTGCTGTTGTATGTATTTTGCATGCACCATTTTTAAAAACTGAACTAATAATAATTTCAATCTTTGAAAGTCTTTTCATTTATATAGAACCTCTCATTGATATTGAATCAAGTCGAAAAACATAATATCATAAATTGATTTTTTTAAGGGGAGAAAAATCATGCTAATAAACAAATTCACTTTAGAAAATGAAATAAAATTGCATTTTTAAATTAATTTTTTATGCCGTCAAAGTCGATCGATAAAAAAATTGCATTAAAATATATAAACTACTAAAGCAACCGATGTTGTCTCCCATTTATATTGTTTGTAACTCAGAGTGTAGTCAAAATTGTTTAGTTGAACAAAACTCTTTTATTACTTGACTTTTTTCCAATATATATATATATTTAACTTTTGTTTATTTTTCTATTACGTCAATCGTTTTTTTTTTTTTTTTAAATTATATTTTATTTTGAAGAACTTTTCCCTTGAAGCCTACCTACTTAATATCCGAAGTTTTGAATCGTTTTTTATATATAGCTTACAGTTTCATTACTAATTAGTTTTTTTGCATAACATTTATCACTTTTTTGTGAATCTGCATTGTTTTTTATTCTTTTTTCTATAAGCTTCTTTTTGCTTTCAAAATGATTTTATTAGTGATTTTGAAATTGATTTTCTTCCATCACTTTGCCTATAAATTTCAATTAGTAAATTGTCAATTATATTATTTTTGATTTACTTATTAAAAACATGAAATAGAATTGTTTGTTGATTTTATTATAATATTAAAAAATTGATATGATTATGAAATATAGAATTTGTGTTAAGAGTTCTGCATTTTTTTAAAATTGAAAACAAAATAATGAAATATAATTCTTTGCTGTATATATCTCTGCCTCTTTGTTTTTGTAGATTATAAAACAAATATTTAAATAATCTTAAAGGGAAAAAATATCTGCAACAGTTTGTTTTGTATTACGTGTGCATATATTTACAAACGCATGTATTAAATCGAAGATTTTCACGGGCTACAGATATAAATGAAATATTATTCGGGTATACCCGCGTATAATTTATTAAAAATATATACTGTATGTATATAAATATATGTAAACCAACATTTCGATCAGATCATTATTGTTATACATCCATATTGGTTTATATATTATATAGTTTTCATTTCCCAGTTGAGGGCTGGCTTGCATGGAAGAACCCGCAAAACATGTTTTTTTTATATTATATGTATGTTTTCAATAAATTATATACAGATGTACCTGGATAATATTTCATTTATTTACACATATATATATTCTAATTTTATTGAGCATTAAATATGTAACACTGAGAATATATAATATTAATAAAATAATAAATCTTGAATGTGCATAAAGGGGATCCATTTTTGATCTGATTGATGGATAAGCATTACTACAATGGCAAGGTTATTAAATGATTCTAGAAAGTCTTATTTGTAAATGATTCTTATGTGCATTTGAAATTTATTATTTTATATATAAATGTATGGATTTATCTTACCAAGTATATGTATTTGGATAAAATCTAATTTCCTTTTAAATTTGATTACATTTATTTTATTTATACTTCCTTTCAATCAGTACTGCTAAATATCCAATAATAATGCTTGCATTCAAAAATTGCTCTAGATTTTCTATCTTATGATCAGCTTGTTATAGAAACTATTATTCACTGACAAATTGCATAGCAAGATATTTGTGTAAAAGTTACCTTAGATTAATTACATAGTGTAAAATTTGATTATATAAAATAGATTTCAATTAAAATTTTGCATTGGATTTTTATTTATATTCAAAGATTCCAAGTCTTTTATTGCATGTAAATAATTCCTGACTAACGTTAACGCTCCAGTTTTATTTAATTTAAAGACAATAATTTTACTCCATAGTACAGAACAATTATGCAAGATAATTTTAGAAGTTATTAGGAATATTTTAGAAGCTTCTCTTCTTAAAATCCATAATGTCTGATTTTAGTTTTGGCTTTCTTAGATAAGAGATGGTTAGAATAGATCAGAACCCATTTTTTTAAAGTTAAGATGAATAGATTTAATCAGAACTTAATCTGTTATGAAAAAAAAGGTAGATTATTAGATCCAAAAACAAAATATGTTCTTAATGAAATTTGGAAAAAAAAAAGATAGAATATAATAGTGAAAATTTAAGCTAAGTTAAAAGATACCACTGGAATGAACATACCACAGGATGAGATTTTAAAAAAAAGAAGTTAATTTTTGGAATATAAATAGAACATGTAGCAAAGCAAGAGGGATCCATAGTAGTAAGAAGAAATTGGAAAAGTGTCGGAAAATTTATGTCAATATATTGAAACCAATGCAAAATATCAAATACAATTAGGCATCACCTCTAATGACAGTGCAATAAATGATACAGATTATGTTTTTTTTTAAAGTTGCAAAAGGTTATGTCAAAGATGTTAGTAGAACAGTAAATGGATAACTGCAGGAGCTTTAGAGATAAAGATCAAAGCATAAGTTTAAAAAATGCAGAGATTGATGCACATAATAGATACTACACAATAATTTAATTCTATAATTGAGAAAACCTATGGTTTAAATATTTTTAACTATAAGAAAATTTGGTACTCTTTTCACCCACTGGACAAGCCACCAGGTGACACTGCCGAACCACCAAAAAGCATGTAAGTGGTAAATTTCTATACAAAAATGGCTCAAAATCGCTGAAATTGAAAATTAAAATGCCTGAGGTGAGAAAAGCAAAAAGTTATACATATATTGGGAACAAAATTTAAATCATACTCACCAAACTTATTTATTATGAAGCAGAGCAGAAATAGTATAGTTAAAGACATTAGAACATAAAAAAGTCTGCAACATACCAATCATTATAAGATTAAAGTGCAGCTAGTAAGTCTCTTAAAATCAAAAATTAGAATTGCTGAAAATATTTCAGATGTAATTGTATGGGATTTGAACCCTGATTTTCAAGCTCCCTTCAGTTATCCACTCTATCTCATACAACCAATACACATGACCATGTGTCACACATATGAAGAAGATAAATGATCTCCAATATATATATTTTGTGCTGAACCAGCACTCATCAGTTGGTCCAGATCATCATCTCTCACACACATATATAATCAGTGCTCTGTTTATATTAACATAGAAAATCTTCAAAGTTTAATGGACAGGCTTCAATCTGCTCCATCCTCCAACTCTTCAGCCATCCATACTATTAAAATCTGATGATAGAATACCCAATTTCCTTGTTAATATCCATATTATTGTCAAGCCCATGTTGACCTTAAATTACTCTGACACATCATGTATAGGACTTTGTTCATTTAAATGCACAGCAGAGAGTTGGGCAGGATACTAGCTGTGTCTATAATATTAGAATACAAGTATAATTTAAGTGTAATAGTGTGCAAGGCTAAATGGATTTGTAAGTTAATCGTTAAAAGCCAGTCAACACTAGATAATCCCAATATCAATAGCAATCAACAATTTCAAACTGTTGTCAAAGCAATCTCCTACAAAAAGGAGGTTGCTTTGACAGCAGTTTGAAGTTGTTGATTGTTATTGATATTGGGATTGTGTAAGTGTTGACTGGCTTTTAATAAGTATAATTCAATATACTTGGGGTTTAAATGTAATTGTAGGAATTTGAACCCAGATTTTCAAACTCCCTTTAACTATCCAGTCTATCTCATACAACTCATACACATGAGCACACACATGTGAAAAAGTTAAATGATCTCCAATATATGTATTTTGTGTTGAACCCTCAGTTATCAGTTGGTTCAGATCATTTCCCACACATATCTATAATCAGTGCTTGGTTTATATTAAGATAGCAAATTTTCAAAATTTAATGGACCGACTTAATCTACTCTACCCTCCAACTCTTTAGCCATTCATACCATTGAAAATGTGATGATGGAATGCCCAAATTCCTGGTTAGTGCCAATATTATTGTCATGCCCAAGCTGATCTCAAGTCACTCTGACCCGTCATGTATAAGACTTTTCCATTTAATGTCAATATGATTATGATGATAATATTGGCATTAACAAAGGATTTGGCCATTCACTCATTAGATTTACAATGGTATAGATGGCTGAAGAGTTTGAGGATGAAGTAGATTGAAGCCTTTCCATTAAAGTTTGAAGATTTGCTATCTTAATTTAAACTGAGCACTGATTATATATATGTGTGGGAGATGATGATCTGGACTAACTGATAAGTGCTGGTTCAAAATATGTATATTGGAGATCATTTATTTTTTCAGGTGTGGTCATGTGTAGTTGTATCAAAGAGATTGGATAGATAAGGGAGCTTGAAAAGATGAGTTCAAATCCTTACAATTTTTTTTAAAATCCAAGTATATTAAATTATATTTGTATTCTAATATTAAAAATATTTTAGAAATTATCAATGCTATGCTGCATTTGATATTAGACTTAATTATATAGAGTTTGTATTAGAATAGAGTTATAGATTATATATGAACATTATACAAAGGAGAAATATCTGCAATTAAAGTATGCTACATTGAAAACTGAATAAAATAGTATTGGTATTGTGGATGCTATAAAATTTTTCATGCAACATGTAGATGATTCTGGAACTGGAAAATATAAAATATCTTCTAAAAATAAAAAGATAAAGAAAGCTATAGCTTATGTAATGAAAAATAATGAAGTCTTCAAAGCAATAAATAATGGGGGACATAATTGCCAATAACAGTTTATATTATTAACTATAGAAAGTCAATTGAAATTATATATATATTAATTTTCTAAGACAAAATCAAAAACAAATTTTATTAATTAAATTAAAAGTATTCGCAAAATTTTTAAAAATTTTTGCCTAAAGAGAAAAGTAGATTCATTAACAGTGAAGCAACAGAGCAATTGAGTATTACATGGTACCACTAACAGTGGAAAAGACTCTAAAGGGGGGAGGCAGAAGGATTGGATGTAGTACATATATAGAGCTTCTTAATTATGGCAGTAGAAACAGATGTTTCTGGTTTAATTAATGATTAATATAGTGTTAGTTGTCAAAATATAAGTGTAGAGAAAAGAAGAATATCATATACATTTGTCTAATAATTATCACTAAGTAATAAGAAAACTATAATAAGTAAATAAATAATAGCGTTCTTAGTTGTATCTTTAATAATGTAGTAAAGGAAAAATTGGGAAAAGTATTTAAACCTTAAATAGGAAAAATTGAACAATATTCACAGCTAGTCCTACATTGATCATATTTTCTGCATATATCAAACATTAGATTGATACAGAAAGCAAAAAAACAAACAAACAAACACACATTTAATATTTATTGCCAGAAAGAAGTCGCATGTCTCAATTATAGACTATTGTTTTGGGACTTTTAAAGAATATCAATATTTTAACTACAGAAATTGAAATAATATAGAATTTTGTAAATAAAAACTCAGCTTAGGAACAATTAATAATATGCTATCAGAAAAATTTGAAACAACAAAAGAACTGAAATGAGAGTGTATATTATTATGAACCGTTTCCATAATTTTTCCAAACTTTCTCATTGGAATCAAAGGTTAATTGTTATAAATATTTTTATAAAAGACGAATCCACAGTTTTCTTTTTTTATTATTGATGTCTAGGTCATTATTACATAAAACAGAAAACATACCATACCTAATCAAAACAAAAACTTCTTTTAAGAATATATCTAATTATTCATAGTAAATCAAAAGGTGTACAAATTGCATGTTATATATATATAGTTTGCACCTCATCCATATAATTTGATACATCATAGACATTAGTAATATTTGTTATAATAACTGTAGCCACAATGTATATTCAGTAAATAGGACAACAACAATGTTAAATAGTTTGCTTTAAAATAAAAAACATGTCAGTTGTCAGATAGTTATATTTATACATCTGTTATAATAAGCATTGTCATATATAGAAATGGGGGTATAAGCTTTAAGTAATGTATTAAAACAAAAAAAAAATGGTGATCAGTAAAGTAGCTTAAATATCAAAAATTAGGAATAATGATGTTATCCAAGTTATTGTAAAAAAATGCTAATATGTAAATGTATCTAGAATTGCATAAAATCAATAGCCATTGATAATAGTGAATTGGTTTCTATAAGCATAAAAAAAGAATGTTTAGATCTGGAGGGATGGAAGGATCAAAGATCTTAATGCATTCATGTAAAATGATTCTACCTCATTTTATACAGAGTGCAGGGGATTGTAGAGGTTGAGAATAAGCATTCAAATTTAACCCAAACACAGACACATGACTTAACAGACTTGTAAACTACATGTCTTCTATCTGAATGTTTTTAATTTACCATGATGACAGCAGTTTAATTAGTGTTTTTTAAATTTAGAAAATAATTATATTTTTATATTTTTATTTTATAAATGTGAAAGTTTGTTGTTTGTTTGCTTGTGACTTTATAATTTAACAAATATTGTACCAATCTTGAAAAATCTTGCACGATTTTCCTTCTTTTTTGTATAGAATTTTACTAGCATATAAATTTTTGCTTTAATTGTTTTATAAAATTTGCAACATAAAAGCACATAGAAAATCTATACTGTAACTAGTGTTGAATAACATCATAAAAAACAAAAAGAAGTCAACAGTGATTAAAGGGTTACAGAGTTGGAAAATTTTTTAAATGAAAAATAGTTTTTAGTGAATTAAGTAAATATATTTTAAAATAAATTGCATTTGTATCATTTATTTAATGACAATTAGGACTTTATTAAATTTTATCATATTAATGTATAATTTAAAATGTCACAAGTATAGCAAGAGAAATATTATTGAATTTGATAACCTTTAGTACAAAATTAATAAACTTTTAGGGTGTCAGTTTAAATATACTTAACACATGAAAAAGTAAATCCTAAAATGTCATGGGTACAATAAGAGAATTATTAGTGAATTTCGTAAACTTTTACTATTTCCAGTTTAAGTATATTCTCACATGATAAAGTAAATTTTAAATATATTTAATCAATATATAAGAAAGAAAATTTTAAAATGGCTTGGGTATTTGCCTGCCAGTAAAGATATTAATGTCCATTAATCATCTAAAATACTAAGATAGATATGATAATAAAAAGATAGGCTAAATATAAAATTAAAAAATGAAGCATGAGAGGAAGATTCTCATTATTTATCTTCTAAAAAATGTCAACTTACAATAAATAAAAAAATGCTAACTTTTTTGGAGTATTGAAAAAAATGTTATTTTTTCTCTATTCTTTATTTATCTTCCTATTCTTTATATATATAAGATATGGATTTTTGCTTTATGGAATTTAGCTCAATTCAAGCAATAAATTAATAAATATAAAAGTAAACAGTAGTCTTGCATTATTTATATTAAAAAAATGTTGATTGACAATAATTAAAAAAGGCTGACTTTTCTACAGTTATGAAACAATAGTGAACAAATAAATTAATTTTAAAAATAGCAGTATAAGTAATAAATTAACAATCTTTTATTAAGTGCTTTATAAATTATATATTTTAAATTATTAAAATTACTCAATGCAATATTTTAAAGAATTCATAAAATATATTTTTATCATTTTTTTATATATTTTATCATTTTTGTAATAATTAGCTAAAGTATGTTATTGCACAATACATACATTGATTCATAGATGTCATTTCAAATAGCTTGGAAGAATACTAGTCACTTTTTACTTGGTCATACATATTACAATTACTGCCATTGTCAATAATAATATTTGTTAACTCTTATAATGCATGACTCATCTAAAAATGAGAAGATTTGACGTCACTCTAAATCGGCTACTTTTTATCGCACGTATACATATGATATGTCATTAGAAAGAAAATCAAAAGTTCTGTAAGATGGTGCCCTCTTCAAAGTTATTTTACAAGTAAAAAATCAATAAAAATGACCATATATGTCAAACAAAACCAAAGCACCGCCTCCTCACCAACTTTTCTTGAATCTTATTGGCTGTCCCACTTTTGTCAGAAAGGGTAATGGCTGCCAAAAAGTAAAAAGTTACGTTCGTTTTGATTTTTATTACGAAAATGATAAACGAATGTTTACAACATTTTAAACAATATTTGAATTGAATTACAAATTATTATTGATAAAATAATACTAAAAATCAAATTATTTTAGAAAAATAGTTAAGATATTACCAAGAATTATTTATTTATTGCTACATATTGATCGTAACGTAAAGTGAAAAAAAAAAGATTGCGTCAGCAATCTTTTTTGGTTGGTTGAATAGCGGTTACTTTTATTTCACCGCAATTGAATATTTTTTAAATTATAAATCAAATTTTATTTTTGAAAAGATTTTAGTTTTCTTTTGTAATCTGAAAATTCAGTAATATACTTTTTACAAACGAAACTAACGTATTTATATTATTAAAAGTGATCTATTTTAACAATAGATTTTGTTAAAGTTGTGAGTTGGCCAATTACAAGTTTTGATTTTTAACTCATTCGGCCAATTATATAATCATCGTTCAAAGGGTTAATGAAATTTATTAATCAAACCATAGACAAGTATGAAAATAACAAACTAGTTAGACACTTAAGTCAATGCATAAAGAAAACCAACTATCTCATAAATTTGCTCTATTTTAGCCAGGAACAGGGACATAATTCATATGATGCTGGAGATTAAATCATTCTTATCTCCACTCTCCACATGTCAACATGATATATATTAATTAAATTGAAAGTGCACAATTCTATTCAAGAGAGAGAGAGAGATGAATATATTGATTAAACACATAAATACTTAGAATGCCAGAGAATATATATCTTGAAACTTAATTACCATATATAAATGCATTATATGCAATTCTTCAAATTACAAATGCCTGATTCTGATCAATAGAATAAAATTTAATAATAATACAACTTCAAAAAAATGCAGTTTTAAAACATGTTAGGAACAAATTTATGAATGTTGTTACATGTTTTATGTTTTGATATGTCTTGAATATGTAACATATATATATTGAAACAGATACATTTTTTCACATATCTTGAAGTTTTCCCCCTTCCATTTTTAAAATGGTTTGATTAAAAAGCTGACACAGTTTTAGTGAATGAAATTGAGAAAAATAAATAAATCATTGTCAGTGAATCAAAATCGGTTTTCACTCATGTCAAAACAAAATGTGTAAAATCGAATTTTCTGAAAAAGGAAGAAGAGAAAAATCAATATTTAAAACGTACAATTAGAAATTAAATGATACGTTTAATTAACAAATTTCATTAAAAATCTGTGGTTTCAAATGTTACCAATATAATATTTTTTTGTTAGAGCTAAATGTTTACAAATTACAATATAGAAATTAGTTCATTAAAAAAAGATAGTGTCATTTTCTTGCCTTAGGCAAAAGAAGTCAACATGTTTTAGAAAAGCATGTTGATCAGCGTGAGTGAGATAAAAAAGATAATAAAAAATCATGAGAGGGTTGGAGAATGTAAAGTGAGCAATTGATCAATTCCAGGAGTTGTAGTTAATTGATTTTAACAGTTGCTTTGCAGTAAATAGAAATTCAGTATTTAGTCAGTCTCAGCAAAGAGTTTAAATAATCAGGCTAATTAAGTTTGGAGCCATCATGACTAGTAATTAAAGAAGTGCAGCAGTTATTAGGAGAATTCTGTAGTTATTGTAAAACTGCAATATGAAGATGCAAATTATCACCATGGAAAATGCTAGAATGTCTAGCTAATAAAAATAGCTCAGTCTCCCTTTTTCACCATGAGAAGTCATAAAGATAAAAAAACATGCCTAAGTGACCACCAAAGAATATATATATACCATTCAGCTCTAATGCCAATTCCTTTTAATGTGAAGATTTAACAGTGGTGAATCACCAACAGATAAATTTAAAGGTAAGAAAACTCTAGATATGACATTTGAAATATTTAAAGGTATTTATGAAAATGCTGTAAGAAAAGCATTTCAGAAAGATAAAATGAAACATAATTATTTAAAATGATTAATTCAACAAAATGATAAAAGGTTATGCACCGAAATAATTTCTTATAGAATAATATAATTGCTATTATTGTTATTACATTTTTTTTTAAAAAAGATAAATTGAAATATGTTGACACAAATGGTGAAATGCAATAATGAATTTACTGATTTTTTTTTAAGTGATAAAACTTATAACATTGATTCAAAGTTAAGCTTTATAATAAAGATTATAAGAAATATATGTTAAATTGTTAAAGTTCACCTTGTTAATTAAATGTAGAAATTGTAATGTAAGAATTTAATTTAAAATAGACATACCCCGATTTGTTTAAATGCATTATGTTTAGCCAGGAAAGAGTTACTATTTTATTTACATAAATTGAATATGCATCTGCATACAGGAATTAAATGTGTCTCTATATATGAATTGAATATGTATCTATATATAGGAATAAATATGTCTACATACATGAATTGAATATGCGACTACATACAGAAATTAAATGTGTCTATATACATGAATTGAATATGCATCTACATACAGGAATTAAATATGTGTCTATATACATGAATTGAATATGTATCTACATAAAGGAATTAAATATGCATCTATATACATGAATGAAATATGCGACTACATACAGGAATTAAATATATCTATATACATGAATTGAATATGCATCTACATATATGAATTAAAAATGTGAATATATTCGAATTTAATTATTGGCTACTGAATGATTAGATAAAAATGCTTAATCCAAATATAAATCAAACTCATTTAAGAGTATATTGCAATAGGGAATTAATAGACATCTCTATGAATATGTGCATACGAGGGGAATATAAACTCACAGAAGAATTTAAACTTGAAGAATGATAAGGGAAGTGTCCATGATGTACACATGGATATCTAAATAAATCTCTACTATGTGAATGCTGGCAGAATAGGATTATGGAATATAAATGATGAACACTATGATCATCAATGATGGGACCAAGCATCAGAGAAGTTACCGATGAAATGGATTAATTGATCTATGGAACCTGAACTGCAATGAACTATTAGGAATGTTATCCAAATACGGTGGTTATATAAAATAATATATCTGATCAGTTTCATTTCATGTCATCCATTTTCTAGTATACTTGTTCACAAGAATCTCATGTTTTCTGAGCTATGTTCAGCATAATCTGATCTCGGTGAGTAAGATTGTAATAAGCTGGAACTCAAATAGCACCATTTGGGAAATCATACAGATAAATGTCTAGATGTTTTTAGTCTCTTTAATGCTACACCCTTTGATGAGTAGGAAATATTATTGTGGTAAGGGGGGATAATGTCAGCATTGGGTAACACCAATCATTCTTTCCTTCCTACAATATGCTCATCAGGAAATAAATCAACCATCAGAGGGGATGGAAACCCGAGTCTGGTTACATTTGTCACCCTAATTGTGAGGCCTGATCTAGCTAGTCTGTCCATAGGCATAAAAAGTTAGAAGAAAAAAAGTAGATAAAGAAAATAAATGAAGAAATATGGAAGGCAAAAGCAAATTATGATTTTGTAAGTTGTGAGCAGTGCATACACTGTATGGGTGTGAAATGAATAAGGGGAAATTGATAGAGATAAATAAAATGAATGGTATAACAAGAATAAATAGGCATAGTAAGGAAGATGGAGCTAAATCTTGGTGTGGAGGGAGAGAGAAGCTTACTAAAGTTAGATAAATATTTGAAACCAGGCACTCTTCACAAACCTGGGAACTTAATTGTACGTATAGAGGATTTGAACTCAGATTTTCAAGCACCCTTCAACTATCCACACTATCTCATACAACTGATACACATGACCACACACATGTAGAAAAGATTAATAATCACCAATATACGTATTTCGTGCTAAATAAAAGAAATCAGTAATAAAATTGTCAAAGAATCAATATCAAAAGAAAGAAGTAAATTGCAAGTTAATAAAAATGTAGATGATAACTAGAGCAAGGTCAAAAATGATAAACATGAAAGCCAAGAAGAATCTTCCTAGTGAAGAGCAAAAGCAAGAAGGTAGTGACCCTAAAGAAGATGATCAGCAACAAATGGAAGGAATCCAGAAAGTAAAGGATGCATCCATGTTAATCCAGCTACTAGAAATGTTTAAAACTGAAAATAAAAAAAGAAACCAACAAAGAAAAGTCAATAAGAAACAAAGAGAAAAGGATAATAAAAAGAGAGACCAACAAAGAAAAGATGATAAAAAACAAACAATAGAAAGAAATCAAAGTCAATATGAGAAGATGGAAAAACAAATAATAGAAGCAAATCAAAGTCAAAATGAGAAGATGGAATAGAGAAACAAATTATAGAAGCAATTGAAAGTGAAAAAATTAACCAAATAATCAGATTATTGATCAAATATTGAGAATCAAGGAACTGGATTACAATCCCTGGCATGTACTTGGTTATTGGCATTTCTTGAATAAATTTGTGGAAGTTTTCTTCTAAATTTTGTTTTGGGAATGTTTCTGTTTCTTCATTTGTTTCCCCCCATCAAGCATATGTTACTCTGGCAGTGTACGACTACTTTTATTTGCAGTTCTTTTACTTGGGTGATCAAGCTATCCATTTGCTCTTACATGTATTCCCGGATTCTTTCTATCTTCATATCCATGCCTTTACAAATTTGGGCCATCTTGACCTCTTGTTCATTCAGAGATGCTTTGACTTCTTCCATGACCTCTTCTTTAACCATATCTTTTAGCAGGATATTAAAAATTCGACTTTTGATCAATTCGCTCCCTGGTGAATTTTTTTGTAAGTATTATACATTAAAATGTGTGTAAAATGGTATATATTTTATTATAATAAATATTTACTGAAAAATTTTCCACTCTTACAATAGACATAAGCTCTGCTCTGACACGTTCAGTCATTGTTTGTTGCCAAGGCTGTAAAATGTTCAGTGTTTTACAATATTGTAGTTTGAATAACCCAAAAACATGTTTAAAAATAATTTACACTATATTTATTAGATATCAAGAAATATAAATTATTAATAACTTATTTTGATTTGAAATTCTTTATTTTCAAAAATATAATGTTATATTAGCAGCTAACATGAATATGGCCTGAAGTAATTTACAAGCTTAGTTTTTACATCAGCAATCTACTTAAATTTATGAGTATGAAAAATATTACAGTTTTGCAATAAATATTCAACAAATTTAAACTTTTAAAGCAAAATTCATTAGATATAAGAGAAATAAATAATTATTCATTCGGATGTTTAAAAATAATAAGAATTAAGAAATATTTCATTGATTTTATAAACTGAAAATAATCTTTCTAAAAAGAATGATGTGTAATGTGAACATTTAAAATTTATTTCAGTAGTAAACAAAAATATCTATCAAATGAAATTAAATTTATTATTTTCTGATAAATAATAATCATTTTATCAAATATTTTACATTGATGTGTGAGACAAAGAAAAACGTCAGAAATGCTGAAATGTGAGAGAGGTGTGCTGTATTTGTTATTCAAATTTGCAATGTTTGTCTGCATAATGAAGTGGGTTCTTCCTTCTTTGTAATCTAATGCTAAGTGCACTTTCAGTGAAGTTTACCATAATCATAGCACTCTTCAATTAATTAATAAACTAACAACAGTAGAGCTATGATTATGATGAACTTCACTGAAAGTGCATTTAGCATATTATAAGAGAAAGAAATCACTTCATTACACAGATGAGCAAACATTTGCAAATATGAATTATAATACTGTGTTGTAACAAATTAGTATGCAAAATGAAATTCTGTTATTAAAAAAGTATAACAAAAAATTGAAAATACCAGTAATAATGCTGCAGAACATAATTTTTTATGTAAATTACTCAATGATAAATCTAATATGATAAATACTTTTGCAAAGAATTATGCTACAAAGGATTTGAAAGTTTTGCAATAGTGTATTTATTAGAAGTGACTAGTAGCTAATAGATTGAAATTCTATAGAGAATATACTCATTACTGATTTATCTTGAGATCAAATAGCAGAAAGTTTTCACTCTGACCATATAACAGTGACATAATAAGAGGTAATGTAGTCTCCAATATGATTATTGCAATGGATATGGAATAACAGAAGTATAAAAATTAAAATGCATTAATGAATTATAATTGAATGGTTTACAGTCATTTGTAATGCTTTTTGATTACTTCATTGGAATACATTAAAAATCACTTGCCTCTGAGGTAATAGGCATGTCTCAACTGCTAATGATAGCTCATGCGATCACTTATTGGTTTAAGAAATTTCTTAATTGTAAAGGTATGATTAATCAGTTTTGTTTTCATTAATAATTTTTTTCTTTCTATTCTATTTTCTACATCTATTTAGCTTCCATTCTCTTATTCTGTTTCATATCTATTCATATTTCATAACTATTCAGATGTTTATTTAATTGTTAAAGTGATTTATTCAAAAGTAATATTATAAATTATGAAAATTAAAATAAGCAAAAACTCACTATATGTATGGTGATCATGTGATGATTATGAAAATTACAATACAAATGATTAACTGAAATACAGGCTTATTATATTATATACCTGTATCAATATATGTAATATATAGGGTATATGAGCACAGACTTTCACATGACCCAACAGTCTCCACTCTATTTCATAGCACTGATACACTTGAACACATATATGTCAAAAAGATAAATAATCACCAATATATGTATTTCATGCTAAACCAGAAATCATCAGTTGGCCCAGATTATCATCTCTACAAATATGCAATAAGTGCTGAGTTATATATTAAAATAGCCAATCTTCATACTTTAATGGACAAGCTTCAATCCACTACACACTCCAACTCTTCAATCATCCATTCAATTGGAAATCTGATGATGGAATGCTCAAAGGCCACTCTGAGGCTGAGATTCTCCTCACACTCATGTTGACCTAACGTTAATCTGACCCTCATATACAGGAACATAATCCATTTAATACATATACAAGGGATGGGCAAACATCTTTACTATGTAATAACTGAAATGCAGACTTATTATATACCTGTATCACTATATGTAATATATAGGGTATATGAGAACAGACTATCACATGACCCACCACTCTTTACTTTATCTCATAACACTGATACACTTGAAAACATATATGTCAAAAAGATAAATAATCACCAATATACGTATTTCATGTTAAACCAGCAATCATCAGTTGGTCCAGATTATCATCTCTACACATATATGATTGCTGGTTTAGTATGAAATACATTTATTGGTGATTATTTATCTTTTTGACATATATGTGTTCAAGTGTATCAGTGTTATGAGATAGAGTGGAGAGTGGTGGGTCATGTGAAAGTCTGTGCTCATATACTCTATATATTACATATATTGATACAGGTATATAATAAGCCTGTATTTCAGTTATTACATAGTAGAGATGTCTGCCTATCCCTTGTATATGTATTAAATGAATTATGCCTGTACATAAGGGGTCAGATTGACTTTAGGTCAACATGGATGTGATGAGAATCTTAACCTCAGGGTGGCCTTTGAGTATTCCATCATCAGATTTTCAATTGGATGGATGGTTGAAGAGTTGGAGTGTGGAATGGATTGAAGCCTGTCCATTAAAGTATGAAGATTTGCTATCTTAATATATATCTGAGCACTTATTCCATGTATGTGTAGAGATGTTAATCTGGACCAACTGATGAGTGCTGTTTTAGCATGAAATACATATATTGGTGATTATTTATCTTTTCGACATATATGTGTTCAAGTGTATCAATGTTATGAGATAGAGTGGTGGGTCGTGTAAAATACAAATGATTATACGAAATAAAATATGAACCTAAAACATTTTATTTTATGATAATTTTCAGTTGGTTAGCTCCTCAGCAGTGTAATCTAAATTATTTATGGATTAATGTCTTCATTATTATACTCAGCTATGAATATATTGAAAATGACAAAAGTTACTGTTAAAAAGATAATACTGTAATCATTTTATATAAGAAGTAGTATTGCTTACAATAACAACTAGTAACTTACTGCTCTATTATAAGATACTTTTCAAATACAGTCATGATAAATATTAATATTATCCACAAAATATGTTATCTAGAGTGTGATCAAATTGAACTGGGCTGTTGTTCATTGTAATATATTAAAAAAATAAAAGTGCTTCAGCCTTCTACTGTTATTTATAATATTTATATTCTTCTAGTTTTGTATTGTAAGCTTGAGTAATTAACAGGTGGTAATAGGGATTTAGTAAGCACTATTATCTAGGATCAAGTGATACCTTAAACGTACAATAGCTGGGAGAATTAAAGCAGTATAAATAGAATTGTTCTTGAAAAGCATCTTCATGTAAGTTGTGGTACTGGGGTTGGGGAAGGGGATTGTAACTTATTTATTAATTATTTAATATATGGATGATTTATTTTTCAACTACCTTGATTACATTTTAATGCTTTTCAGAATCTATAACTTTACTGATTTGTATAATTGATTTTTCTTATGGAAATAAATCTTTTGGATATACTTTTTTTATATTTAAATAGAATTAAGTAGTGTTTTTCTATCGTTAAGTTTTAATAAGATTTTAAACATTTTATAGGTTTATTATTATTATTATTATTATTATTATTATTATTATTATTATTATTATTATTATTATTATTATTATTATTATTATTATTATTATAATAATAATAATAATAATAATAATAATAATAATAATATCATGAAAGCTAAACACCTTCAAACAGATACGCTTTAAAAATGCTTACGTGACAGCCAATCAGATGGAATAATGGCATCACATGGGACTCTAAATTATTATTATTATTATTATTATTATTATTATTATTATTATTATTATTATTATTATTATTATTATTATTATGATTATTATTATTATTATTTGTTAAATGATTTTGTCATTTATTAAATGGCATTTATTTTGAAGGTAATGTGAATTTTTTTTTTAATAGGTATTGGTCAGCCTCGTTTTATAGAAGAAGATGATTGTTTGTATATGTTTGAATGGGAAACACAGTATGCTTGTGTTGATGAAGAGCACCAAGATATGTGTATTTTAGCTACACCTAAAGGAAATATAGAGTTGCAGTCTATGTTAAGAAGAACTTCTGGCAAGGAATTATATATATTTGATTTGTTATTGTTAATCTAATTTATTTTTTTAATAATTCCTTTTATTTACTATTTTATTGCTAATTTACAAAAAAAAATTTTCTTGGGAAAATATAGTCCAAGAATTAAAAATAGATAAGAATTAAAGTCATAATAGGATAATTTTATCTGAGAAGTGAAATCAATGAGTTATACTCTCACTTATAAATTTTATTTTATCTATTTATTAGATAACAAGTAAAATAATGATATCTACTGTGTATAGGATTTCAAACTACTATAGTTTGTGTAAAAAGCAGCCATCATTTATTTTATAATTTACCAGCTTTGGTGCCATACTGAATTTTTAAAAAACTGGCTTGAGACATAATTTTTGCAATAACTTCAGTTTTAATAATGTTATAGCAAAAAGCTTTACATTGATAGAAACTAGAAAAACTAAGGAAAACAATAAGGTTAAGATAAATAGTTATAATCATTTAAAAAATAAGAAAAAAAAAAGAAATTTCAACATCCAACATAATTATTACTTTATTGTTTGTTCATAATTTCTAATTTATCATTAACCAAGTTTAAATTACATCTTCATTGATAATTTATTTGTATTTTTCACAAAATTATCTTTCAAACCATATATAATACTGCTTACCTGAGATAATCCATAGCTTCAGAATCTCCAGAAGTATTCACATAAGAAGTCTTCATTTTTATCTTGTATCCCAAAGGTGACAAATCTCAAAGGCATCTGTAAGAAAAAGATTCATCCTAATAAAAGATGCAAAACAAATTATTTCCAGAAGATGGATATGCATTTGTCATCTTAGCAATTGGCTTCTTGTCTATCTAAAACTAGAAATTGTAAGTTACTATCTGTATCACTGATAAAATGAGTTTCATCTCTTCATTTTATATTTTTTGTGCACATCAGTGATTTTTATATTCTTTATGCATACCAATGATGCTATCTTGTTATATTTATTGTCCCACAGAGATATAATTTATTTCCATATACAGTACTTCATTTGCTAGCTGTAAATTTGAAAATAATGTGATGCAAGATGTGGCAAAACTATTGACTCCACAGCATAAGTACCAAAGCATAGGCAAGAATCAAAATTTGATTCTTTTCCTGCATACAATTTCATATGATATATACATAACTATTGTGGTTATCTTAACACACACACTATTTGAAATCTCTCTTTGTTGTTTTTAAGTGTTTATATTTTCACATGGTACTATGTCCAGTAAATTTTGTGATTGCTTTGTCCAGTAAATTTTGTGATTGCTTTGTCAATTGCAAAGTTTCTGTATATTTGATAATCAGTCCTAACATTTACATTATATATATATATTGAACCGTATTCGAACGTGTGAATTCGAAACACCGGCATCTTAGGCAGAGAAGAACATACTCGGAGAGTATGTATGCCCAAACGATAGCTATAAAGTATATAACTAGCATTACATTTCCAGGACATAGCTTCTTCTTGGCTGTTGAGTTCAACACCAAGTTCAAAGCACTTTTTTTGTTTGTGTATAAACACGGGCACCAGCTGCTTATTCTAAAAGAATACTAAAAGAATAGACAACGCACTTTGAAGAGTGGCCACTAACTCAACGCCTAAATCCACGACTAGGTCAGCTGTTTGTAATCACTAATAGATTATACTTCATTAGTGGTTAAAAGAATTGATAAAAGAATTGTAAAAGGAATTTATAAAAGAGATTGATAAAAGAATTTGGTAAAAGAATTGATAAAAAGAATTGACCGACAAATAAAGTTTAATTTTAAAGACAATTTATTAACTAACATTTATTTACTAAATTTAAAGATTTTATAATTCTAATAAAAACACACGCATATTTTTAAATTAACATTTCTAAACTAGTTTAAATATTCTTGTATATTTTCATAACCGAACACTGATATTTATCTAATTTAACCAATAATATTGATATAAGGATCACGCACATATTAACTCATGCACACACATAATAATAATAAAGTATTACATAGCATTTGAAATTTAAACACACATATCAATAGTTCATTTATGTATGATATCGAGTTCATATAATTAGACTCTTGGAGGATTCGCATGAATTAATGAAACGCAATGGCTATTACAGTATAAACGAAAATAAGCAAATGTTTTACCTAGGATTTTGAACGTAGATTTAACACTTTGTTTTCTTCTTGTTTGTTGTTTCTTCCAGTATGAATGGTTCCAGTATGAATGCTTCCAGCCGGCTGGGACGTTTCCTTGATGAGTTTCCTTATTATTCACGATTATTACTATTGGAGACAATTAGATACTGATGGAGATTTTCTAAGTTGTTACGTTGACATTATTTCACGGGCAGATCTTGCTGTTTTCATCGGACTTTTTAGGCTGTGGAGAGGCTTGAATTCCCAAAATCTTCTCAGCAATGCATTTTGTTTCTGGGTATAATTAACTCAATTGATTCAATTAATTTCTGAACTGCACTCACTCAATAAATTTGTGAACTGATTCACTGTCCGATAAAAAAGTCTATTTATATCTGCAACGTGTTGTCGAAATATTTCCGGTGATAATCATTTGATAAACGTGTTGTTTTATTTTATTAATAACCATTGCCGTGTTTTTAATGATAATCTTCTTTTATTTCGCATACATTTTTATTTATTTACAAATCGCACATATATACGCACATATATTTTTAATACAATTTACTATTTAGTTTTAACATTATTTTTTTCTTTAATTAAACTTGAATGAAAAGAGATTTGTACGTTTTAACTTTTTAAATTATATTTTTATGAATACTAATAAAAACTCTTTACTTCCTTTTATAACCCTTAGTTTCATTTCTCAAACCAAGACTCCCCCTCCCCCCTTTTGATTAATTAATTGTAGCTTTTTTTATTTCAAAAACTAACACTAGAAAACTATTTAATTCTTATCTTTTTTCTAAAACAAACTGCAATAAACTCTTCAATGTTTAATTTTATGTTTTCTTTTATGAACGATTATTTTAATAATATAATTTTAGATAAAATTATATGTGCCTATATCAATATAGGTACATTACACCGCTCCTCCTTTTTGAGAGTAAAATGCGTCATTTTTGACCATTTTATCTCTGTCAACATTAAATCTTAATTTATTTATTTTTTTATTTTATTGACATGTTATTTATTTGTTTAATTCAATCACTTTAATCAAACCCTTTATTTTATTCATTTATTTAATCCTATAATTGTTACTCTTAAATCATTCATTTGACCTACTTATTTAACTTGATTTTATTGATTTTTAATTGTTTATTTACAAGCATTTCTTCTTACGTAATATGTGCGTGGGGAAAAAATCTTTTATTCAATAATGCCTCCTTGTTATTATTATTATTCCTAAATTTCATTTAGTATTATTACTGCCTGTCCGGTGATTGTTTTTCTCTTTTCACTAACCTCAACGACCGGGCATTATATGTTCCTTTTTTCTCTATTCACTGTGCTATCACAAACGTGTTATTACCGTATTGCCATTTGATGATATAAGGGCTGTCGTATATTGGCTGGAATTTCTTGTATATATGTTTTTCAGGATGACTCACCGGATGAACTCTCACCATGACCTCATCTCCCCTCCTGAATATAGCCTTAGGTCTTCCCTGCCTCTGCTGCCATAGCCTGCCCATTTTTCTTAACCAGTTGAGCGCTTGCTTAGCATCTCTTCTCTGGTTGATTGGATTTATCCCCACTGGCAATTTTGTCTCAAACGGATACGGAATATTTCTTCCAAAATGTAGCTGAACAGGTTCGAATCCCATAGACTCATTTCTTGACCAGTTTATCATGTTGATTATTCGTGATGTTTCTTTCACCCATTTGCGATGATCATCCTGTATATAAACCCGAAATAGATGCCCCAACTCCCTCATAACCTGTTCACATGGATTAGACTGAGGGTTACGAATCGACGTAAGTATATGTCTTATCCCACATCTTTTCGTCCATTTCTTCCATTCGCTAGATATAAAGGGCATTCCATGATCTGACAGAATCCTGTCTGGAATTCCTACAGTTTTAAAGTATTGTTGCTCCAAAACTCGAATAGTCTGTCTTGCGTTCGCTTGGGCTACTGGATATGCCGCTACCAGCTTCGAAAACATGTCATATGTTACCATGAGATACTTCATTTTATTGAATGGAGGCAGAGGTCCGTAGAAGTCTATCGCTAGTAAGCTGTTCGGGCGTTGGGCATATATAGGTTGCAGCGGCCCGACTCCTGATGTGTTAGCAGGCTTGGTTGCTGAACATATGGTGCATCTACCAATCACGTCTGTAATATTGGCATTCATTCCTGGCCAGTAAAACCAATGACTCAGCCATCCTTCCACTTTATTTGCCCCATAATGTCCGAAAGTGTTATGCACATATTTAATCATTTGCTCTCTCATGGTGACCAGAAGAATAATGCGTGTTTGTTTTTTTTTCCGTAACACACGCTGTAAGAGTCCTCCCTTTAAACAACAGTGATTTCGGTCCCTCCACAGTGGATTATTGGCTGTTTTCATTACAGGCTGATTGCGTAAATACTCTATTATTTGTTTGCAATCGTTATCTTCCTCTTGCTGCTCCTTTAATCTGTGCAACTCGTCTTCTATCCCATTTCTATTATATATTTTGGGGGCAGCTATATACGCTCTGTCGCAACTCAAGTGTTGTTCTTGAGCTACTGGATATCGGCTTAAGGTGTCTGCCACAATATTCTCTTTGCCATGGCAGTAAGCCACTTTGTAATTAAATTCTTGCAGGAATAAGCTCCACCGTATTAGCCTGCTATTATTCAAGAAGCTGTGATTAATAAATTCAAGGGTCTTATGGTCAGTGACTACTACCACTTCAGAGCCTACTAAATACTGCCTGAATTTCTTGAATGCCCACACAATAGGCAAGGCTTCCTTCTCAGTTACAGTGTAGTTCACTTCCGGTCCCCTTAGTAAATGGCTAATGAAACAAAGAACTCTGTGCTGTCCCTTGTCCTGTATCTGAAATAGCGCAGCCCCCAATCCAAACCCGCTGCTGTCCGTTTGTACAAAGAATGGTTTGTCGAAATCGGGATATGACAGCATAACTTTATTTAAAAATCCTGCCTTCATGATCTGAAAACTGCGCTCATGTTGCTCATTCCACACCCACGATTTCCCTTTTCTTAATAACTGCAATAACGGCTCCATGTCAAGTGAAAAATTTCTATAAAATTGATTATAGAAATTACAGAGTCCGAGAAAAGATTAAATATGTTTTTTATTCTGGGGTGTGGGGAATTCCTGTATTGCTCGGATTTTTTCAGGATTAGGTAATATCCCTCTTTCTGTAATTATATGACCTAAAAACTTGACCTCGTCAGTCATTATCTTACTCTTATTTAAATTAATTCGAATTCCCTTTTTCTCACACTCAAAATCCTGCCTTCATGATCTGAAAACTGCGCTCATGTTGCTCATTCCACACCCACGATTTCCCTTTTCTTAATAACTGCAATAACGGCTCCATGTCAAGTGAAAAATTTCTATAAAATTGATTATAGAAATTACAGAGTCCGAGAAAAGATTTAATATGTTTTTTATTCTGGGGTGTGGGGAATTCCTGTATTGCTCGGATTTTTTCAGGATTAGGTAATATCCCTCTTTCTGTAATTATATGACCTAAAAACTTGACCTCGTCAGTCATTATCTTACTCTTATTTAAATTAATTCGAATTCCCTTTTTCTCACACTCCCCCAGCAACATTTCTAAATGCGCAAAGTGCTCATCTATACTTTCCGACGCCACCACAATGTCGTCTACATACATTACAACTAAATTCTTAATATTATCTGACAATACTTGATCCAGACATTGTATAAGCCCTGCCTCACTATTTTTTACCCGAAGGGAATCCAGTTAAAATTATATGCACGTCCGTTATATTTAAATGCCGTATATTTCCGATCCTCTGGATGAAGTTTGATTTGCCAGTAGCTGGCAGTTAAGTCGAACGTCGAAAATATTTTTTTATTTTGAAATTTCAATAACAATTCGCTCATAGGCAGTGGAGCATTAGTATCAGCTATTGTTATCTTATTTAACTGCCGTGCATCCAAACATAACCGAATTGATCCATCTTTTTTTTTTACAGTTACGATTGGGTTATTAAAAGGAGACAAACATTTAGATATAATCCCCCATTTAAGCATTTTGTCTATTTGTTCTTCTACTTCACATCTATATTGATGAGGTATGGGATATGCACGGGCTTGATATGGTTGGTCTTTCATTAGCCTTATCCTGTGTTCATACCCTTGGATTACCCCCAGAACCTCGGAAAATATGCTTTCATATCTATTGAATAGTTTCTTCAGTTGGTCTCTTTGATTGTCATTTATGTATTTTGACTCATCCACCTTTTCCCCTATCTCTATTTCCATTACTGCGCTTTGTGCATCACTCTGTCTATTTATCTCATCCTTCTGGTGTTTTGTAAACGGAATTATTACGTTGTTTATTTCTGCCTGGCTTTGTTTATAATCCAATACACAGCCTGTTTTGTACATAAAGTCCGAGCCTAATATAACCTCATGAATCAGTCCCTCCAAAATCAACAGAATGTGCATGTATTCTCCCTCTGCCATGTGTAATTTCACCCATGCCTGTTTGGATGCCAACTTCGCCTTCTTACCATTAGCCAACAAAACATATACTGTTTTTAAAGGCAATATTTTAATTTCCGGATCAATGTCACTTATTTTATTAAACATTTCCTGTGACATTACCGATACCTGACTCCCCGAATCAAACAATGCATTAGTTGCAACCCCCCTACCTTTATCTCTATCTTCGGACAGCTCTGAGGTGCCATCACGGGCGTACTTTCTTCTCCACTACATACCAGATTTGCTACTTGCGTACAATCAACTTCTGCATTTCCATCCTCATCTTGACCATCCACCATCCCCCTATTGTTGTCCAATGCCATTAGTATTTTGGCCATCTGCTCTACCGTTTGCTTGCCAATCATCATTTGTTCCACCTTCTCAGGTAAACCACGCCTAACTATACGCATAATATGCTGCTCCGATAATTTGTATGCTGTGATTGATCTCAATTTCGCTATTTGTCTACGAAAAAATGTAATAAATAACTCCCCCGCCTGCCACCTGTCCTGCTCTACTTGAAACTTAACCTTTTCCTGCAGCTCCTCCCCCCAATAGTTTGCCAACAACGAACACTTGTATTCACCAAATGTTGTCGGTTTTACACGTAATGAATTCCACCAGAGTTGGGCTTCTCCCTGTATGTGACTGCAAGCTAAAGCAATTTTTGCTCCCTCGCTTAAACTATTCAAAGTGCAATAACATTCCAAGCTCTCTAAGTGATCACTCGGATTCTCCCCTTTGTTCTCTGAGAATGCTTTTATCTTTAGCAGCTGATTTACTGCCTCCATTTTATGTATGTGCACCCATGTTTTCCCATTCTCATGTTCTCTTTCTAACGCCTCTACTCTTTTTATTACTTCCTCCAGCTCTATATCTTTTCCCATTTTGACACCATGTATTTTATTTTTTATTTCAAACTAGCGCATATGTTAAACTAAATTTAAATACAACTTATTTATTTATTTTTCTTACTAAGATGGAAACTCACGCTAACTCCACCCTTTTAGTCCTTTTCTCTACCCGATCTAATGCTTTAACTCTGCCCAAATATCAGCTGTCTCTGATTTGATAGCATAAATGTCAAAATCTCTTTTCATTTCGAGAAAAAAAAAGTTTTCGGTCAATTCTTTTTTTTTTTTAAATTAAAACACTTTTACAAACGTAATTTAGCTTTTTATAAAAAAATTTTAAACAAGAAACAGTATTTCATTACTATTGTTTCTTACGTTCAGCCCCACAGTTGGGTATAGCCATTTGAACCGTATTCAAACGTGTGAATTCGAAACACCGGCCTCTTAGGCAGAGAAGAACATACTCGGAGAGTATGTATGCCCAAACGATGGCTATAAAGTATATAACTAGCGTTACATTTCCAGGACATAGCTTCTTCTTGGCTGTTGAGTTCAACACCAAGTTCAAAGCACTTTTTTTGTTTGTGTATAAACACGGGTGCCAGCTGCTTATTCTAAAATAATACTAAAAGAATAGACAACGCACTTTGAACAGTGGCCACTAACTCAACGCCTAAATCCACAACTAGGTCAGCTGTTTGTAATCACTAATAGATTATACTTCATTAGTGGTTAAAAGATTTGATAAAAGAATTGTAAAAGGAATTTATAAAAGAGATTGATAAAAGAATTTGGTAAAAGAATTGATAAAAAGAATTGACCGACAAATAAAGTTTAATTTTAAAGACAATTTATTAACTAACATTTATTTACTAAATTTAAACATTTTATAATTCTAATAAAAACACACGCATATTTTTAAATTAACATTTCTAAACTAGTTTAAATATTCTTGTATATTTTCATAACCGAACACTGGTATTTATCTAATTTAACCAATAATATTGATATAAGGATCACGCACATATTAACTCATGCACACACATAATAATAATAAAGTATTACATAGCATTTGAAATTTAAACACACATATCAATAGTTCATTTATGTATGATATCGAGTTCATATAATTAGACTCTTGGAGGATTCGCACGAATTAATGAAATGCAATGGCTATTACAGTATAAACGAAAATAAGCAAATGTTTTACCTAGGATTTTGAACGTAGATTTAACACTTTGTTTTCTTCTTGTTTGTTGTTTCTTCCAGTATGAATGGTTCCAGTATGAATGCTTCCAGCCGGCTGGGACGTTTCCTTGATGAGTTTCCTTATTATTCACGATTATTACTATTGGAGACAATTAGATACTGACGGAGATTTTCTAAGTTGTTACGTTGACATTATTTCACGGGCAGATCTTGCTGTTTTCATCGGACTTTTTAGGCTGTGGAGAGGCGTGAATTCCCAAAATCTTCTCAGCACTGCATTTTGTTTCTGGGTATAATTAACTCAACTGATTCAATTAATTTCTGAACTGCACTCACTCAATAAATTTGTGAACTGATTCACTGTCCGATAAAAAAGTCTATTTATATCTGCAACGTGTTGTCGAAATATTTCCGGTGATAATCATTTGATAAACGTGTTGTTTTATTTTATTAATAACCATTGCCGTGTTTTTAATGATAATCTTCTTTTATTTCGCATACATTTTTATTTATT
Source organism: Epiperipatus broadwayi (assembly GCA_028023455.1). Lineage (NCBI taxonomy): Eukaryota > Metazoa > Onychophora > Udeonychophora > Euonychophora > Peripatidae > Epiperipatus > Epiperipatus broadwayi. The sequence continues at coordinate 177,634 of JAQFVV010006517.1, read as the reverse complement.
TACAAATCGCACATATATACGCACATATATTTTTAATACAATTTACTATTTAGTTTTAACATTATTTTTTTCTTTAATTAAACTTGAATGAAAAGAGATTTGTACGTTTTAACTTTTTAAATTATATTTTTACGAATACTAATAAAAACTCTTTACTTCCTTTTATAACCCTTAGTTTCATTTCTCAAACCAAGACTCCCCCTCCCCCCTTTTGATTAATTAATTGTAGCTTTTTTTATTTCAAAAACTAACGCTAGAAAACTATTTAATTCTTATCTTTTTTCTAAAACAAACTGCAATAAACTCTTCAATGTTTAATTTTATGTTTTCTTTTATGAACGATTATTTTAATAATATAATTTTAGATAAAATTATATGTGCCTATATTAATATAGGTACAATATATATATATGTATATAGACATTACTTGTTATATAGACACAAACCTGCAATTTGCAAACACGAAGACAGTAATATAAAACTAAATATAGTAATAAGCATAGTATAAATTATTAAACCTTTTGAGAATCATTATGTCTAGAAAATAAAATTGCCTAAATGTAGATCAGAGCCCCAAAATTACATAAACTACTTTTGTTGTATTTGAATACAAATGTCTAAATTTATATACGTATAATAAAGAGCATAAATGATATATAATTTATATACTACCCAGACACCAATACAAATGCAAACATACCATTTATCAAATAATTTTTAAAAATTTACTATTCAAATAATTAAAAAAATAAAAAATTTTAATACTTATAACCCAATATTCTGATTACATTTTGAAGTTCTTGAAATGTGAATATCGGTGCATTTTTATTCCATTTTAGTAGACTCTTTGGCTGTTTAAAAATTTATGCCATTATCTTCTCCATGAAAATTAGTAAACTGAGGAAAAAATTAAAAATTAAATGAACCCTTTTTATAAAAATATTCATAAAAAATCCAATTATTTTTGGATTTTAACGTAATGGATATCATGAGAAAGATAATTGAAAAATGCAACAAATGCTGGGATTTCTGTTGACGTCATGCTTGTAATTTTCATGTAATTTTAAAAATAATACAAAATTTCAATGAAGCACCACCGCTGTACTCCATTGCTGCTCTATTCATTTAATGAGCTAAATGGAAGTATCTGGTAGATGAAAACAAAATATCATATTTAACCTGTAATGGTTATATGAAATTTTGTAACTTAATTGCTACACATGATAAACATATAGGGTCATTAGAAAAGTACTATTTTATGGTATAATTATGATTTCAAGTGGACATTTAAAAGAAGTAAAACAAATAAAAGTAATTACTTTGTCTTCTGCACTATTGTCATTCTCGTTATTAGTTATTTCAGACCTTCCTAATGCTCCTAAATATGTTAGGAGTTTTTCCTCCAAGTATGGATTTGTGAGTAGTTTAGCTAATGTTTTTAAAAAATCCAAGGTTTAATTTTTTTTTTGACTGCTTAATTTTTATATAAAAGGAGCGATTTGACAGTTGAAATATTTAACATTTGGAAGAAAATTGATATTGATCACTGTCTTGTTTAAGTTATAATCTACCTCAGATTTTCCAGTGCAAGAATCTGATTATGAAAACTTTATGCAGCAATACCACATACTGCACAAAAATTTTGTAGAGTTCAGTTGAATGCATTTTTTAGAAAAATTACAATCAGATATTATAATAAGTGCGTTTGATTTTTATTATTCTAAGAATTACTTACAAAAAAATTATAATATTTATGTTCAAAAAATAGAGAGAAAAAACCTTCAATAGATTGCAAAAAAATGGAGGGGTCAATATTACTTAAATATAGACTACATGCAGTAACACATCAGTAAACTCCAAAAACAGTGGCATAAAACTTAGACTATGTGGAGCAAGTTTAAATTAATTTGAATGATGTAAAATAGAGACATATTTAGGAAGGTACTGAAATGGACACACTTATTCAATTTTAAAAAAATAATACGATTAGAGCATTTGAAAATTGATAAAGGTGCTTGTAACTGTTGCATAGTTAAAAAATAAACTATATTTGGCATTGTAAAGATTGTTTTTATTATTATCATTAAAGTAGTAAATTTTCAATAAAAGGGAGTCATTGTGTAGTTAAAGAAAACATGCTAGTGTCAATACATCATTTTATTTTTTTGTCATTTTTCATCTTTTTATCCAAAACTGTTTTGGGTAAGTCATGCACTTGATACTATTTATATAAATGAAATTTTATTTGAACTTGCAATTAGGAATTCATTTCCTTGATTTTCTCAATCCTACTAATACATGTCTTTTAGCAGTTTTCTGTATGGCAATTTTAAATATGATATCACTTGTTTGTTGATGTCTATATTAGTTGTCTTTCTCAATTCTGCACCATTCATCTGTTGGTAACTTTTTTGAATGACTATTTCATTCTCTTACTAGTGTGACCTTTTTACCACCTGCCATTTGATGAATTTTTCATAAGACTACTAGATTTTGCTATCACAAAACAATTTGTGATTGTTTTTCAATTATTGTCTTGATTAACATTTTTTATGCTTATATTACATAATTTTTTTTTAAAAATTCTTTTATTTTTTGCATTTTTTGCAATGCTTTTTTTTAAGTAATCTGACAGTTTAGACTATCTAACAAGACTTCTTCAGAGCTGTAAAATACTTTTTTTTCTCTTTTATACAAACATACAATAAACTTATTTTGATGTTTTTATATATGCACATAAACATACATACATTTTGTATTATTTATATAATAATTTGCTATTTTTAATACATATTATATATATTTTATTTTCTGAAGAGTTGTAAAATATATGATTTTTTTTTGTTAATTCAAATATACAATAAGAATAATTATGTTTCATAAAGCATGTCACCATACATATTATTACATATAATCAACAACGTTTAAAACAAATTAAATATATATATATATCTTTAAATATATAGTATATGATAATTTTACATTGAATTACTATTGTACATAAATTTTTATATAATTATACGAAATATACTTTTTATATTAAAAAATAATCTTATATATAAAATCTCTCAATGCTTGTCTGTAATACTGTCACATGTCAAATTCACAATTGAAAAATAAAAAAAAGCACCTTTAAATGTGTTTTTATAAATAACTATATCTAACTTTTGTTTTCATCATTGAGGATTAGGGATTGATTCAAAGCTGGAATAAATACACATATATTTAGTAGCCACCTTTTACTTTTGTAAACTGCTAAAGCTAATAGCCTGAAATTTAAAAAAAAAACTAAAGTTTTGAATCCATGTTAATTTATATATTTATCTAGATCTGGCACCAGTCAGAGTTTTTTGATGTAATATCATTTAATTCAGTTTTTTTCCTTACACACTTTTTGCAATGCATTGCAAACAGAGAATAAAGAAAAGTGTAGTAAATGATATTACATGAATATATATAGTCAATGAATAAAGGATCAAGAAGGGAAGAAAAATGAAAGTCAAAATTATTTGTCATTAAAAATGATTTTGTCTGGTCAAAACGTTTTTCTTGTTTATATTTGTCTTTAGTTTATGAAAATGATTATTTTAGGTTTTTTTTTTTCATAGCTATTCTCATAACGAAATCAAATATTAAATTACGCTTTTTATTTTAACTCTCGGTTTTTTAAAATGATTTTAATGTTTTACAGCAAATATTTGTTTATCATAGAAAAACTAATTATTATACGGTATATAAATTAGAAAAACTATAGTTACACGTTATTTAAAATTATTGTATGCTTGTTAACTATAAAGAGCCTCTTATTTCAAAGTTGCACATGTTTCAACTTTCATACTTTGAAATAAAGCAAGTAAAATCTGATTTTGCTAATGATGTTGCTGCTAGTACAGCTGATTATTATTTCCTGAAATCAGTACTATAAACCTTGTATTTAATTCAGAATTTGGTTATTATATATTATCTTATATTTTAATTAAATAATGAGCTGAATAAGTCCTTAAATGTTTTCATCCACAATATTTAGGGTATGCATTGGCATGATATTTTTGCACCAAAATTTTCTAATTCATTGTGTTTTTTGAGTATCATTTTGATAAATTATCAATATATAAAGTATATTTTCTTTTTTACTATTTTAGATCAGGACGACTGGGAAGCCATTGATATACAACCAGAAAAGAAACGTTATTTTTTGAATGTTTGTGGACGCTTAACACGGAAGTCCATTACAGCCAATTGTGATTCTGATGCCTATGCTTGCCTTATCGGTAAGAATGGTTTTGTTTTTTTAAAGTAAAGTTATTTTAATATTATTTCTATTTAGATCATTTTATTTACAGTGGATTGAATAAAATTTAAATAATAAAAGATGGCAACAATATTCTAATTTTTATTATCCTTGTATTGCATTCAATCTTGATTTACATTATTAATTCGGAAAGTTTAGTTTAATGAAAATATTCAAATTAGCTCAAGAAAAAAACTTTGTGTATGTAATTGGTGATTATTTAAAAATATTAGATAGATTGGTTAAAATTGTTTTAAATGATATTTTTATTGCGTTAATATTTATATGGATGGAATATATTGGATTTTCATTGTTTTATTTCTATTTCTTTGTTGTGCTTTGAATCAAGTCAATATTAAAAATATATGAAGATCATCACATTAAGACAAGTACAGCAAATTATTAAAATTTAAAGCATTTTCTGTTAGTAATGACATCCCTTTTTAATTTAAATTGATACCACATTTATATATTCTGCTTTAAAATTTTTGCAACCATGAAAACTATAATTTATTTAGAAAACAAATCTGATATTATTTAAATTTTAATATTTAATCAAATTCATAAAAAAAAAAGGAAAGAAATATGTTTAAGAAAACAAATCAAATACTATAAGCATAATTTATTAACACACTCATGTTTGATATGTGTCAGGAATGAAATGAAGAAATTTTGATTCATCTCTTGTCAAATAATTTTCTAATATATGTGATCTAGATGAGAAAGTTTGCAAGAATGGCCTCATTTTTTTTTTTTAATTTTATATGTATCCTCAAGCTAAAAATGTTTGATAGTGTTAAGGTTCCTGTCACTGGGTTGTAATACTGCTAGTTATTAACAGAAATTACCAGCCAGCCATTCTTCAGAGTGTATCACTGATTCAGGTACAAATTCTCTTTCAATAATGTGAAGCAGAATGGCCAACCTAGTTGAAGCAGAAAGAAGTAGTAGTAATAAGACCCTAGCTTTAAACCAAACACCCAGAGGTCATCTGCTTTAAGGTTCTTGTTGTTGGCAGCTTGCACATTGTTGTCTTTAATGAAGAAAACATATCATCTAATCAATTTCTTTTATAATTATATTATAATGATTTTCAAATCTGGTTTCATCTGTTTGAACAAGCAATTTCTTTTCATTCAAATCAGAATAATGAAAAAAAAAAGATATATTGCTTCTGATTGAGTGAGTTGCAAAATAGGAGTAAATTCATTCTTGTATTTTTTATTATTATTTTTTCCACATAATAGTATCACATTGATCATAAAGTTGTGCAGTGGTATAGTTGTCCAAGAGATTGTATTGGTACAAAAAATGTCAACACTCCTCTCTTTATTACATATTGTTTGATAATATAAATCTTTCATAAATATTTTGATAGAAATGTCATGAGTGATCAAAAGTTAATGTAATTTGCTGACTCAAATATGATGAAGCTGTGGTAAGTAACACTTCATTAGTTCTGTTATGATATCACAATGAGGTAGTGTGAAAATAGTAACAGCTATGATGCACCTCTTACTTAGAAATAAATATATGTTTATGCTTTGATGCACTTTTTTGCCATGCATACATAATATTGACTTTACCTGATTTGATGAATTGTTTGCTTGAATTCATTGGAAATATAATTTTTTTTTATGAATGTTCACGTTGATCATATTTAATGGAAATATTTGTTTTTCTTTTCTTTTTGTTGTTTATTGATTTTTTTTCCAAGTGCTTTTCAATTATTTTTTGTTTATTAAACATATTAATTTCAAGCTTATTTTTTAAAAAATATATTATTTTTATGTGTTTTCCTGAAGGTTTGTGATGATGGTGTTTTAATTGTATTTATTTTTTGGACTATTTCCATCATCTAATATGAATATTGAATATCTTTAGAAAAATTTAATTTTATTTAAATATTCCAAATACATTCAACTGTTTTATTTATTGTTGGGACTATTTCCATCATCTAACATGAGTATTGAACATTTTTAGAAAAATTTAACTTTATTTAAGTATTCCAAATACATATCTTTAGAAAAAATTAACTTTATTTAAATATTCCAATTTAAATCAAGTTAAATTTTTCTAAAGATATTCAACTCATATTAGATGATGGAAATAGTCCAAACAATAAATATAAATATTAGTTTCATGTTTTGATAAATATATTATTATTATTATTTTATATGTCAAAGCGTTGATCAGGAAGCAAACCCTAGCCAGCTGCTTGGAAGGTAGCCCTGCTAACCGCTAGGCCATCAACGCTTGACAAATATATTATTTTTATATTGTTTTTTTTTTAACTAACATATATTACTTCCATTATAAAAAAAATTATCAAATTGATGATTGATTAGCATTTTCTTATCAACTTTTGTTTAAATGGAGATTACATACATGCAGTTACTACTTCTGAGTTTATAAAATTATGGTATACCTTTTTTTTTTTGTCAAATATTAATGCACAAGGTTATGCATAATATTATGTATAATTTTGAACTTTCAACATTTTTATTGTATAAGAGTCACATATTTATGTTGCATGAGTGGTATTTATGCATTCAAAACATATCCTAAAATTTTCAAAGATAGATTATTTGTATATATCATCACTATCTATATCTTTATTTTCTATTTTAAAAGTTTCATTTTTTTTAGTGAATATTTATGAATATTCAAACTTTTAGATAATTTTTCACCTTTTAACATATTTTTTCTTTTTTGTTTTACAAAAATACAAAATAATTACAAAAATAATTCAATAGATTAGATATATGGGGGGGGGAATTTGATAATCAATAATTGATCATATTATTAGTGTCATTTGGTGAATGAAATATGTCTATCAAAAAGTAAATTTTGGAACCAGAACTTAAGTTTATTCAAAGTTTTAGTTAATACATTGTGTTCCTCCCCTTTGTTTTTATGATATTATCTGATTGTTTTGGATTCAATTAGGTGGTATTTGTCCATTTTTGGGCTACTTAGAAGTCATTTGACATTTAAGAATTTGTGTTATTTGATCCAATTCTTTGTTAAGTTGAAAAAATATCTAAATGGATATTTGAATTGGATAACATTTTATCATAGTATTGTAAGATATTTGTCATATGTAAAATAAATTAGCCATCTATAAATAATTTGTTTTCAAACTTGTACTGTTCATACAAAGCCCAATTTGAATAACAAACATTTTGTCAAAAAAGACTTAACTTATCTACCTAAAAAAGTAATTGGAAGTAATCTCAGTTGTGAATTAAAAAAGTTTAAAATTAGAACTCATTTTTAATCATTCCATAAAGATGTTAACTACTGAAAGTGCTTGATTCTTTTTTCTCATGAGGAAATATCAAAATCAAGATTTTGATTGGATGGAATTTAATTACATATATTAAAAGCATTTGTTATTTATGAAATCAATTATTATAGATATTTTAGAGAATATTAAAACATTGACGTTTGAATTAGTTTAATTTAAAATAATTTTATGACTGAATCTTGTTCACTTGATCATATGTGTGTGATTAAATTCGATTGAAAATTTATCTGCACTACTTTTTGGAAAACCTAATCTTATAACAAGTTTTTAGGTCCAAACAATGAATTACTGGTAAAAACACTTACACAGTACCATTAATTTTATTTTCATTTTATTATTTATAATATATATTTTTTAAAACAGCAATTATTAAATGATTTGGGAAAACTTTAACGTAAAAATTTATAATATATATATATGGGTGTGTAGATGGAATATTATTAATCCACACTCTTTATTTCTTAGACATCGTTTTGGTGATTATTAAACAATGTAGCAATAGTTCAATAATATACTTCTTTCTCTCTTCTTTATTATAAACAGTTTATGTACTTAAAGCACTTATATTCTGCTAGAAGCTGTCAAAAAATTTGAATGAAAATATTAAATAGCTTTTATTTACTAAATTTTTATTTTTGTATGATTATAATAAAATAAAAATACTTAATATTTATTTTTTTGCTTTCTTATGGTAAATTTTGTGATTATTCAGAGATTAGTTTTTCTATTCTTTGTTTTAATGTATTTTAAAAAGTTAAGGATTAAAGTTGTCAGATACGATTTTCTAGAAAAAGTTAAAATCATAAATTAAGAGAGCAGTTGAATAAACTCCTTAAGAAAGAGAAAATAGAAATATATCACATAATTTAGATTTATTAAAAATAATTGAATGGTTTATTATTCAAAAGTTAATAAGAAATTCAAGCACCAGAAGTGACAGAGCTACAGAATCTGCCACTCTTCCGCTGCATCCAACCATGTGACATTTAGGTTACTAACTTATAGATGCAGCAGCTACTGAACTGTTGGTGTTTTTTTTTTAAATTTTATTTAAAATGTTGCATTAAATAAAAAATACTACTAAAATATATTCTGATTCATGACTTAAATAATAGTCTAACTGCCATGAAAATCTGAAAGGTCTCTTAATTGTTTTCAGATTAAAGGTGTTTCCAAAATATTGATTAACAGATGAGGGATATGGCACATATGTTTGGAAAATTAATATGAACTCTACACTCATAGATTGCAATACTCTACCAATTCACTCAAAACAAACACCTTAATAAATTTTGTTCTTATTCAAATAGCAAAATCTTAATTTATTTTTTGTTTAAAATTATTTATTTATAAACTATTATTTTTTATCATTTCTACATTAGTAATATTTTTTTTCATCTTCCCAATATTTTTATTGCATTATCATCATCATCATCATCATTTTTATGAATTATTTAGTTATTATAATAAATGTTATATAGATGTAAATGCTAATATCTGTGTTCAATAAAAAAGGCATGATGAAGATAATACGAATTGAATATTTATAAATGCGGGATCTTTATGTTTTCAATCTTTCTGCACTAGTTTTTATTAATTAAAAGAGATCTTACAATAACACAATACCCTTCATATTTCCTTATTTTATATCTTCTATATCTTTAAATCACTGTAAGCTTGTGGAAATTTAAACAAATATTAAATGTATATAATAACATAGAAGCTCTGCTCCCTACACTTTCAGCACCATTTAAATTCCATTATTCTTTTTTCCCAAAGGCAAAAAATAAAATACTAATTGTGATTTTCATCTTTTTTTAAATTTTATTTAATATGTATTTAATACATACGCATACGTTACATTTTATTCTTTTATTAATTGAGCAAGAACAAATTTTCTGTCAAATAAATAATTATTAATAAATTTTAACTATAAATGTTGTGTTTCTGCTTAAAAGTTTTATTTTACCCACACTTAATCCTTAAGTCATATATTAGGATTTTATAAAAGAATTGCTAGAAATGTTCATAATAAAGTATTGTTTGTCTGCGAGAAGAAATTCAAGTTCTATTTTTCTTGTGTTAAAAAAATCCTTAACTATTTGCTAAAGTGAAACTTTTTTTTAAACATATATTTAATCGCAGCACAGCAATTTTATTGTTAAATAAATAATTATTAATACGTTTTCACAGTTGGATTTTTAACAACAATTTGTTATTTTATATCTGTGGTCATTTTAGTTTCTTATTAATATTTTATATCCAGGATTTTTAGTGAACTGCATCCTTTGATATATATAATAGGTAGTGATTATTAATTTTGCTGTCGGTAAATGAATATTTCTGCACTCTAGCATCATCTGAAGTAAGATTGGTAATCAGTGATTATGTTCAATAAAATCCATATTCCCAGATCAGTTTTTTATTTTTGTCTTTATTATTACTATCTGATAATCACTGATTACTCATGGTTATTATAGGTAGTACTAAAGTGCAGATCTATATTTATATTATATTGTATAAGCTATAAAATCAATCAATTAATGTTATGTTGATAATTTTAATGTCTGTTGGATTTATATTTACAATATATCATGCAATTTTTATTGTAATATTTATGTCATTGTTTTAATATTATTTAGTGATTGAAGGTTGTTCTCCATCCCCTTTATACTTGTGATACAATTCCTATTAGCTTTTTAATTACATTTATGTAAATAATATGGAAATAATAATTGAAGAAAATATTCAAATTTATACTTTTTATCATTTTCCCATCGTTATTTTAGAAATATATGTTATAATTATTAAAACATTTTGATTTTTTTCTATGGAAGCTAAAGAACAGTCCAAGAAACAAAAAGAAAAAAATGTTTTCCTGAAAGTTTTTGTTGGTGGTATTTTAGTAGTATTTATTTGTTAGACTATTCCTATCATCAAATATTAAGTATTGAATGTCCTTAAAAAAATTTAACTTTATTTAAATTTCCAAATTACATTCAACTGTTAGTAATAGTACATGGGTTAGTATATGCACACAATATTTTGAGAGGTATTCTTCTCTTTTCTTCAGTTGTTGCTGGCCTGACCAGTGACAGTTCTAGCATGGGAATCAAACCTGGACACGTAGATTCTTGAATATTGAATTTTAAGGTAAAGATCTAACTAACTGTAACAACAAAAGAAAAAAAATGTTTTATTATTCTGGCATATCAGTTTATTTTATTTTACTGTGATATTAAAAAAAAATGTATATAATAATCTTTTTTAAAAAATATAATTTAAAATGTTATTTATATAAATCTTAACTTATGCCAAAATAATACAATCTCACAATTATGGAAATTTAAATTATCCTTCTTGTAATTTTGCATAAAAGAGGAATCAAATTTTTGGTTATTGAATTATTAATGGACTCTCATATGAATGATTATATTAAAGAAGAAAGTATAAAATATTAATAATCTATTCAATAAATGATCATATATTTTTTTAAATTCCTTTTTGAAAAATGAAATATAATTCAAACATAGATATATATAATATATTGAAATGAACAATCCATTATTCCTCTCAATAAAAAAAATGGATTTTTTTTTGGCTAAGCTAAATGATAGGCAAATGTGGTTTTTTTTGTCTTGCGTTGTTAGCCGAGAGGTATCGCAGCCGCCATGCAAGCAAGTAGTTGGTTGCAGACGGGTGTGGGTTCGTGTCCTGGCAGATGCTATGACATATGGAAAGAAAAAAAAACTAAAACGAGGTTCAAGAAAGAAACTAAGTTTTGATATAAAATCAGTTTTTTTTTCTCTTGATCAGATTGGGATATTACTTCATTCAAATCCTACAGGACATTTACTTATGCTTTGTAAATAAAAATGAAGAACACTAGTAAAAGTTATATAGATCTAATCTGGAACACTTTTGAATCATATTTTCAATAATTCTGCCTGAAATGAAGAATTAGCACTTATTTAAATGGCAGCTAGAAATTATAAGGCTATATTATCTCCTTAAATGGACTTTTAATATTTATCAGAAAGAAGCAAATAACAATTATTTTGTTTTGGATAAGTCTTATATTTAAAGTATTATTTGTACTTTTGAAAGAAACTGCCAATTAAAAAAAGGGGGGAAACAAATGAATTATTTAAATTTTTTTTTTTAAAAAAAAATTATTATATATCACCTATGCATGCTAAGATTATGAATTTTATATAAGTTATTAATAAGAGGAAAATGTAAAGAAATAATGATAATCATGTAAGTGCAATGCACTCATATAATTGGCCTAAATCTCAAATAACTGTAATTAACAACATAATTATTTCCATTAATCTCATCAGTTTATAGTTAAACTTATATTTTATTACTGAAAATTGGATTTTATGTAGATGGATTTATATATACATAGTTGTTTGTTTAATGTTTAATAGTTATACCTAGAGCTTGGAAAACAAGCTCTTAATAAGCTTTGTAGAATACCTCCAACCTCAGACCAGTTTTTCTTAAGGGCTGATAAAAAATATCACTTCAGTTTTTGGTTAATAATTTTTTAGAGAAGCAGCTGGATAATAGCCAGCTGCAAATTTAACATTTAGCGGAACAGCTGGCTCATATCTAGCTGCAAAGTTTGGCTTTAAAATTTTTGAGAAGCAGTGGGCAGTAAGAATAGTTTGCTGTAGTTGGCAGTAAATAGCTGGCCAGAAAGAGTTGGTTAGCAGAGGTGGTTTCCAGAATTATACAGATAGTTCTCATGAAGATGTAGCTGAAGTCAAGACAGAAGTAGATAGCTGCTGCTGATTCACTATACTGGAGTTTGGAACTTAGAAGGAAGACCCACTTCTCTGTCTTTAAAGCCTTAAATATGGACAAAACAGTTTTCTGGCCTGAAACAAATCCTAGACACAAAGAAACTGATTGAATGTCAACATTTTACCTGAATTATACATTCCTGATTATGACAATCCTGGACTATACCTGTCTCACCAAGAGCAACTCACAAAGAGAAGCACAGGTAAATGTATATACACTGGTGAATAGCACTATATGTAATAAGAATGAATGATTTGATTCATGGATAATTTATTTTCAAAAAAGAAAAAATGGACTTCAAAAATCTTTTTTAGATTAGTTTAAAGATGTAATTAATTAATTGAGAGTAACCTGTCATAAAAAAAACTTTTGAATTACCTGTCAAAAAATTGACTATTTTTTATAAAAAAAAAAAAAAAAGAAAAAGAAAATACTTTTATTGACTGAAAAAAAGAGATTAATTTATGATATTAATTTATATCATCTATATGTTCATAGATACACATGTATGCATGAATTTTATATATAGTTTTCAAATGGATTTATGAAATATATTTTTAATAATGTTATCATTTTGATAAATTCAAACATGTTAATTTTATATTATGCCACATACATGTCTGTGTACAGATTGAGTTTTAAATAAACCTATATGGAACATATAAGTAAATCATAATGTAATAACTTGAATTTTGTATTAATTTTGTAAATTTCAAATGTGATAATTATTTTATTATATATCATATTCTACAGACCTTAATATCATTTTTATATTGTTATTAATAAACTTGAATTCTATTGTTAAAATTGTAATAAATCATCATTTCTTGGTCACATAACAGTAAGAGCTTGTGTTCTTCTGAGCTAGATTAGAGTATAATGGGCTGAATATATAAATGGGGATGTATTTAATGTTTAAAGGCAGCCAGTATAACATTGTCCTGGTTTGGCATGGGAATTATATTCTTCAAATCTCCTGCACTACATTTTATTTTATTTAGTCTATTAGATTTAAGTTTATAGTTGGCCAGTACATTAATGGCACTAAGTAGCCAGAGCATTGGTGATGATCAGCATGTTTTAAAGTCCCAGAATTATTGTTTTAATTCTTATATATTCTAATGCATTAGCACTTAAATTGGTGCATCCAAATTAATGTTCAAATAATTGCACAAGCTGGCAAAGTCTCAATAGTTAGCCTGGTCTACAGAAGACCCATTTCCAATCCAGTCACCAGATTGACTGCTGATTTATATTTTTTATTGTTCAAATCCAGCCCCAAGATGGACTGGGTTATTTTTGATTGCTAATCATTCATGATGAATATTACTCATACTTACTTTGATTTATTATAATGCTGATTGATGTATAGTTAATGATAGGTGATCTGAGGAGTAACTGGCTAATCTCTCAGAGATCTCTTTGATCTCATGCTCTCTTTAATATATCTTACTTATATATTTTGAATGTTAATTATTAATATCATCTTTTAATATCTCAATACTATCATACTTTAATAGTTTAATATTATTCTTTTTTGTAAATTTCATTAATTCAAATATTTTATTTTGATTTGTCACCACCCTGACCCCCATCCTGTTACAATATATTGGAATGATCCAGATTCTTTTAAGAAATGTAAGTGAATGCATCTAACTATAGTCAGACTTAGGGTCTCCATATAGGATACCATGAATGATGTGATAAAAATTAAATCTATGATTGCATCTATTTCAAATAAGATAATTTAATATTTAAAATTAACTATAAATACAATTTAGACCAGTTCATCCAATCTTCACCTCTCTTGATTACTCCATTATGTTCAGTATTTAAACTTTGCAATTAACTCTCTTCCAGGGTTCCATTAATATCTTGTAGCAATAATATTATTTAATATAACTTCAATCAATAGATTCTCAAAATTACTTTCAACCAATTTATTATGATGTCAAATTAGGATGATATATATATATATATATATATATATATATATATATATATGTGTGTGTGTGTATTAGTATTTAATCTTATTTTATTATAAAAATAAATAACTTAAATAAATCAGAGACTTTCTTAAAATAAAAACAAACTTTAATGTTTATTAACTGATAACAATTTAAACTTATCTTTATGTATATCAACATTTATAATTATGAGTGCTTTTCATACATCTCTATTATATTAATACATAAGTTTAAAATGATACCTTCCCGTGTACCCATAATAGATATGTATTGTAACACAAACAATATTTAAACATGTATAAAATAATAAATAAAATTTTATAATTTCAAAAAAAATTATAATAGTACTAACTAGCTAAATTTAATTTAAACAATATAAATATAAATGAAAATTTTTGTATTATCAAATCCTTTTGAGGGAATTCCATTTTATAAGACCCCTCTATCTATGTATGGTTCCTATCATTGAAAGAATAGACTATTCATTCAAGGATATTAATTGTTTATACACAGAATAAATAAACAAATATTACTAAATCAATTAAGTTAGTAATAAACAAAAATTTTGCCATGACAAATGAATAAGTTGAATATGAAGAACAATGAAATCTTACCTTCATATTAAGTGTACTTATTTACCCCAGTCAAATTGCTTTACCAGAAAGACCTGCATTTTATTAAATAAAAAAAAATATTTAACCCAATGATCTTTCCAATTTTTTTCATCTAAGGATTTTTTAAACTGATTATCCAACACAAGTAGATTTTTGAAGCAAAGCAAATAAAATTAGTTATTCATGGGTGATGATACACAAAGATGGTATGATATATTAAAAGTTTGGTATTGTCCTATTCATTTCCATAATTTGCAAAGTAATGTTCATTAATTTATTCCCTGGTCATCAATCATTGGTGAGGCAATTAGCATATCCCATTGTTTCTAAACATTCCTCTTGCTTGATGTTGACATCTTCCATAAATTATTTCCATATAAATTGAAATTGTATTTTTAATTATCTAGATGAAATATATATATATATACTATAGGCATTTCAGTAGGAATAAGTAATTACACTGCTTTAAGTTAAGATAAAAGCATTGGATTCTATGACAAATTGTGTTTACCCAGGGTGCATTTTAAATAACTTGAAATCTTTTTAAAATAATTTATTCAAATAGAAATGTTTTTAATACATTTATCTTCTTTAAAATTTAAGTTTAGAATGATCTTGTTAAGAATTTCTCTAATTTCTCTATTAAAGATAATCTCATTTTTGAAATGATTGTTATTAATATTAAAGAGTAATTTATTTACTCTTTCCTTGAGTGCTAATAGAGTTTTCTCTGCACAAAGATTTTATAAACAAGGAAAATTTGATCAAACTAATAATCTATCTTTTTAATGTGTTTGGAATTTGAACACAGCAAAATAATTAAGCATAATGGCTAGTGCATTTGCAAAAGATAGAATTAATTTGGAAATTATTTGCTTTAGCTTTTATAGTAGAATCAACTTCCGGTATCATGTATTTAATTTCACAATTTTGTGTTCTACAATTGTTGAAAGTATTATCATTAATACTTGTATAATTGAATTCTGATTTAATTTCCTTCATATTTAGTTGTTAAGATATGACTTTGACTTAAGGTTATATCTAAGTTTTATGTCTTGCTTAGTGATGTTAGTTAACTGTAGAAATATTTTATATATATATATATACAAATGGTTGAAAAATAATCATTTTAATATTTAATTTTATTAAAACAACTATTCATTTGAGTTAAAATTTTATAGTTTAACATGTAAGTTATAATCATATGTATATATGTATTTAAAGGGGACAAAATAACATATTTGCTATTTATAAACTTAAAATTATATTTTTCAGTTTATGTTTAGGTATTGCACAAAAATAAGTGTGTTTAACAAGATTGTAATTTACACTTAATATGTATATATAATGTTAAAAACAAAATGTCTGCTGTTCATGTATTTTATGTATAAACAAGGCAAAACTCTCTCCAAACAATAGTGCCACCCTGTGCTAAACAGAGTAATCAGTGGATGCCAGAAGGCTTGTGCATAAAATCCCTGTCTAATGCCTACTCATCCAATATCCCCAGACTAGTTTCTGGCTTGTGGCCATCATCAGTGAGGAGCTTTGGATCTGAGAGCACTGCACCTAGATCTTAGTATCTAATGCAACCCTCCAGCAACCACCTTTTATCTGTACTTAACTACAAAACTATGAGAATGAAATTGAAAACATAAATATTTTCAACCTAAGCTCAATAGCTTATATAGTCATATGGGTCTGAACTCAATTCAGCACCCATACATTTTGGTGTCTTTGGCTCTTTAACAACCATAGCCACCACTATCCTATTAGGCAGGATTGGTGTTAAACCACTAAGCATCACATGATCACCATCTCATACTAGCACATAATTGTTTATAAACAAGGCAAAACTCTCTCCATACAGTAGTGCCACCCTGTGCTAAACAGAGTAATCAGTGGATGCCAGAAGGCTTGTGCATAAAATCCCTATCTAATGCCTACTCATCCAATATCCCCAGACTAGTTTCTGGCTTGTGGCCATCATCAGTGAGGAGCTTTGGATCTGAGAGCACTGCACCTAGATCTTAGGATCTAATGCAACCCTCCAGCAACCACCTTTTATCTGTACTTAACTACAAAACTATGAGAATGAAATTGAAAACATAAATATTTTCAACCTAAGCTCAATAGCTTATATAGTCATATGGGTCTGAACTCAATTCAGCACCCATACATTTTGGTGTCTTTGGCTCTTTAACAACCATAGCCACCACTATCCTATTAGGCAGGATTGGTGTTAAACCACTAAGCATCACTTGATCACCATCTCATACCAGCACATAATTGTTTATAAACAAGGCAAAACTCTCTCCATACAGTAGTGCCACCCTGTGCTAAACAGAGTAATCAGTGGATGCCAGAAGGCTTGTGCATAAAATCCCTGTCTAATGCCTACTCATCCAATATCCCCAGACTAGTTTCTGGCTTGTGGACATCATCAGTGAGGAGCACAGGGTGGCACTACTGTATGGAGAGAGTTTTGCCTTGTTTATAAACAATTATGTGCTAGTATGAGATGGTGATCATGTGATGCTTAGTGGTTTAACACCAATCCTGCCTAATAGGATAGTGGTGGCTATGGTTGTTAAAGAGCCAAAGACACCAAAATGTGTGGGTGCTGAATTGAGTTCAGACCCATATGACTATATAAGCTATTGAGCTTAGGTTGAAAATATTTATGTTTTCAATTTCATTCTCATAGTTTTGTAGTTAAGTACAGATAAAAGGTGGTTGCTGGAGGGTTGCATTAGATCCTAAGATCTAGGTGCAGTGCTCTCAGATCCAAAGCTCCTCACTGATGATGGCCACAAGCCAGAAACTAGTCTGGGGATATTGGATGAGTAGGCATTAGACAGGGATTTTATGCACAAGCCTTCTGGCATCCACTGATTACTCTGTTTAGCACAGGGTGGCACTACTGTATGGAGAGAGTTTTGCCTTGTTTATAAACAATTATGTGCTAGTATGAGATGGTGATCATGTGATGCTTAGTGGTTTAACACCAATCCTGCCTAATAGGACAGTGGTGGCTATGGTTGTTAAAGAGCCAAAGACACCAAAATGTATGGGTGCTGAATTGAGTTCAGACCCATATGACTATATAAGCTATTGAGCTTAGGTTGAAAATATTTATGTTTTCAATTTCATTCTCATAGTTTTGTAGTTAAGTACAGATAAAAGGTGGTTGCTGGAGGGTTGCATTAGATCCTAAGATCTAGGTGCAGTGCTCTCAGATCCAAATCTCCTCACTGATGATGGCCACAAGCCAGAAACTAGTCTGGGGATATTGGATGAGTAGGCATTAGACAGGGATTTTATGCACAAGCCTTCTGGCATCCACTGATTACTCTGTTTAGCACAGGGTGGCACTACTGTATGGAGAGAGTTTTGCCTTGTTTGTAAACAATTATGTGCTAGTATGAGATGGTGATCATGTGATGCTTAGTGGTTTAACACCAATCCTGCCTAATAGGATAGTGGTGGCTATGGTTGTTAAAGAGCCAAAGACACCAAAATGTATGGGTGCTGAATTGAGTTCAGACCCATATGACTATATAAGCTATTGAGCTTAGGTTGAAAATATTTATGTTTTCAATTTCATTCTCATAGTTTTGTAGTTAAGTACAGATAAAAGGTGGTTGCTGGAGGGTTGCATTAGATACTAAGATCTAGGTGCAGTGCTCTCAGATCCAAAGCTCCTCACTGATGATGGCCACAAGCCAGAAACTAGTCTGGGGATATTGGATGAGTAGGCATTAGACAGGGATTTTATGCACAAGCCTTCTGGCATCCACTGATTACTCTGTTTAGCACAGGGTGGCACTACTGTATGGAGAGAGTTTTGCCTTGTTTATAAACAATTATGTGCTAGTATGAGATGGTGATCATGTGATATTTTATGTATGTATGATAGCACAGTGATGTAAAGTGTTTCATTAAATTTTATAACTCTTAACACAGAGATGCAAAAAATACATTGTATTGAAGGCATAAAAAATAAAAACAATTTACCAGTGACAATGCATGCTTAAAATGTTTTCATTTGTTTTCAGTACTTTCTTGCTTTGATATCCTAATCTGCTGATAAGGTGAGAATTTAATATACATACACATTATTACTTTAATAGGAAGCAGGATCACAACATGCAGGTTTTGCAGGGTACAAAAGTGCTTCGCTACTAAGGCACCAAAACATCAAGATAATTAAAATGTATATGTAAATAAAATTTACATTTTCAAATCATTTCATTATTGCATATATATTCTGAGAGTAAATATTTTTTATTTAAATATAAGAGGAATACTGTTTTATTTAAATTTATTTGTGACAATTACCCAGGCTTCAAATTTCTAGGCATGCTCAAACTATACTACATATATACTCTTATCATTATGCTAAACTGAACAGACTGACTCCATTTTGCCATGATAATTAATAAACTTATATGTAAATGTTTAGATGTCTGAACCACTTTATTCATAGAAAAACATTCTGATTGCAAATATTTATTATTTAAATATAAGAGAAATATTTCCTTATTCTTATTGTGACAGTTGCTCTAGCCTCGAAATATATTTCATATATTCTCTACCATTGCACAAAACTGAACAGGCCAATATCCTTTCATCACTATAATTAATAAAATTTATATCTAAGTTAAAATGTTTAGATTTCCCAATCATTTTTATTTAAATATCATAATTACTTAAAAATAAAACTTATTTTAAAACTATTGCCTCATAATTCAGTAATTCTGCATATGATGAAATTATCTTTATCAATAATGTTTTACAAGTTGGAAATGTGTTGTTTGCTTGAGAGTACTGGTATAATGTCCGCCTTTAAAATGTCAGGGTGGGTTTGATGTCGTGTTGTGCTAACATTTTTTTAATGGTGGTATCTTTCTTTTCTTGTTATTATTATCCTATATTATCTTTTTACACATTTTACTTAATAGCTTTTCCTATTTTTAATAATGATATTATCTATTTTTTTAGATGATGTATTATCTTTTTACATTTTACTAAACAGCTTTTTCTTGGATGTGTTCTTCAGCTAAAAACTCACAATTGATCCATAATTCATATCACAGTTCAAATCTAAGAAAAACAGAATGAGTAAAACATAATTTTTAAAGATTTTTTTTTTTTTAAATGTCGTAGCATCGGCCGGGACGCGAACCCGCAACCCGGGCAACTGCCTGCAAGTGCAAGGCAGTCGCGCTGACCTCTCGACCATCAATGCAAGACATAAAGATATTATTACATGCTAAATTATTTAATTCTTAACAAATTTCATGGGAAAGTTTTATTGTTGAATGAAAACAATTGAAAGTATTTTTACTGTAATAAATAGTTTTTTTGTATATTTATAAATAGTAGGTTTATTTTGTATTAGGGAGATTCTGATTTAACAATAATGAATGGATTTGGAAAACAAAGAACTTTCTTTTAAACAAGAAGGTGTTAATGGGATGTAAGAGATATAACCGTTTGCATTATTTAAAATTGATCTAGTTTGGTGATCCCAATAAAATATAAACAATGTAAGAAAATTTAGAATATCAGACTATATATATAATAAATTATAGTTTTTGATAATGGAATAATACAAGATAAAAAAAATAAATAGTAGTGATAGTGTGAATATATTATTATTGAAGGAATATAATTTTGTTAATAGGAAATGTGAATAAGTTTATGCATGAGAGATTTTCAATGGGTTTTCAAAACAACAACTACTTTTAATGAATTACTGACCTGCTGGTTAAAGTTGATCTAAATATTGATTAAGAAAGAATAATGGAGATAAGCCAAATGTCAAGCTGTCTTTGCCTTTTGCTATGAAGGATGGAGCTTCCAGAAAATCATATCCTGAATGTACATAATATTTTTAATAACCAGATAAGTAAACATATATTATATAAATATCAGAGCCAGCCTGAGAAGAGAAAGGGAGCAGTGCATTTTAATTTTACATGTAAATTGATTTATTTAAAAATATTTTAATGGAAATTTTTTTAATCAAGATGACATGGTAGGTCTATTTAATATGTTTTATTCTCATGTTTATTTTATAAAAATAAACGAATAAACCACCTAAGATATTTACCTACCGAACATATTAAATGACTAAAGCTATATTTTCAAGTTTTTTTTGAGAAAGCACTGGAAAAAAAAAGTATTTTAATTTACAAATTTTATTTCATAAAATGGGGGGGGGGGGCTAGAATTTACCTGGCACAAAGGCGCTTCTTAGTCACATGACGCCTGATAGGAAGTGACAAAAAATAATTTATTTATTTTCAAATTTTGATGCAATACTATATTCATAAATTTCTTTCTAAACAACAAAATTCTTCATTTTTTTATTAATTTTTTTTTCAATCATTATCTAAAAATAAAGAAATATTGTAGCGAGAATCTATAGTTTATTTTCCAAATTTCATAATATTTATTATTTTTTTATAGGAAACCTTACAAAGAATTAATTTTTCACGAAATGATTTCAGCCCTCAATCTTCCAAATATGAATGTTTTTTTTTTTTTTAAAAAAAATTGAAAACATTATACAGCTTTAGTTTTACTTTTAAAATGTTCAAAAGAAATTTTTATCTCAAATTTGTGATTTGCATATCCTCACACACACACACACACCCCATTGGAAAAAAAGAATTGAAGATCTTTTATTATTAATTATAATTTTTTTTTACCCCCAACAAAATCTAATATTGGGAAATAAAATCAAAGTTAAAGAATCAATCAATTTGATTTTAACAAATATATATATATATTATGCATATATAAAAAGATTGGTTTAGAATTTACCACACAGACACTTATATATTATACATGTCATAAAGATTATGAATTTTTTATAAAGTATATTATCTTTCATATTCTTTTCATTTTATTCATCTTTTTTTTTATGCTTTTTTTTCCTCATCTCCAAACTGTTGTCTTTGATTTATTTTTTACATTTTATTATTAATAAAGTCATTTCTTATTAAAGAATAAAGAAGTGATATATTTGCTTTTTTTTTCTTATTCCTTTGAGAATTTCTTCCAAATCTTTATATATTTTTTATACTTTTAACTGAAAAATTAAACTTTGCTTTGAAGTTTTCTTTCAAGAAAATGCTAGATATTATATATTTGACAGTAAATGTGTTTGAGATGGTTACTTAAAGATTTGAGATTAATATTAATTGGGATGAATATTATTTCACAATCAAACAAAGTAAAGCAATGCCCTTTTCATTATTTTGTATTGCATTATTTTAATTTATTTATTTGTAATTTTACTATAACAACATATAATATATAGGTATATGAGGACAGACTTTCAGACGACTCATCGCTCTCCACTCAATCTAATAACACTGATACACTCAAGCACATATATGCTGAAAAGATAAATAATCACCAATATACGTATTTCATGCTAAACCAGCAATCATCAGTTGGTCCAGATTATCATCTCCCACACATATATACTGTAAGTGCTCAGAAATATATTAAGATAGACAATCTTCATACTTTAATGGACAGGCTCCAATCTACTACACACTCCAACTCTTCAACCGCCCATCCAATTAATTATACACCTATTAATTTGCTTAATTATTGTTATTATTGAAAAGATTTTTAATGATTAGACATTATGATTAACATATTCAAAATAACATATTTATAATATTTGTTTTACATATATTTTTTTTCTAAAAACTTATTGAAGAACATTTGATGAATAATATTTTTGCAGTGTAATTTTCACTACACAGCTCTAGCACAAGATAGGAACTGGTTTAATTAAATAGATAATCTCCAGTCTAATGAATAATTAATAAAAATTATTAATTATTGAAAGTCATTTCACTTTTATAAACTGAATCTATCAAAAATATATAAAAAAGAAGCCATTTTTGCCATGATGTCAAATAATTCTATTCCTAATATTTTGTACATTTATAATAATATATTGGTTAATATAAACAAAACAGATTTTTTTAAATTTTATATTTGAACTACCATTAAAATAGAATTATGAAGATAAACGCCTTCTTTGCATTTTGATTTTGTCATTCATTTAGTCTGTTTCTTTTTATAATAGTTTTTAAACTTAACTGTTAATGTATTTGACTTTAAATAAATATAAAGATATGGATATATTGTAATTATACAAACTTAAACAAGCATGATATTATTCTGTATTACAAGTCACTTTAATCTCAAATATAAAAAAGCAGACCAAATACCTACCTCCAAAATAAAAGTAGCCAAAATAGATGTAAGTTTCTCTTGATAGATACTGTATATATTATTTTAACCAGAGCATGTAATTTAAATTTTTTAAAAAAATCTTATTAAAATTGCTATTTGTAAACTGAAAATCAATTTATTTTAAAAGTAAAACCGAAAAATTAAAAAATTATAAATCTATGCTTATTTTAGAAATTATATGCTTAGTTATTTTGTAAAAGTTGCAAGAAATAAATATTAAGACTCCTTATTTTCTCATTTTTTAAATTATAGTTTAGGAATGGATACAAAATAAGCAACATATCTTCTTGTAGAGAAAAGAAAAGGAGGATACTGTTATTAAAGTAGTAAATATAAAGAGTTAAAGTTGAATAAAATATATACCACTTTCCAAAAGTCAGAAACAAATTTTTGTAATTAGAAAAGTATTTTTTATATATAAATACATTTAAAGGTTTAATTAAAATTAAATTTGTCAATCAATTGTTGATTAATAAACAGCTATAAAGCAAGAACAAAGAAAGAAAAACAACAATAAGAAACTGAAATTGAGGATGAGGGGATTTTTTTCTTTTAAGCATTAGCATTGCTATATATACAGTAGAAGAAGAATGGAAGAAAACATTGGATGAGAGTCAGAGCATGCATAAAGAGCATTGTGCAGTTTTAAAAAAGGAATCCCATCAATATGGAAAAGGTTTCTTTTAACACAGCACAATTAATGGTTATTATCATTAATAAGTATGATAAAAGTAATTTTGAGTGCTTACACAAATATAGCTATAATGGCAAACTTTTTGATGATGGAAACCACCAAAGTTATGAGCTGCATCATTTGCAGCCTGACTAATATAATCTTTTCAATTGGGAAACAATGCCTGTGTTGAGTCTAGAAATAGTGATACTGTAAAATGTAGCTTTTGCTTGGCCAATGAAAGTGTTTACTCATTGCCAATAGTTATGAAGCTTACTGAAGAAGCAAAAAAAATATTGATGCTAAGAAGATAAAAAGTTTAACATGAAAGAAATTATTCTCAGCAACTAGCACATAAGAATTTTCTGTTAACTGGTACTGAAGACAAGCATAAAATAGAACAAATGCAGTTAAGAGACTGCAGTGTATAACGATATTTATGATTAATAGTAAGCTTCATGAGTTATCAAAGAAAATTTAGTAAGAGCTTTTAATTTTATATATGTAAATAAAAAACCTCCATAATTTTAACAAATTTGTTATTGTATATATTTTTTTATTGTAAGCATTATTTTAAATTACTTTTTAAATTTTTATAATTACTAGAATTTTGGGGAGAATGTGCATATTCTATGTTGATAGTAATTATTACTGGTTTTTTAAATTTCAATTCTTATTCCGTTTATGAAATAATAATGCAATGAAAGAATGTATGTATTTTTTCCGATATATATATAAGTTTAATATTTACCAATGAAGATTATTTTAAAGAAATTAATTTGTGATAATATAGGTTTTTTAATTGTCTCTATTGTTCTCAACTCATTGGTTTCATTCCATTTGCATAGGTGAATAATTTGCTATCAATCCTGAAAAATTATATACTGAGTTAAAGAAGAGCTGGGATGTTAATGATAAAATTGAGATTGTGTTGTCAATTACTAATGTATCCATAGGCATCCTTTCAAAATTGAAAGTAGTGGTCAAGTTAAGGAATGATATATATATATATATATTGTAACGAGCACAGACGTTCGTTACATTGTTTTTTTTTATATATATTATTAAACAAGTTAAAATAAAAAGTTCGCATTTAAAAACTTTCTTTAAAAATTGAAATTAAAATATCGTCTTAAACTCTTATATATTAAGTCGCACAGATAATGAAAAATTATTAAAATAAAATTTTTATTAAAGAAAAAGGTATTTTTAAAACTAAATTTTAAAAAAGATTTGGAGATAAAATTATATCTTTAAATTTGTCTTGAAATATATTTTTGATTTGGAAAACAGGGTAATTAATTAGAAATGGAAATGATTGTTAATTAGTTAAATTAAAACCAGCCTTGAGCATTTAAATGTAATAACCTCAGTCAGATAGAAAAAAAAACAATAGAAACTGATTAGCCAATGAAAGAAATCCATTTGGGAAATCGGACCTCAGCGAAAGAATCATCACTCCATGACGCAATGTTAATTCAATCCTTGACATTAATATAAAAAGGACAGGTTTTGGAAAGCTTGGTAGTTAGTGAATGAGGAGTGATTGATTATTGACGATGTAACAGCTAGGTGTTAGTGCTGAGGGGATTGAAAAAGACGCACAGCTTCAATCCCTTCAGTTCTGTAAGAAAGGAAGAAAAATGGGCCATCGTTTCTTCATTGAGGACCAATTACACTAAAAAAAAAAATAAAAATCTCCAAAGGATAAATAAATCGATCAACCGGATACAAATCTTCGGACGACGTGGGAATTCACGTGCAAACGGCAAGGAATATACGAAGATGAACTATTTCAATAACCGTAAGACTTTAAAATTTATGAACAGTAAATTAAAAACTTTCCAGATTTAAATGATTTCAATATTATTCTATCTGACCAACATTATTTTATTAATTAGTTATAATTTTATTTAATGTATTTAATTTGTAAAATCATTTCCATTTATTTATTTATTTATTTAATTTTGTTCTTTAAGTTTTATTATGATTTCTGTTTTCCGTTAAATAAATTATAAAAAAATGTTAAACTTAAGTCGGGCGTGAATGGCTGTATCGATTTGTAAAGATATATTAAGGGAGGGTAATCTTGGGTTGTTCATTTCGTAGTTGAATTGGTTCAATGGATTGGATATATTTATGTAATTAGTAGGTGTAATATGAGATCCGCTACGGGCAGGATTATAGATATACGCCACACACCCTCTGTTTGCCTATGGATGGGTTTGTAAGTCGGCAGAATACCGCAGCCCATTCCTATGGAGTTTTTAGTTTATTGATCTACTTGCCCACAGATGTCACATCCCTGTGGGTGGAGAGTCAATGTCGTTTCTATTTCTACATATTGTTCAGATGTACATTCCTGACAATATTGTTGTGTTGTCGTATCATGCTACATTGAATACATGAATGTATCAGATGGATTGGCGCCAGTTGATTGCGAAATGTGTTGCCTAAGGTTAAGTAGGGATAGAATATTTTATTTTTAAATGCAAATCTATGTAGTCGATTCAGGCTCGATCCTAAATAAAACTATTAAATTTAAGTTGTTTATAGACGCTTGCATGGATTGTTTATCGGTTAACTATGTTTTGCGTTTCATATTTGATCAAAATATATAGACATTCGATAAATAATGATACCTTACGGTGAGTATCTAAAAATGTATTTATTCGGATGTCTTTTAAGTTATTGGTGACGATGCAAGTATCTTACGATGAATACTAGAGGGTTCCGTATAATTCCCTATGCAATTGTCAGTAATCAATAATTTTGTATTTTGATCGTTTATGTTTACTTTGAAATGTTTTTGACCGTTGAAATCTATGTAACCGATCTATAGCAACATATTAAACAGGTTTATAAGCCCATCTGTGCGAACTTGATTAAAAATGTAAATTTATAATATAATAGTAACTCAATGTAAAAGAAAGTAAAATCAAAGTTAAAAATAATGTTAAATGTTTAAATGTAAATCACTAAAATAATTTTAAACCTTATATATATGTGCATAAATAAATCTGTTTGTATGATAATTACTGGCAGTGGCTTACTTTATTCTTTTATATACTAGTAAATGATATTATTAAATCTCTGCTATTCCACTGAGCTAGTGACAATGGGCTAACGATCTAAATATGTAAATAAAGTGGAATCCTAACAGCGCGTATCTGCCTACTCTATAAATTTTTCTAGGCTCAAATGCCTAGATGGCGCCCTTTGGTAGTGCGGTGCGGTGCGATGCGATCTACCACTTCGTTTGGATCGTTATAATTGGCGTCCCAAGTGTGGCCTTACCTCAGAGATTGACCCTGAGAAGGGGAATTAATGCTGAAATTTCCGATCTTTAATAAACCACAAATACCCTGAGCAAATTTTATCAAAATGAATGTTTTATCTGCTTACATAAGTCGGATATTTTTAAATTTTATAAAAGCACTGCCAGCAAGAAATTGCGCATATATATTAAATAAAAGAAAGTATAAATAATTTTAAAACTAATTTTTGTAAATTAAAAAGAAAATCAAAAGGTTGCATTGGATATGTCTTTTTTTTGTTAATATATATTTATGCGTTAACGTGTATAGGCGCACAGCCACGGAAGTTTATGATCGAAATGTGGTACCTTACGATGAGTACCGTTGGGAATTTACGTCAGTGTAATCCTATTTATGCATTTCAATCAGTCATAAATAAGTTGGTGGTAGTTATAATTGTGCTGCAAATATACACGTATAAATCCATTATCTTGGAACATATTTATCTCAATGCAACCTTCCTAAATAAGTTAAATAATTTGTTTGTCATGCCGTAAGTAGAAATCAAATGGATAAAATAAAATAGAATTCTCGGGGGGAGGGGTGTTAACGTAAATGGTCCTTAGGTAGGCGATGGTCAACATTTTCTTTTTCTTTTTGTATATAGTTTTTTGTAAAATTATTAACTGAATGTTTGTAAATTTTGTTAATACCGTAATTACTAACCCTAAGTAAAATATTTTTTTTTTTTGATCATTTTTTTTTAAGTAACTTTACTGATATGTAACGAGCACAGACGTTCGTTACATTGTTTTTTTTTATATATATTATTAAACAAGTTAAAATAAAAAGTTCGCATTTAAAAACTTTCTTTAAAAATTGAAATTAAAATATCGTCTTAAACTCTTATATATTAAGTCGCACAGATAATGAAAAATTATTAAAATAAAATTTTTATTAAAGAAAAAGGTATTTTTAAAACTAAATTTTAAAAAAAGATTTGGAGATAAAATTATATCTTTAAATTTGTCTTGAAATATATTTTTGATTTGGAAAACAGGGTAATTAATTAGAAATGGAAATGATTGTTAATTAGTTAAATTAAAACCAGCCTTGAGCATTTAAATGTAATAACCTCAGTCAGATAGAAAAAAAAACAATAGAAACTGATTAGCCAATGAAAGAAATCCATTTGGGAAATCGGACCTCAGCGAAAGAATCATCACTCCATGACGCAATGTTAATTCAATCCTTGACATTAATATAAAAAGGACAGGTTTTGGAAAGCTTGGTAGTTAGTGAATGAGGAGTGATTGATTATTGACGATGTAACAGCTAGGTGTTAGTGCTGAGGGGATTGAAAAAGACGCACAGTTTCAATCCCTTCAGTTCTGTAAGAAAGGAAGAAAAATGGGCCATCGTTTCTCCATTGAGGACCAATTACACTAAAAAAAAAAAAAAAAAAATCTCCAAAGGATAAATAAATCGATCAACCGGATACAAATCTTCGGACGACGTGGGAATTCACGTGCAAACGGCAAGGAATATACGAAGATGAACTATTTCAATAACCGTAAGACTTTAAAATTTATGAACAGTAAATTAAAAACTTTCCAGATTTAAATGATTTCAATATTATTCTATCTGACCAACATTATTTTATTAATTAGTTATAATTTTATTTAATGTATTTAATTTGTAAAATCATTTCCATTTATTTATTTATTTATTTAATTTTGTTCTTTAAGTTTTATTATGATTTCTGTTTTCCGTTAAATAAATTATAAAAAAAAAATGTTAAACTTAAGTCGGGCGTGAATGGCTGTATCGATTTGTAAAGATATATTAAGGGAGGGTAATCTTGGGTTGTTCATTTCGTAGTTGAATTGGTTCAATGGATTGGATATATTTATGTAATTAGTAGGTGTAATATGAGATCCGCTACGGGCAGGATTATAGATATACACCACACACCCTCTGTTTGCCTATGGATGGGTTTAATACAATTCTCTAAGCACCCCCATAAGCCAAGTTCAGCTCTCAAAAGCTCTCAATCCAGCTCCCAGATATTTTTACAAATATATATATAAAATATCTGTATAAAACTTCTGTTTAAATATGCACATAATGCAGTGCAAATATAAAATGCAACTATTGGAAGTATGAGTTTAGTAAAATAAAATATTTATTTTCTCAACTATATCTTTTTCTCTCTCCTATCTGTATAATATTTCTACTTCATTTTATCAGAGGTGCAATATTATAACAAATTATCTATATTGTGTCGTCTACTGACTAGACTATGGATCTCTGAAACTTTTTACAGCAATTTTACAAAAAGTATTTTGTGAAATAAAATGAGAAAATTAAGAAGAAAAAAAAAGAAAAGATATTTAAATCACGGATGGAGAACCTCTGCCCATAGACTAAGTTTATCCCTTAGACATTTTCACAAACACATATAAAATTTAAATATAGATGCAAATATTGAATTAAGAGTTATATAAAATAAAATATTTATTTTTTCAACTGTATCTTTTTTCTCTCCAACCTTTACAATCTACTTCATTTTATCATAAGTGCAATATTCTAAAAAAATTTCTATAATGTGTCATTCTCTGTCTGACTAAAGATTTACAATGCTAATAGCGATTTTTGTAGTTGAACATATAACTAGCAAAAGTAAAACTTGAATTTTACTTCATTTTATTTTTATTATTTTACATTCAACTTTTTTATTATTATTATTAAATAAGGCTGGCTACAGGAGTAAAATAAGGGGAAATGTTATAGAAAATCATGCATTTAAAAAGAAATGGACCAATGAATTTTTTTTATAGAAAGAAATAGTAAATCAATGTACATGATATGTCTGGAAAATATTTCAGTTATTAAGGAATACATTATTAAGAGACATTATTTATTAAACATTCTGACTACAACAAAATTATTGGAGAAGAAAGAAGTATTAAAATAGAAATCTTGTTAAACAAGGTCATCAAGTAGGTGGCGTGTTTTATAAAAAATACAAACAAGTCAGAACATTTTGTGAGAGCAAGTTTTTATAAAAGGCAGAAAATTCTAAACCATTGTCTGAAGGGGAATATATACAAGACTGCATCTTAGCTGCTGTTGAATTAACCTGCCCAGAACATAAAAAAAAATTAAGAATATATGTCATGAAGATAGATTCGGGGCAAATTGGGAAAATTGTAATTAAATGTGGAATATTTATTAAAAATAATTATGTTATTTTATTTTTAATTCACAAGAAAAATGTGGCCCTCATTTAAAAAGGGAAAGTTGAAATAGAACTGCCAATTGAAAAGGTTTCCCAGCAATAATGATTAGAGGTAAAGTAATTACATTTTTGATCAAGTATAACAGGTTAATTTTTTAAGTTGATAATTTTGTGTGGTCTGTGAATGAGATTATAAATATCCAAAACAACCCTTAGCAAAAAAAAAAGTTCTCTACCCTACTCTATGGAATTGTCTGATATATAGTAATTAGGAATTATAATTTGAGTTATTATCATTTTCAATGATTATCGATTCATTGCAGGATGAAGGTCTCTCTCAAAGTTCAATCCATCCTCTTTGATCTCTAGCCTTTTTTTCCCAACTCACTCCAGCACATGTCCTTATTTCATTCATCCATCTCTCATGTGGTCTCTTTCTAGATCTTTTAAAATCTCTTGGAAATTCAGTTTAAGAATTCAATTGCCCATCTGTTATCATCTCTTTTAACAATATGTTCAGCACAACTCCATTTCAGTCTTTTAATTTTTTTAATGATGTTACTAACACCTGTTTGTTCTGTCAATTATGAATTTAATTTTTATCTATTCTTACTCGTAAATTGCATTTCTCTGTACTTCATTAAGTAATATGAAGTCTCTGTGTTGCTCTTCTGTTAAGTATTTAAATCTTAGACCTGTAAGTAAGTACTGGTAAAACACCTTTATTAAAAATCCTCTTTTTCAAATACATAGGCATATTTCTTTTAAATATTAAATTACTTCTACTTTTAGCACTCCAACTAAGTTTAATTCTGATTACTTTCATTCATTATGTTTCCATCTATAATAATAATCTGATCAAGGTATTTGTAGTTGTTAATTTCTTCATAACTCATCATTATCATTCTTTATTTTCTTTTTTTGAGAAAATTCATTGAACATTCCTTTAGTCTTTTTAATGTGTACTTTTAATTCTGCTTTTTTACTTTCAACTGCTAACTCTTGCAACATTTCTTGAAACTCTTGAAGTATTATTTGCAAAAACAACTACAAAAACCTCCAATTACTTTTATTCCCCTAGCTTCCCATTTTAATTCACAAAATATTTCTTTTAAAACTAGTGTTAAAAGTTAGGAGATCTGGAGTCACCCTGCTGTACACCCATCTCAATGTTAATCTTTTTAATATAATTATGTAATCTGATTGTTGCTGCTGCATTTCTATAAATATTTTTCAGAATATGGCAATATTCTAGGTTTATACCTTTGTGATCTGCTGCTTTAATCACAGAAGAAATGATTTTATAATCAAATGCCTTTTATAATATCCTAACCGAATTATAATGGCAACTCATATTCATTGGTCCTTTCTATAACTTTTCTCAATACTTGGATATATATCTTATAAAATAGTTATACAATTGATACGTTTTGATCATTAGCAGCAGTATCAATCTTTATTAAATTTAGTTAAGAAATCTTGAGTTTGTATTATATTTATTTATAAAGGTAAAGAAAATAAAGTTGAAATGGATGGGTTATGCTAATGAAGGGAATTTATTTATATGCACGGATTTATTCATCTGTCTGAGTTTCTACGAGTCATCAGAATTGGCACTATTTAATTTCGTGGTATAATGTTTATATATTCAATTTTAACTTTTAGTTATAATAATTACATTTAGGGAGAATTTACTGTCATATTTCATTATAGTTAATGTTTTTAACAAATGGATTCATGAATTAGTGATGTATATGTATTTGGTTTAACTCATTCTTTTTTTAAAAAAAATGAATACATACATTTATATATATATTAAATAGTTTTGAAATTGTGCAACTGTTTTGCTAAAGAGCGATATTAACAATGCTAGGCTCGTTTATATATATATAAAGTAGCGCCAGAATAATTAGAGATTTTTAAACATTTCTTTAGATCTCTAAGCTAAGCAGAATTTTATTTTCACCAAGATTACTTTAATAATTATGTATTATATAAGGGATTCATGAATTAAGTATATTGGTGATTATTTATCTTTTCAACATGTATATGATCAGGTGGTTCAGCAATATGAGATGGCATGGAGAGCTGCAGGTCGTGTGATAGTCTGAGTTCGAATCCCTTATATATTGTATTATATATGTGCAGGTGTGTATAAACCTGTACACTGTGTGCATGTTTAATTTAAGAAGAATTGTGTATATTCTTTTTTTGATATCCGATTTAGTCATTTACCAGTGATCAGTAAAAAAATATAGGAGACTATTTTTAAAAAAATGAAATTGATAATTTTAAATTAATATTTAATTTTAAAACCAGTTCTCTTCATTCTACTTTAGAACATCTACTACTATAAACTTGAGTAATCAGTGAACACTCCATGATATAATATCTCCAAATCTGGGTTTTGCTTTCTTCAGTGAAGAATAGAATTCAAAGCAGGATCTAATGGACTTAAATGATATTATCAGCCATTTTTTACTCTTTTATATTATTTAATATTTTGCAATTCAAAATACTCTAAAATTTTAAACCCAAGCTAATTCATTTTCACAGTGGTGAGTTTTGTTGGATTTTTAATTTCAAGCTATTATCCTTAACTTTGAATTCAAGCAAGATAAATGTCAGAAATTGTTCTAGGAATGGAGATAGTACTTTATCATCTGCAATCTATTGATTACTCAAGATTATAATAAGAGTTTTTAAGACAAAATGAAAACTATTCTTGAAAGCAGAGGTTATTGATATTTACATCTAATAATTAAATATTAAAGGGATTTTTATTTATCCAATGTTGCCATTGTTGCCAAAGAGAGTGAAGTTAAGATGTCCAAGAGAAATTTGCAATGGGAAATAATATTTCCTCTTTATGAGGAAATAAAAATGGTCACATAAAAATTTGGAAAATGAATTTCATTTACAAAGTGAAAAAAAAAAATTGTGTACGAAGTTTATAAATTGAAGTATTACTCAAATTGAGACCAGCATGTTGTTTCGTACATTATGGTCAAAGAGAAATATTCAGCCAAAATGAAATGTACACAACAAATTTATGCTATGCTAATTAATGATGCAGAAATAAAATATTGCATTCATAAGAAAGTGATAATAACTGGGTATTATCTTCACAATAGGATGTGATCAATGGTAATTCTTTTTATTTTCTTAATGTAATTTTTTCTAGTATTAAATTTAATCACAAAATAATATATCTCACATTAAACTTGTTATTAAAACGAATAAACTGCTTAATTAAAAAATAACTTGAGAAACTGTTTTTATAAGCACTGTAAGTTTGTTTTAAATGAAGTTGGCCAAGTTAGAAAAAAACTTGGAAGCTTGCAAGTGATAAAGTTTAGAGAGAAGATAATTTCTAGATGAATCATGTCAGTTGTCATATTTTTTAAATCTAATAATTGTAAATGTATTTATCTATTCAGTTATATATTGCATTTTAATTTTATATCTTTGATAATAACAGCAGTGTATTTGGATATCATATTCATTCTATGATTGTCACTCATAAATTTATATTATTGGATATGAAAGCATAGTTTGCTACTTCTGTATCATTCAGGCACTTCTCATTGAGAAAATACAGTATCATCTGATCTGAAGAAAAATGTCTTTGCATTTGAAGCATGGGTCCATTTGCTTTGTATATAAACACACACACACATAAAATCATGCAACTATAATGATGAAACATGTATTTGTTAAGTCGGTATCCAGTGTTAAAATTATTGCAACAAAAATTGATTTAAACAAATCCTCACCATTTATAATAAATGTATATAAGATTCTTATAATTTTTATCATTTTCTTTAATATACTCACCGTAATGTTTTATAATACTTATTGAAGCAAAGACTAACATGACAAAAGCAAATTTAGATAAGAAAGAAGTTAATGAAAATTTATTTTGTTTATTTAAATAGAATCATTCAGGATCAAATTTAAATTATTGCAAATTGAAAGTCATATGTCAGATAATACAGTACAGCAATACATATTAGTTTAACTATATTATTGAAACCATACATCGCGTCTGCCAAATTATGTAGTAACTTTTATTATTTTGTTAATCAATTTTCTGAGAATTAAATCTTTTTCTTTTTAAATTGATTATTATTATTATTATTTATTTATTTATGTCATCAGTTTTTCAGAGACTAGCAAAAGTGTTATAAATGATTGATAATTTGTTGCAGAAAATAAGAAATAGTTTTCATGTAATGTTCTATCTACTTGTGTATTTTGCCAAGTTTTTTTTAGTAAAGAAGAATGTTGACAAAACTATATCAAAAGTTTTTTTTATTTATGGTGTTCAGAAAAAAAAGTGTGTATATATTAAACCATTCTCAGCTTTTTTGTGTGTAATAATTTAAAAATAAAATATGATTTGCAATGAATTTTCTTTAACAATCTAGAGCACATTCTATAATACCGGCCAGGTGGCGGGCACCATTTATTTTTTCAATGTAAATTTTTAGTTGGATATTGTTAACCAAAAGACTGTTTTTTACGAGGCTCCTCGTAGACATCTGAAGTCACTCTAACTCAGCCGATTCTTATGCTAAAAAATTCGTTCGATACGTTTTGAAGAGATTTTTAAAAGTTCTGTACGATGGTGACCTCTTCCGACTTATTTTACAAGTAAAAAATATAAAAAAACGCATTTAAACCTAAACAAAGAAAGAACATTATTTGTGATTGATTCTTAGCAAGCTCTCAGCTGAAAAAGACATTCAGATTGGCTGAAAAGAACAAAGAAACCGCCTGATCAAAGAAAATAAAGAAAAACGCTGAGATTTTCATTTCGAATCCAATTTTAAGTATTATAAAATTATATTTATGGAAATTAAAATTATTCTCAGAGAGAATAATAAAAAAACAAAATTATTTTCAAAAAATATTGAAGATTTTAGTACAAATATTGAAGATGTAGTAAAAAGAAATATTTACTTTTCTATAACGTAAAAGTCGATCTTTTTGTTTATATTATAGCTTTTATGTTGCCGAAATTGAATATTTTAGAATAAATAAATAGCAATTTATTTTTGAAAGAACTTTCGTTCTCTTCATAACCTGAAAAATTAATAATATACTTTTTATAAACGTAACTGAGTTGAATTTAATATTATAGGCGAATATGTTTTAACAATAGGCTTTGTCTTCAGTTTGTGAGTTGGCCAATTAAAAGATTTGATTTTTACCTCATACAACCAATCATTTAATTAGCAGTTAAAAGGTTAATAATACACATAATGTACAAAAAAATATTTATTTCAAAAATAAAATTTTAACATATAATTAATGTTTATATTTTTATGCTGTAAAAGTATAATATGCCCTACCATTTGATTACAATATAATACAATAATTTATAAGAAATTTTAAAAATTAAATTTATTTGTATCAGATAAATAATTTTTTATCGTGTTCGGATGGTGGTGGTCACACGTAAAATGGTCTGCGGGCAGGGTTGGGGACCCCTGATCTATATCATCTCACTTTGATAGTTATGAGAAGCGTTTCAAAAACACAAATACTTAATGTCAAGTTTTCAGTTTGTTAATAGCTAGCAGCAATATTTAGCCATTTTCAATTAATTTCAGTTTTGTTTTCAAAACACTGTCAAAGAATGAAAATTATTTTATGAGTAATTTTATCATTTAATTATTAAATGTTTGTGTATGATTTAGTAATGAAATAATAATTCATTATAATTATTTAACAATAAAATGGACCAAATTTTATAGTTAATAGAAAATGCTTTAGCTATAAAGCCTGTCACTAATTTTAAGATCTTTTTGTTATTGTTCATCCCCCCGCCCTTCATTTTTTTTTACTAATATAGTGAAGAGAGAGAGAGAGAAAAGATGTCACTATTACTTTCTGTTTTCTGCATTCTCTTTGGAACATTTTTACTATTGAGAAATTTTTCAATTCCATCAGGTTATCCTAAAAGACTTAAGCAGTTAATATAAACTTTTAAGGAGTCTACATTTATTATCTTTCTTTGTGGCTGAATTTGCTTCATTATATCATGCTACCTTTACAAGAATTATATCATATGTCATAATACTGCACTGACCAATTGTTGACTTATATTTAGATTTATCAGAGAATTGCACAGTGCTGTATTATTTCTTTTTATGATTCTTATTTTTTTAAAAATTTGACTTATTTGGGTAACTTTATATTAATTGTTATTACAACAAGACTTTTGTTGTGAATATTTTTATGCCTATAATTGTTTTTTTATCAATTGTGGTTTGTTTATGCATATTTTTAAAAGCTTAATTGCTGAGGAAATTTAATAATAAAAGTTAATCCATTAAAACTAAGATCAAGAATCTCAAATGTAATTTCTTGGCCTTGTTGGATAATGATAATCTCCAGTGCTTGAATTCTAACTATCATAGGATCTATGTCTTTTTTTTTTTGTCTAATTCAGCTTTGATAATCCACATCACCTGCTAATAGCTTCCACTCAAACAGTCTATTGCTGGACTATATTAATATTGGAGTTATGTCCATTAACAATATATATATATTTAATGTATATTTTAAATATTAACAATATATATATATTTAATGTATATTTTAAATAGTCTTCACAATTCAACATCAGTATTGTTTGTTTCTTGCTTTATTTCTTTTCGTCTTGTAGATAAGATATATAAAAGACTAATATTATTTAAAAAGTTTCTACATTTTCTCAAAATATGGTGCCACTAAAGTCCAAAAGTTAAATATATATATATATATTATTTTTATTTCAGTTTAGTTAAATCAAAACATTTTTTTGTAATCTTAAAAATTAGAAGACAACAGGTTATGATGAAATACCTGGAGAATTTTTTAAAATATGGTTAGTGATATATTAGCTTTGAAAATATTGGTAGTTTTTAAGAATATACAGACTAATGAAATTGTGCCACTAATTTTAAGAATGCTTTTATTATTCCAATTTTTTAAAAATAAAAAAAATAGATAAGATTTCGGTAATTATTGTGGAATATCATTATTATCCATTACAGCAAAGATATTTTTAAAGATTTTATTGAATATGTTACTTCCAGTTATGGATGAATTGTTACATTTATTGTGGTTTTAAATAATTAAGAAGCATTATAGACATGGTTTTTATTGCCAGGAAAATGCAAGAAAAATATTGGAACAGAAGGGTGATTTTATTCATTTGGACAAGGCATTTGATTCAGTTAATTGAACAGATTTATGATATTATTTGAAATTGGTTGATTGTCCACCAAAATTTATTTGTATTCTGCAGCTTCCATATGATAGAATGAGAGAAAGTGTTATTACTATTAGTGGAAAATCTGAAGCTTTGAAAAGAACACTGGCATTAAACAAAGATGTGTATTTGCTTTGTTTTTGTTTATTTTGGGGGTTGTTTGCAGACAGTTAATGAAACAATAATCAAAATGTGATATAGATTTGATGATAAAATTTGTAATTTGAATCGATTAAAAACAAAAACTTCATATTTTTGTATTTTGTATTTACAATATGCTGACGATTGTGCTATTTTTGCCAATTCAGAAGATGATTTACAGAATGTACTTAATGTTTCGAATGCAACATTTAAAGACATTTTATTTAATAATTAATGATCAAAAAAAAGTTTTTATTAGCCAGTAATGGAATAAATAATCCTAAGCAATTTTATCTTGGATAGTTATTAACTTGAGAATGTACCTATACACATATCTTGTAGTTTTATAAATAATATTTAGATGTTTAAGCACAATACAGAGTCACTGTTTCTCTTAACAAATTAAAATTAGTATTACATTACAGGGAAATAACTACTATAACTAAGTTAACTGCATATAGAGCTATTGTTTTACCTAATTAGTGTATTGAAGTAAAACTTTGGACACTATCTTTGCAATATAAAGACATTTAAAAAAGTTTCATTTAAGGATGCTCTATGAAAATTTAAAAATACAATGGCAAAATTATAAAACTATTTAATACGTTTTTCAACTTGTTGGAAAAAGTCCATTATTATTAAATCACACCTTCTTTGAAGTGGATATATAAAATGAATGAACAATACACGTCTTTCTAAAAGGGCATTTTATGGTGAAATTAAGCCAGTTTTCATGGGGAAAGATATACCCAATCTGCAGTATAAGGATTATCTCAAAGAATTTCTAAAGAAATATTAATGTCAGTTTTCTCTATTGGGAAGATATGGAAGAGAATATATTGGAACACTATAATTAGATATAGTGTTGAAGTATTTTAGAAAGAAAGCTTTTTATTAAAGAAATTAAAAGACAGCATTGCAAAGTATCAAACAGAAAAATAGACCAGCAAGATACATGTGTGCATGTTTTTGTGATTCATAGATTGATTTGTATAGTCGTTGCAAAACTTATTTCTAGAGCAATTTTCTTTCTTTCCTTGAAATTAAAAGGACCAATCTTGTTTATGAGTCACTGCTAGATGTATGTTATGTATTTCAGAATGAATTTTAAAAAAGTCATTAATTGGGATTAAATACCTTGTAGTTGAACAATTCTTAAAGTTTCATTTTTTAAAAGAAAATCTGAAATGTCTTGTGCCATGTAAGTTGATGATCATTCAGAAAGTTTTTATTAAAAATATGTTGGCTCAAGTCATATCCAAAAACAAAATTCTGGGGCTATGAGACGTGAAAATTGATTCATTATCATTAAGGAATTATAGAATGTTTTTGTTGTTCAAAAATTTATCCTCAGCCACAGCAAAGCTGTTATGTAATACTAACATGTTCATATGAATTTAATATTTGGTTATGCAAAACAAAATGAATTTGAAACTGTTTTAAGCAAATATATATATATAACTGATATGAAGCTGCGCTGTAATGAATAATGATATTAAAAGAAAGGCAGTATTTAACTTTAGCCCTAGCAGTTATGTCACACAAATAAACAATTGTTAAAAGAGATTAAGAAATTATAAGATCAAGAGGGTTAGTAATTTTGGTTTTTTAATAAAGAATTGCACCAGAGGGCAGCTCTATTCGAAACAAAATAAAAAGTTAAAAAGGCTAAATGAAACTGTTAATAAAAGTTAAATCATTTTTGCTCAGTAATGCGTTTGAAAATTGATAATTAAATGTATATTAATTTCTCCATCAGCTATCTTATTTAACTGAATATTGTCATTAGATGTTTGTGTCAAAAGCATTGGGTCATAATCGTAATGCAGTTTTAAAGATTATAAAATAATGCACATTTTGAGAGGGAATTATATTTTTATCAAAATATGTCATTTAAATAAAACAAAATTTCACGTTAATGGTACAAATCTACACCTATACACACGCATATATATATATATTGTGAAACACATGAGGGAAAACATTTTAATGTTCAGTGATTATATAGATCAAATGATTTCAGCACTGTATTAAAATGAACTAAGAAGTTGCAGCTAAGTCATCAAATTTGTTTTACTATTAATTACTGTCAAGTATCTTTTATGAATTATTACCATGTAATATATATATATGTGTTACTGTGATTGCTAAAGGATATTTACTGTCAAATGATTCCTTTAACATATATAATATATGACGACTCTTGATTAATTCTAATATCCGTTATCAAAAGTCCTTCCTGAATTATTTACTTGAACAATATTCTCATGTACAATCTGTCTATAGATATTGTAATATTATTGAGTATATAGAAGTAGTCGTGTTATCAAAAAAAATCAAGAGGCAAGTCAAATTAAAAGATAGTCAGGATTCCAAATCATAAAAGAAATGTGACTAAACACACTGACTTGCTGCCATTTATAATAGAACTAGATTTTCGCTTGATAGTATTCTGGAATCTTACAAAAAAAAAATCAACTTATATCAATGTGACTGAGTTATCTAAAACTATCAGGGATATAAAATCTTTGTATTAGGCATGATGAACAAAAACATTATCTTTTGATATAAGCTTGGGAACTTAATGGGCCACAAGTGATTCAACATCATAGGTTACACCATAGCTGAAGATAACATATAAGTCTATCAGAAATATAAAAAAAATCCAAAGATTTTTAATAATGTCTGATTGCTATACCACTTATCCATTTCCAAATTGGTGATGCAGATTATTGCTATTTATCTTATACTCTAAGATGCATAGGAATTGAACAGACCAAAGAGAAAGTCAGCCAATAAACAAAGAAAACTATTTAGAAAATAACGATGAAAAGTTGGAGCATATATTTAGTAAGAATGCTGTTAATGCAATTTAGAATGCCAAGTTTATTTGGAATAAGGCCTGATAGAAATATTTATGAATAAATCATTAAGAACTAATTTCTCTATTTTATAGCTAAATTTAATAAAGTAATAAAGATTAATAACAGATTATAAAATAGATATGAAAGTTATATGTTATATATATATAATGTGATTCTGCTGTTGTTATGAGTGAAAAAGGAAACTGACCTATGTGGCAAATATTAATGAGGGAGAACTTTTCTTTATCAGTATTGATGTTATCTTTAAAAAACCCAGGAATCTGTAGTGTCTCAGAAGGAGCAGTGAAATCAGCATCATCATGTTTCAGATAAACCTTGAAGTGAGACTGACCCAGGAGGAAAAAAAGTCTCCATCAAAGAATCTATGTTGTTGTCATCAGTATGAATAACATAGAAAGAGATTGTCCAAGAATTTGGAAACACCTTAGTTAATATGTAAAGTACAGAAAAATTTTAATTAGGAGGAAGGAATGTAAAATGATTTACTGAAAAAATAATTTGATTGAAATAACCAACTAATTACTTGTACAAATAATCAAAATAAAATTAATGAATTCAATTTTATAATGAATTTCATCAGTTTCTTATAAAAGAAATACTTTAACACCAAATACCAATATTACCATAACTGATACAATGTTAAGAATGTGATGATTCTTCTATAAATATACATGATTTAAATCATTAAACATACTAGGTTTTTGCCAGTTTTTCACTTTGCATCAAATACTGGCTATTGTAAGACTATATTATACAATGCTGTGTAATATATATGTTGAATTTTCTACCTAATCATATAATCATTTATTGAACCTGATTTATCGTGTGTTGAATATAATTTATTATTAGTTTATTATTATCCTTGTTAATCACTTAATAAATTATTAAATAAATTGCAACAGATGAAGGGTTTCTTGAATATCAAGACATCCCTTTAAAAAAAATGATTGAGATCATTTTTCAATATTATTAGAGTTTATTTAGCATATGGTTTTTTTTTTAAAGATAACTATTTGTAGGCAGGCTACCATTAATCTTAAGATAGCTATCTGTAGGCAGGCTATCATTAATCTAAATATTTTTAATGCAAACACTTATAGTATCCCGACAAAATTATAAATTATTGTTTCGATTTAATATTTTAATTATAACTATACATAAAAGGATATTGTCTGGTTTTTAAAAAATTATATTGTTATTAATAACAAATTTATACAATATACAAAAAGTAGTTTTTACACCATTATCTCAGACATTGAGCTCACTATTTGACCAAAATTTTCATAAATCAAAAATCGTCCATAAAAAGTAAGCAATTATAATGAATTTCTATCAAAAATAACATAATTGTTATCTTAAATTTAAAATATATAAAAAGTTGATTAAAAAATGTTTGAAATTGAAAAAATTGTTAATTAATGATTTAAATATTTTACTATGCATATTAATAATAATAAAAAATATCAACCCATGGATAAAATATATAGTACAAAAAATAGTTATTATTTTTTTTAAAAATTATAATTTTTTCATTGACAGCCAACCTGCCATTTTGATATTTATGTAGAGAATGATATTTCCTAAATTATGATACTTCAAATTAAATTAAAGCACTGTAGAAAGAAAATTAATTTAATTCAACATACACTTTAAAATTTATTTTCAATACACTTTATGTTGTATTATTAAAGTTATTTATTTTTGCAATATTTAACTAATAATACTTTGAATTTTTTTTGTAGTAATGGTTTTTCTTAAGCAATAGTTTATGAATTTATTTATTTTACATAAGCACAGTTATTTTAATTACTCTTATTGCATTGCAAAATGTATACCATATAATACTAAATCAACCGTGCACTTTACTATTGTGTTACACTATGCTTTATTTACCACCCTCTTTTGCAGTTTACAGTTTTGATTGCCCCAGCAATCTTCTTCAGAACTCTTATATCTCCTGCTTTATTTACCACCCTCTTTTGTAGTTTACAGTTTCAATTGCCCCAGTATTGGCCCAGCAATCTTTTTCAGAACTCAAGAGTTCTGAAGAAAATTGCTGGGGCAATTGAAACTGTAAACTGTAAAAGAGGGAGGTAAATAAAGCATTGTGTAACAGTAGTAAAGTGCATGGATGGTTTAGTATTATATGGTACACAGTCATTTTAATAATGTAAAGGATTACATCTTTTTTTTTTGCAATACTAATTTTTTTTTATATTTGCAATAAAAGCTGCTATTATTTTGAATATGTCAGAAACAAATTGCAAGATTATTGATTTAAAATTAAACAAATAAATGATAAACTTATGTTTAATAATCTTTAGATATGTAAAGTTGTCTATTAATAGCATAATAAACAAATTCATATTTTTTTTCCAAAATAATTTGCAATTATGATTATATTCTTTCCTGCAGGCAAAATAATATTCATAAGAATTTTACCCCATAATTTATTGAATGAATATATTTTAGCTAATGTAAAAATATTTTAAAATTTATTATTAATCCACTTTTACTATCTGTGATCAAACTATATTTGATTATCTCTTGGGCTGCATGAAATTGACCTTTTTGCTTTTATGCTAGCAATGATGAATATCTTTGTTACTTTGGATATGGCATGAATAAAATCACTGATCATCTTGTATGGATATCAATGAAAAAAAGATGAGTATGTTAGTCATATTTTAATTGTATAATCAAAACAGAATATTGCATATTGTATAATAAATAAGTTCTATACTGTATATTTTTAGTATGAATATTGCATTTTAACCTCAGATGACATGATTTTAAGGCAGTAATTATTCTTTGAAGTCATCAATCTTAAAAAATCATTGCCATTTTTAAAAAATGATAAATGATTTTTTTAAAGATAATTATAACAAATAATTGTTTGTAAATCAAAATACTGGATAGACATTGATGATGGTCACTTGCAATGAATTCTTATATAAAAGTCCATTATATTCTGGATTAAAGGTATATTTGTATATATAAATACAAAATGTAGAAAATAAAATGCCTGTATACTTAAATTTTCAACAGAGTTTGGATTTATAATGAGAGAGAAAGGTTTATTTTATTTAAATCCAAAAAATTCACCATAGATTTGACACTTATTAAATAGATTGTTTATAGTTAATGTTCCACAGTCATTTTTGAAACAGATAATTGTGGTGTCCTTGATTAGTCATGAATTTGTTGAGGCTTGAGTAATGTCTAGAAAGATCTAATCCCACTAACTTTATTGCTGTATCTGCAAAAAGAAATTTGTTTGGGCCTTATAAACTATCCATTTCTTACACTATTATTTTTTAGTTGTTTAAAATTTTTTTTGATCAACCAACCAGAAAGAAGATCTTAATTAAAAGCATGTTTTAAGTTGTAAAACTATATCTTCCTATAATGCTATTTATGTAAGATAATGTTGATGCAACAATGAAAGAGTAAAAACTGAGACTAAAACTAAGATATGAACAAGCATGAAATCAGCCTACAGCTTTAAAAAAGATAAATAATTGAACTATTCTGAATTTATTTGTTACATAATGCAGCACAATATAAAAGCATTGTCTTGTTTTATCACCGCATAATGATTTCATATTGTTAAAATAGTCCATCTCTAGTTTTAAATTTATTTAGGTTTTGTTGCAAATGAGTAAATTGTTCATCTCTCACATGCATTTTACTCAAAATGAAATAAATATACAGTGTATGTCTAGAGAGGTAATAATGTTTTATTCTCTCCTTTGATTATCAGTTGTGATTATTTGTTATACATTTGAGTAAAGGTTAAGTCTTTTATAAATCAGTATCATCCAAAATGTCTCTGTTTGAAACAGCTTCTGTATTTCGTTGTCTTCCACTATGAATGTGAAGAATATGTGTTTAAATTGTCTGTAGATCTGTACCCATATCTGATCAGACATATTTGTGACTGATCATAAAATTTGTTTCCACTTTTCTAT
This sequence comes from Epiperipatus broadwayi, assembly GCA_028023455.1. NCBI lineage: Eukaryota > Metazoa > Onychophora > Udeonychophora > Euonychophora > Peripatidae > Epiperipatus > Epiperipatus broadwayi. The sequence continues at coordinate 132,919 of JAQFVV010006517.1, read as the reverse complement.
CAATATGAAATTAAACTAGTTTTTTCTGCTTCTTTATTTTTGCCTGCCTTCAATAACAAATTTTCAAAGACATAACTTTACACTTACTTTACTCTTCCTTCAATTCAATCATTAGTAGAACATATTTTAATTTTATAATATATAAAATAAATTTTAAATTCTACATTAAGTGTGACTATTAAGATTAGTGAACAATAAAAGTAAATAATTATGGTTGAAAGAAGGCAAGATTTTCTTTGCCAATATATTACTAAAAATCATTGCTTCTCCTAGATTCTTAATATCCAGTGAAAAGCTGTTGTTTTTTTGTTTTTTGTTTTTAAAAAAAAAACTAGTTGTGAATCAATAGTTTTTGAAAATGACATGAAAATGTTGAAAGATTTTTCAAATGAATATTAAGAATCTAAAAGATAAACAACTATTCTTAATGATGCATTAGTAAAGGAAGTCTGTAAATTTCCTAAGCTATAATTTATATATATAAAGTGAAAGAATTGTTTGATGTTCTTTGCACTGCTGGATAAGTGTCATCCTATGTGATTTGAGAACTGATTGGTATATAAGTATATATAGTGCATCAATATACATTCCTGTCCAATTGTTGGTATATTTTTTTATTAAAGAAAAAAAATATATCTAAGAATAGATAAGAGTTTAGCAAGCATGTATAGAAAACATTTGATATTTATCAAATAATTAATTTAATGAAAACTAATATTTGTGTTTCATATCTATGTGTACACACCCATATAACATTGGCATTACTTATATTTGTAAATTTACAATTATTTGTTAATATTATAAATAAATAATATCAATTTTATCTTTTCTTAAAGATGGATGGATAACAAACCATCTTGGGAATCACATTTAATAATATGTAAAACAAATTGTTTCCACTTGAAAACCAGCTTTCATCTTAATGAAGTTCTGATTGAATACAGTAAATTATGAAAATGCACAATGAAATTTTTAAGATGAATTTCAGAAATATGATGGAAGATAGCTGCATCAGGATTTCAGATACCACAAGTGCTAAATATACCCTCCAACTCAATAAATTACTTGACCTTAACATTGAGGATATACTGAAATCAAAAATAGTGAAATCCCCTACAGAGTAATTGTTTGGTATAATGTTTTTGTTATTGCATTTCAGAAGATTCATCATTCTTTTAATAATACATATTTTCATAAAATCTTAGATTTATATTGATTTTTATAAAATGCATTTTAAACATGATATGGTTACCTATATTATAAAACATTTTGTAAATGAAATACTTTCAGTGAAGATGTTTCAAAGAGTATGGCAAATATTATCCAGATAGATGATATTTATGTATGCATTATTTACAAACTTCCCAATAAAAACTGCCTCTTTCAAATATTCTTTAAACCTTTACTTAGGAGATTTGAATTATCATAATAGTTTTTAAGATAGACAATAAAAGATCAAGAAAAATTGTTACTTTTTAGAGTGAATGGATTTAAACAATATATAGTTAGTTTATGATATCAAGCAAAGAAAACATTCCAGCCAACATAAAAAAGAAAGAGATCTCCCAAGATTTGTTTTGCTTTAACAAAAAATGGTTAATCATTACCTAATAATTTATTGATATTGGGTCAGTTTTGCCATAGTCAATGTAAGCCATATGTAATTACTCCTGAAATTCACATTCTCATTGTTGAAAATTATTTTATTCTGAGACAGAATTTAAGGAAAGCTGATTGGAGTTAAATATATTGAATATTTTGAATGGAATATTAATAATCTTCTCAATTTCCCCTTTCTTATGGTAGGTTAACAAATTCATAATAATTGCAGCTAAAAGCCCATTTTGTTCTTCAAGAATATTGAAAATAATTTGTTCTAGGTTGGACTTTTTTATGGTTAATATGTGTCTTCTGTAGATCCAAAAAGTGCTGACAAGCTTAGTAAATCAATGAATGATATTAAAAACAAAAGTGAAGAGAATCTACAGAAAAACAAACTTTATAAGAATCATTCGAAAGACCCTGTCATTTTTACATAGGATTGATGATTACAAACGTATCTTTAAAAGAACTCTCATTGTCACCACTAATGAGATTTTTAGTCATATATAGAATAAGAAAAAGAATCACAATAGAATTGTAAACTTCTTTTTCACAGTGTTTCTTTAATACATTCTAATAAAACTAATAAATATTGGTGAACTTATTTTTGATTATCTTAAGCCAGAAAAATCCTGGCACAGATAGCATACTTTCGTAATTTAAGAAAAAAACAAAAGTAGAACTTAAAGCCAAAAATATGATTATTAAAAACTGTTCAGTAATATTAGTCATACAGAGACTATTCTAAAAATTTGATATAAAAGTAAAACTAAAGAACATTTAAAACCAATAAATCAAACATATCCAAAAATTGTCATCATCATCATCCTCTTCTTTCAAAGGACTTTATTTGATTATGAGAAAAGGTTTCAGTTTTCCTGTTAAACCACCACTGGTCAGTAAAAAAAAACCAAAAAACTGTAAATCTTAGGTGAAACAGAATAAACCAGATTACAGGGATTGGAAGAGCCTATAGGTGGTTTGCAGAGGTTATTATTGTTTGACTTGCAATAAGCTTAGGATTTTTTTCTCGGGTATATAGTCCATGGCCATTGCAAAATCATTTCTACTAGTTGGTAAATAGGTATGTCTTAGCTTGTGTAAAAACAAGGAAAATCACTCAAATCCTATTTGGCAAGCTTGGTAAGTACTGCTTTCTGTATTACTATTTTTCCTCCAATGAGTTATTTATTTAAAAGGCTGTTTTATTTAATTGTTTAAAGTAGACTACTGACTAAAGCAATGAATATAATAAATAAAAATATGTATTATATTCAAGTTAATATATTTATGCAGAAAATTGGAAAAAATATAAAAATAATAACTTACAGAATAAAAAAAATCATATGGATTTTGTTATTGTAAATAGCTTTATAATTCTCTATAATTTATTATTTTACATTATTTCTAGATGATTTAATTAATCTTGAGTGTGTGCTGTTCATAAATATTTTTTTAAATGTTTAAAAAATTGTATTCTTTTACAGTACAGTTATAGATTTGTTAATATAATTTTTTGTGTCACACAATGTTTGTACATAGATATTCAAATTCAGTCTCATATATGATAGAAATTTCTAATATAATAATGTGGATTTTGAATTAACTATTCACTTCACTTGAGATCTGTTATTGCACATTTTAATATTCAGTCAGATAGAGAGAAAAATCATAAGCCTACCTTTTTTTAGCGGTAACAAATAAACCAGTCAATTTCTGAGTAGTACTAGATATATTTTTTTTACCTCTATAAAATGCAAGATGATGAGTAAAATGTTAGTCTATAAAGCTTGAAAGAAAAATAAATTTATTAGGATCTGCAAACTTTCTTCACAATCAAATTGTTTATTATAGTACAACACACAGAAAATGTTATCTATTAACCGAATAAACAAGAATCAAATTAAAATACTATTACATTTTGTGTTCTTCAAAAAATTATTTAAAAAAATTTTAAAACTGAATAAAAAATTATTTAATCAAAAAATTTTCGCCTCTTTAGAGATTTTTTTTTATTCACTTGATACCAAAATCCCAAATCTTTTGTTATTATTAAATTTTGTTTTGTTATTTTTTTTGCTTCTAATTTAATAAAAAAATATTTTTTTACAAATATTATGTTTTATTTTAATATATCTTGTGTGAAGATCCATTTTATATATTGAAATTTCATTTGGCTATCACCTGGCTATAATTTCATGAATTATATGTGTTCGTATTTTTTATTTATATATTTTAATAAGATTAAAAAAAAATTTTTTTTAGTATGCGATGATGATGATCACTACATAACCACTATTTGCAATACCTGGACAAATCATGTAGAATATGAAATGAACATGGAATTAATATGCAGACCAGACAACATTATATATAAAGAAATTAACACAAACTATTTAAACAAATAACAAAACAATGATTTATTTACAAAATATTATAATTATCAGACAAGATATAATGTACTTTTATTCTAAACATGCTTACATTACCAACTAAATGTTAAGAATTTATGAAAATTTTCTTTATAATTTGATTACCTTCATGATTATAATTTAATGACAGTAATGATTGTAATTATTTTTAAATTATCCAAAATTTATTTTGATTAATTTTAAAACCTTAATCTTTCAATTATATATTATAATACTAACGTGATTATATGATTAAGCATGCTTAAGAGTAAATTCTTGATTTTTAATACACCCTGGATATAATCCTATGTATGGTCAACTCTTACAAATACAATACATTTATTCCTATCTTTAGCTTCATAGTATAATCATATATATATATTGTACCGGTAAAATCACCATGCTTAATCACGCACAGTAATCCGAATTCAAACCCAGTCCACGTCTAGGAATAAATTCCAAAACGCAAACCAAATTCAAACCCAAACCCCTGGCATGACCAACCGATGAACAACGCAACAATGGTACGTGGTTTTCCCTTTACTAGCTCGTCGGAAAACACAGACTAAATTACCCTACAATCAGTTATTCATATATATCTTATATTCGAGATATTGGTACGGTTAATAATTCAATATATATTTAAGTTGTCGATACAGACAGCAGGTGCTTAACTAGATTTCGAGAGTAATAAGACAAGAGAGACAAAAATAGATTAGATAAATTTTTAATAATTATTGAAATCATTGAATACTATGTACAGATACGGTAAAATTTTCATACGTATATTTCTAATAATTTGCTACTAGTCCTTAATAATCATTTTAGACTGATAGACAAAACGCATGCCAATATTTATATGTTTTAAATGGTCGTACGAGTTGATATGAGAATCAGAGGAATTTGAGCATTTAAAATATTTAATTCCTATTTTATATTAAGTTGTTTGATTTTAATAGATTCAAACCATTACGTATACGGATAATTGGAGGAGGCTTTATATAAGAATATATAATATAATAATGATGTACTGATGGTTGCAGAGCTTAAGATATACTACAATAATAACTTGCGGTGCATTGACGGAAGACCGGGCGGCTTGTACTTTGACAAGTCTTAATGCCCCCAAGTAGATCCGGGACACTACAACCAGCCGGGATCATTTTCGAACCCCGATGATCCAAGAGATTATCTGGAGAAGAATTTCTTTCTTTCCAATTGGTAGTACAAACGAGACGCCAATTTAGGCGAAGGAAAAGGCACTGCCACAGTAACATCAAGGAAGAGTGATCGGAAGTGGACTTAAAGCGAAACTATATAAAACCTTGATTATCTCTCCGTAACATTTTCTACGCAACAATCTGATATGACTATTCAAAATAAAACATGGCGAAATCAAAAGATCACAAAAGTAACGATTAATTAATTTCACTCTGAAACCCATAACTCCCCAGGTTGTTCGGAAGGTAATAATAGTAACAAAAATATTCACTTTATATTATTACTCCGTTCATATATAAAAATAACATAATAAAAATTTAGACTTTATTTTATATTTGTTATTTGGAGCAAAGATTAAAATATCATTTTAACAAAATAAAAGGAACAATACAGGTACTTGAATATTTCTCAACTCAACATAAACGAACCAATTTTTTTAGTTCGATAAAAGAAAATTACTTTTAAAATGAATATACTAATAATACTATGAAATAAACTTTAATGGCTTTAACTAGAGTTGAAAAATATTATTATTGGCATCGCTTTGTTTGTAAATGTAAGTAATAATAAAAATATAAGTATATTCACTAATGAATTACTATTAGGCACAAAATATTAGTAAATTATCATCTAAAGACTAGAGCACAGAAATATTAGAGAAGAAATTTACTGACAGGCTTTAGTGTAACATTTTAACGAAGGAAAGCAAGAAATTTACATGTAATTACTTAGATTAATTCATAACAGATTAAATAATAAAATTATTAAGCTTAGAGGAAAGTTAAAAAGTTCATGTAACAAGAATTACCATTCTTCTTCGTCCGGCTTTTCTCCTTGCGGTAATGTTTATGCAGAACGTAGGCGTGCATTTTGGATTCCTTAGAATGGCATGATTAATTTAAAGGTTGGAATTGAGACAACTGGAAGCACAGGAAACATTATGGATCAGCGGCTCGAAAGATTTAAATCAGCAGAACAGGGATCAGCTTCTTGGACTTAGCCCAACATTATTGCAATTCACCGGGCAACTTCTTAATCACAGTTGAGAGGATTTCTCTGGCACAACTACTTTGCTGTAGCCCGAGACGGTCTACCCACAGCAAAGTCAAAAAGTAGAGTCCCCTAGTATATTATAATATAAGATGGCTACGGTTGATCACTCTGCATAGTTTTTGTTCATGACTCCGCCTCCTTTGATTTTCTGGCCTCCAGCAATATCTAATTTTGACTATACAATTGCATTCGCCTTTCTTGATAAGAGTCCTACATTTCTCATTTCCATTGTTTGATTTACATTTATTTCTAAATTCAATACATGATTCTAAATTGACAAACTAAATAATTACATAGGAATTCGTGAATACAAAATTGAAATTCATTATCTTAACTTTCAAAGTACAAACTAATTATTCTATACATTTTGTACACGTAAGATTTGACTAAAAATACCGATCAAAGGAATGTGACTTTTGATCAGTATTTTTAAATGACTTTGTATAATTTTGAAAGATTTAAAATTAAAAAAAAATATACACGCAATGAAACTTTTAAATTGAGCGAATATAAACCTACAAACCACACACACGAATATTATTTATCATGATTTGTAATATTTATACTTGTAATATTTACATTAAATTCTTTTAAACAAAGCATAAAATAACTAACTTAAATTTATGTGGCCTGGAATAGAAAAGCCTCATTGCGGGTAAATAGTGATTTAGAATTACCGTACTTCAAAATGAAAACTATGAAACTAAGATCGATCCTTCGATCTGTCTGTTTCAATATATATATATGTCCAGTATGGGATTATTATAATTAATACACCTTTCTTAAAATCATAATTATAGGAAGTGAACACTTAAATCCAAATCCCAATTTAGTAATAACTCAATTAATTAACATGGGATAGTCCTTTTGGATCCCACCTCAAATTCAGCATTAACCTATGTTTAATTATGTGAGTTGATTCTTTATATATCCAACTCTAAATTTTTGAAAGAAAGTAGGAATAAATTCACCATCTAGATATGGAATATTTTAACATTCAACATTAATCTAAAAACTGCATTTATATTATAAATTTTAACACACATAAAATCTAATTTAAAATAATTAATGGGAGGGCTAATTTACATACAAATGAGCTCAATCAAATTTCAAAATAAATCTTTAGTTTAATTTAAAACTCTAATAATTATATAACCACTCCTTATTTCTAACACTTGGGCACTTCACATTAAATGTTTTACACATATGCAGATTTTGTGTATTTAATATGAATATTGTATTATTGATTATTTTATCTAACATTATATATTTTTGACAATTTTCACATTTAAAAAAACATTTGTTGTTGATTTTTTTTTTAGAAATGAGATAAAAAAAATTATAATCATATGTTTTGGGTTTTAATTGTTTTAAATGCAGTTAGAGTATTTATAGATGTTATTAGCAAATGCTGATTTTTTAAAAAATAAAACATTGACTTTTTCATTTAATCAATCAATTAAATAGTACATTATATAAACACTTTATACATAATAAAATAAACAAAAAAAAATCTAAGAATTAATATATTCTTAAGAGATGATAAAATAAAACTTAAAATGGTTTAATATTAGTCTAATTAATAAACAGATTTCGTTTTCTTTTTACTTGTAATGTAGCATACAGGTTTGTGGCCAGAATTCTCTTGTTAATTCATTGCGAGGATTTTTATGTGAGCTAATAGTCAGCCCTTGTTGGCATACATTAGTTGATTCCATTTATAACCACATTATTTTCTTTACAAATTAAATGTTCTGCCTTTTATCAGTTTTCTGTCCATGAAATTGCTATTTGAGGTTTGGACTTTTTTTTTTCATTTTGATTAGAGATTCCTTTAAACTAGCTTGGTCGTCAGAAGATTCAGCTTAGATTTCATGCAGCCTACAGTTTTTCTTTTACTCAATCATCCTAATGGTGGTTTAATCAAGCTTGAATTACGCAAGAATCCAGGCAATAATTTCAAGAAAAACTGACTATATATACTTTTGATCTCTTATTTATAACACCTTGAATGAGTTTAATTTTATTTTAATTACATGAATTTTCAAAATATTATAATTATTTAATTGACTGAATTTTCAAAACACTCTTAATTATTTAATTCCTTGCATTTTTACCTTATTGTTCAAATCTCTTAACTCCACTTCAAAATGCAAATTTAAATTTAAAAACATACTTAATTTTTTTTAATTACTTTATTTTTAATCTATTTAAACTAAAATGTAGATTATTTAATTAAACTATTAAAATGTATTTTTTTAACACTAATATACTTAATTTTGTTGTTTGCAGTACATTCCTGTCAACATGATTTTAGACATATATTCTTACAATCTTTGATAAAAGAAACAGTTTTAACCTAGTTTATATAATTTTACTAATTTCTCTTAATTTTTAAACACTTAACAAACCCTACTACCTTATTTGTAATTATTTGAAAACAGGCCTTTTAATAATATATTATAAAATTTGGACATCTATTATTATTATTACTTTTAATACTTTATTTTAAGATATTTTTTTATTTTATATAACTTTTTTTTAAAACTTTTATTCTACTATATTTATTATCTATCCTCACAACAACTGAAAAACAGCTGATTGCCATGTACCAGATCACATGGATGGCAGTGAAATTCAGCACTTGAGGTAGATGCCTCATTGTCTTATTGATCAAGTCAAAGAAATCAGAAATATATATAGAAATAATAATAATTGCAAAATTAGCATAGTAAAACTAAATGAAATTCACATAAAAAGAATTTATATATATATTACCTTGATTTCTCTTGCACTAGTGATTTTCTATTTATGATGTGTGCAATTTGGTATATATAGTAATTCTGGAAAAGATCATTTCTCTTACTAAAAAAAAATTCTATCTTTTTTTTTTATATTATAAAAAAGATATTTTATTAAAGGAATCAGTATAAAAGTTAATGATAAGCTACACATACACTATATCATATACAATGTACCTCAGTGAAAGGTGGCTGGTTCTCTTTTCAAGACACATACAGTGCTATCTTTGAATAGTTGCATAGTTTAGCTATTTATCACAAAAATTTTAAGGTGCTAGCTTGGATGGATCATGAGTTGAACATAAATGCAACTGTGTTTTATATCTTCATAGATTTTCAGTTCTCACCATGTCATTGCAAAGTCTTGCAAATCATTTGAAAACATTCTTGTGATTCATAGCTTTATTGCCATATACAGCTTGAATCATTTCAAATGTTTCTATAGTAATTTTGCCGAATTTAAAACAAAAATTTAATGCTAGCATATTATTTCATCATAAGTTAAGATACAGAACAACTGACATGTCTTATTACATCTGTGATTCAGACACAATAGCATTTTCATTTTTGTGGTGAATACCTAAACTATGTTGCTACATAACACATACTGATTCAGATAGTACTACTGATAGCTTGGAGACAGGAGCAAACACTATTTTACTAAATACACTATCATATAGGTTATTATTTATAATCAGCACATAAAGATTTATTTGATTAATTCAAATTATCTTAGGATTTTTTACCCATCCTACAGATAAATATAACAAAAGACACCCCTCCCTCCTTTGCTCACTGATGGTGAATAGCTGCCTGAAAGAAAAATTTACATGAAAAAATTTCATCTATTACCTGGAAATCTCAAGCTCTGCTACATCTTTGAATCCCAAGTAATGGTTATTAGTTTTAACTCTAACTACTGTATTATAAACCTCCGTTAACACTTGAGTGAGTATCGGCAAATATAGGGGAAATAGTTTCAGAAAAAGATAGTATAAATAAAAGAACAGATAATGCATGATGAACCTGGTAGTAAGGCTTTGAAATGGTAGTAAGTGATAATATTACTATATCACCATAATCAGTTCTTATTTCATTCAGTAACACCATTTGGAGGTCGGGGCACAAGTTCCAAGGGATAGTATTATTTAACTGCATCTCTATCTATAGATATATGTGCATTTATTTTTGCATGAAATTTAAAATATGTTTTTACTTCAAAGTGTATTGTATATGCATATAAATTCAAGCTTTTCATTATTTAAAGGAGTAATGGCTAAAAGAATATAACTATGGGGAGTTTAAAATATGTATTGTAGATGAGTTTTTTTTTTTTTTGCAAAATTTTATCTCTCCCTACCCCCCCCCCCCTTTTTTTAAAAAAAAAAAAAAAAAATTCAGTATTGCAAAATATCTATGAATTCCAGCAGTGTTTTCTGTAAGAACTCTTGGTGTCATCCTTTTGCGATCCTACGTTGTGATAAAAACATCTTTGTTAAAGTCATTTCTTTTAGTGGTTGGTTGATTTATGACTCTAGAAATTTCTCAAGAAGAAACAATAAAGAAACAAAGACATTGGTAATGACATTTTAAAAGAATTCGAAAGAAGAAAAAAAAAGTATGCTTACGTCTGATTTGTAAAATAATATTTTTTTTAAAAAAAATATGTGACTGATTATAGTTAATAAATTAAAATGTAATTAAATATATTAATTAGAAACAAGTTGAAGCTTGTTTTGATAAACTCTTTGGTTAAGTCATAAGTAGACACCAAAATAAGGGTTAAAACAATTTTTATTTTAATGAAAATTTTTCATGCTTCACTGCAAGCAAAAATCCTTCTTTGGAGGTCAGCAGAGTAAAAAGAATTGTCTCAACCGATCAGGCATCAAATAAAACTTCATTTTTGCTGAAAATGAATCGTAGCATTTTTCAGAAGACTTGTTTCTGAAAACTACTGCAGTTTGAAAAGTAGCTATTGAAATATAAAAGCGTTTTTTTTTTTTTACTTCTCACACCCACGCATACTTACACGTTTGCATATATAAAATTATATTTTACCAGAGTATCTGTATGCCAACAATTATTAAAGTGCTAAAATCTAAAGCTGCTTAGCTGAGCTTTTGATTCTGAGCATCTTTATCTAAACTAGATGGAAATGTATTATGGAGAACTTTTATATATACTCATTATAATAAACTTGTTGAATGAAATTTTATTTTTTCTTTTGTTAATGGCATATTTTTCCAAATTTCTTTTATTTGTGATTTTTATTACTTGTCACTATGGCTGCCAATGCAGTGTGCAGATTTTATGGGGGAATTTTTGTAATAGAGCGATATTTAGAAAAGCTTTGGAAATGGTGTTATATGGTTACATTTAGCAGAGTGGCATTAAATATTAATATAATCAAATATGTTAAGAATTAAATATTTTGATATATGTATCTTTTTTAAAAATTATGGTTTTTAAATAATTCTATCTTACTTGAATTTGAGCAGTAGTGAAACTGAAGTAGGGGATAGACAGACCTGCTTTCAGAACACAATTTTTAAATATATTTGGATAATATGGATCAATTACAAGTTTTTATATAGATAAAAAAAAATCATGAGTCCAAATCCAAGGAAAAGCATATTAATACAACAAGTAAAAAAAATAATATCAGTATTAAAATGGAAAAAAAGATAGTGTCGGTTTTAAAAATAAAGAAACATTTTGAGGCACCATCAGATTTGATTCCAATACCTTATATTCCAAGTACAAATGCTGTAATCATTGCACTATATCAAATAATCTTTACTTTTACTTCTGAAAGATATGACAAATGTAATTATCTACTATATGCCTACTGCAAAACTGAAAAAAGACATAAGGCTCGAAACTGGTTTGGGGATAAGAATAGTTCTAGATAAAGATTTTAAATGCTTACTCTTGCAACACTGATGGAAAAGCTTGTTTAGAACTATTAGTGCACTCATTATATTATATTATTATGAGACAATTTTTAAAAATAAGCTTATTTTTAAATAAATTTTTAATGGTAATGTGATTTTTTATACATTTTGCAGTGGTAGACTATAATATTTGGTATGTTTCAAACAATGGTCACAAGACTAAGCAAAAAAAGAAATCCTCTTATATTTAAATTAAAAATATTTACATATAAATTTTATTATTTATCATGACAAAATAGTGCCTTCGGTTTAGTACAATGGTAGAATATATAATATTTATTATATTTTGAACAATTGTGGAAAGACTAACTTAAAAAAATAACCCACTTATATTTAAATAAAAAAAATATTTGCAATCAGAACATATTTCTAATAATGGAGCAATTCAGAAATCTAAACATTTTCATCAATATATAAATTTGATTAATTATTATGGCAATTTGGCACCTCCATTAATGGAGTGCCTTTGTGTCTTACACAACCTGCACACCCATATGCAGCGACTTTGAATGTGGCAGTAGATGTTGTCTACCAATTCTGGTTATTAATTATTCTCAAGTTGTTTTTAGAATTTTTATTTAATAATAGGAGACTTTGGAAATCTGTATTAAATTATTTATTCATATGAAAACATTATATTGCTGTGTTTTCCTGAAGGTTTGTGATGATGGTGTTTTAGTTGTATTTATATATTGGACTATTTTCATTATCTAATATGAGCATTGAATGTCTTTAGAAAAATTTAACTTTTTTTAAATATTCCAAATACATTCAACTGTTATTAATAGCACACAGGTTAGTATATGCACAACATTTCGAAAGGTATTATTTCCCCTTCTTCAGGTATAGCTGTCATGTCCAGTGACAGTACTAGCATGGGAATTGAACCTGGACTTTTAGATTTTTTGAGCATTGAATTTTAAAGTAATCCTATAATCAACTGATCCAGCCTGCCAAAGGCAGTTGTCAGTATAAATTTCATATACTTATTTATGAGGTTTCTTCTGATTTCTCCACTTTTTCCTAAGAGCAATGTTGATTAGTAGTTTCCATACATTATGTGTAGTCATACTAGGTTGACTTATGGTATTGTTTTGTCATAGTCATGTGAACAGCTTTACATTTTATTCTTTCTACCTTTTGGACATATGTTCAGTGGTATATACAGGGTCTGCTACTTTAGGCACATGTTTTTTCTCTTCTAATCATCAGTTTGTGTTTTTCAAGCATTTTTCAATGGGATGACTGGTCTCACCAATATACATTTTTCCACATTCACATAGTATTTCATAGATGCAGTTTTTTTTCAGCATTTCAAGTTTAGGCTTTGTAGATGTTAGAATTTCTCTTAGTGTGGTATGGCTTTGGAAAGCTGTTCTGGTGTTATACTGATTGCTGATTTTCCTTAATTTATCTGCTTTCTTTTGATGGTTCTTTTTATTGTCTATTTAAGGTTTTTTTAATAACAGCTGATGGATAACTGTTTTTCATAAAAGTTTATTCTATATAGATCTTTTCTTTTTTCCAAATCGCTGACTTCTAAATAATTTTTTTTGCTATGTTCTATAGTGATAGGATAACTTTATGTTTTGTGTTTCTGGTGTGATTGGATATATAGGCTAAATATTTTCTCTATATGTGTAGGGTTTTGGTAAACTAGTTTTGATTTTTCCATAATAGTCTTGCGACAAGAATATCTAAGAATGCCAATTTTTGATTTTGTTCTGATTCTATTGAGAATGTAATTGAAGGGGATATGTTGTTGATGTGTTTCCAGGAAACACTCCATGGTAAAATCAAAACTATAGTTTACCAAAAACCCACACATAGAAAAATGCTTAGCCTATACATCCAATGAGAGAGTGTTGTCACAAGAACAAATTTTCTGGAAACACATCAACAACATATCCCCTTCAATTAAATTCACAATAGAATCAGAACAAAAACAAAAATTGGCATTCTTAGATATTCTTGTGTCAAGTCTCTATCATGGCAAAATCAAAACTACAGTTTACCAAAAACCCACACATAGGAAAATGCTTAGCCTATACATTCAATCATACCAGAAACACAAAACATGGAGTTATACTATCACTATGGAACATAGCAAAATAAATTTTTTCAGAAGTCAGAGATTTGGAAAAAAGAAATTTTTTTATATAGAACAAACTTTTATGAAAAACAATTATCCATCAGCTATTATTAAGAAAACCCTAAATAGACAACAAAAAGAACCATCAAAAGAAAAAAACAATTATTGGTACTATAGTGAACCCATACATGCTGAAAATAGCAAACAATTAACACTTTCATGGATCACTTTTGTTATTGGTCCAGCGAAGTAAAACTCTGAAACTTTTAATTGGTCAAGTGACAAACTTTTTGATACAAATATTTTCATCTTTTAATGTATATTAATTTTAGTTTCGTTTTCAAAAAGTATATTAATTATTTGTAATGTTAGGAAAGTAAACAAAAGTTATTTCAAAAATATATTTTTATTTGTATTTTATAGAAATATTCAAAAGCGGAAAAATCAAAGAAAACATTACGAGCGAATTAGAAGCATTGTAAATGTCATTTAGATCCCTCCCAGATTTCACGTTACGAATTTTTTAAGAATTTTTTAGGAAAAATCTTAACGTCTTTCTCAAAATAATTATACTTCCAGCATATTATTAAAAAAATACACCAAAAATACATTATAATGCCAGAAAAATATTCTAAATCATTAATCTTTGTTTGAAAATCAAATAAACAGCTTGGAACAATCTAACTTCTTGACAAGATGTAAAAATTGCTGCTATGACTGGTTTCTATTTCAATTTACAATCATGTAAAGTATACAATTTTTTAATAAAACCTTATTACTTTTCTAAAATAACTATATTTTTATTAGAAATATTAGATTTTATGAAAATTATTTATAATATGTATGAAACATAATAAAAAAAACACTCCAAAACATATATTTTCATTTTAGCGGTGAAAAAATATTTAACGGAATCATCAGCCAATAAGAATTGGGAATAGATTATTCAACCAATCAAAACTGGCCTTCTTCTTTTGTTCAACTTAAAACCCTCCTAGTATTGATTTTTTACTTGTAAAATAATTCAAAAGAGGGCAGCATCTTATAGGCCTTGCTCTAAGCTTTAATACAGGTATTTTTTCATCAATGTAACTAAAAAATTGGCTGAGTTAGAGCAATCTAAAGGTGACAACCGCGATGTCACATTTCAGGCTATTAAAGTGTTAAGGAAAATCTACAATCAGAATAACATCAGAACAGCCTTCCAGAGCAATACCACACCACAAGGAATTTTAACATCTACAAAACCTACACTTGAAATGATGAAAAGAAAAAACTGCATCCATGAAATACTATGTGAATGTGGAACAATGTATATTAGTGAGACCTTTCATCCCATTGTAAAGCACTTGCAAGAACACAAACTGATGATTAGAAGAGGGAAAACAGATGTTTCTAAGGTAATGGACCATGTATGTACCAATTAAACATATGTCCAATTGGGAAATAAACATATTGGATAGAGAAGAAAAGGTACAAAGAAGAAAATTTAAAGAAGCTGCTCACATGACAATTGCAAACAATCCAATAAGTCAACCTAGTGTGTACTTTTGCTCTTAGGAAAAAGTGAAATCAAGAAGAACCACATAGATAAGTATATGAAATTTCTACTGACAGTTACAGTTGATTAGAACATTACCATAAAATTCAATACTCAAGAATGTAAGAATCCAGGTTTGGATTTCCATGTTAGTACTGTCACTGGTCAGACCAGCAACACCTGAAGAAAAGGGAAGAATAATACCTCTCAAAATGCTGTGCATATAGTAATCTGTGTATTACTATTACTAACAGTTGAATGTATTTGGAATATTTAAATAAAGTTAATTTTTTCTAAAGACATTCAATACTCATATTTGATGCTGGAAATAGTCTAGTATATATATATACAATTATATTGCTGTGTATATTTAACTACATAAGGCATTTTGACTAATGTTTTTAAAATAAATTTTGGATTTTTTTTATTTTTTATGTTTGTATTTGATATGAATGTCTAATATGAATAAATATGAAGAACATGCTATTAGAGTACTAGATTGTGATCATGATTTTGTATGAAACTATGTTATTTGCATCTGTTCCTCAGTATTTTCACTTAAATAGAGGTGTTGGAAAAATATATCCTCTGTATGAACTATTAAGCTGGATCTTTTCAGAAATGGCAATACATATCCAAGTATCATTTTTTAAACTTGTAGTTTAATGAAATTGTGAGGAATACCTGATATAGAGCTGGCATTAATTTTAAAAACCTATAAGATAATAAAATATCTGAGTTTGAAAAGAATCAAAATGTTAATGTGTTAATAGTTTAAGTATCAATATTCATGAGTTTTTGTATTGTTAGTGTTTTAATAATGTAGAAGTGTAGTGTGACAGAAGATTGTGAGATAGAATTAAAAAAGAGTAGTCCACATTTAAACTTTTGTTTTATTAAGATAATGTATATAATAATAAAAATATATATCAAACCTTCCATAACAATTTAAAATAAACTGGTATTAAAATAGTGCATTGACTATGCCTTTTTATCATTACTTAATAAAATATTGTTTTGATCTCTCCTTTAAAGACATTGAAGTTTATTCAATAGTATCACTATTAGAACTGCCTTGATGGTTATATATTAACATTTTAAATATCACATAAATAATAATAATGAAATGGAGATTTTCCTCTATTAATTTAATTTTTAACATGGGAAGAATGATATTTACAGTAAGAAAATTAAATTTAATGTTTTTGTGGATAAACAATGAAGAAGAGATAGAGAAAAAAATTATTGAAGTTTTCATCCAATTGAATGACTGAAACAAAAAACAAAAAAGAATGTCACTAGTCACATTTATTGTTTATGCATAATAATGTATAAGTTTAGTGACATATTTATATAGTGATAGGCAACACGATATCTACATTACATGCTAGAACAATTCTTTGGATGCTACATTGATGAATGACAAAGCAAATTCATTTTTATGGACCTTTAGCCAGATTTGTAGACCAATCTAGAATCACAAATTTGATTGTTCATTGTTTGAATGGAATATCCTTAAAAAGTATTATCTGTATTGATGTCTAGCTGAACCAGCTTAACAGATAACCAGGTATTGTGTCAAACAGATATTAATTATACTTTTAAACTGGCTAGATTTTTAAAGCAAATTGCCAAGTTTTCTTTAGCCTTACTTCATTATGAATATGCAACTCAACATACTATATATATTCCAAGCTATTTTTATAGTTTTTATAATATCCTGTTTAAAAAATATTTTTGCCAAAATGTATCTTCTTTTTCTCAGGTGTTAATCCACCCTTCTATTCAGAATATTTTTCCAAAACATATAGCATACTCTTAGAATATAAGTAATTATAATTATATCTCTAACAACAATTTTAATTAGTTTATATTTGATTAAGTGTTGTTGTTTTTTTAACAGGTTTTGATTTCAAAATATTACACATACTAAAACTGCAATCTATATATGTTCATGTAATTTATGATAAACTTGATTTTTAAACAACTAATAATTATTGTAAATTAATACCAATACGATTAGCATTATCACATGGGTAAGAAGCACCTTTGTGCAAGATCTATGTTAGCCCACTCCCTCATCCTATTACATGAAATAAAATTTGTAAATTAAAAGACATTTTTTCCCAGCACTCTTGCAAGAAAAACTTGAAAATATGACTTTAATCATTTAAAATGTTTAATAAATACCTTACATGTTTTAGTAATTTATTTCTACAAAATAAACCTGGAGAATAAAACACATGCTAAAATAAAATAAATTAATATTCAGAAATAATTTTTGAAACAATAATTAAATAATATCTTAAAAGAAAAATTCAAATTTACTAATTAAATTTATTTCAAAAATTTTATTTTATGGACAATCCTGCAAAATTGCTAGTAGAGATAGGAAATATAATTTTTGAAATATGCGTTTTTGTCATATTTAAAAGAATTAGCATCATCACACACATTCATGAAGCAGTACACTCCTCCCTTCCCATTCTCAGACTAGCTCTGATATAAGTAATTGTAATTTATTTACCCAGTTATTAAAATTATGTACAGCCAAAGTATGAGTCTTTGGAATACTTTGCTTTTGAACTCCATTTTACATGGCAAGGAGAAAAGTGAGTTTGGCGCTTCTCTATAAAATAAAAATGATTGGGAAATCTAAACATTTTCATTTACATAAAATGTCTATTAATTATAACGATGAAAGATAATCAGATCAGCTTGTTCGCTTTTATGCAATGGTAGTGTATATAGGAATTATATTTTGAGCTTGAATAATTGTCACAATAAGGTTAAATAAAAAAGTATTTCTCTATAATTAAATAAAAAATATTTACTTTCAAATGCCTTTATTTGTGCCTCAAGATGATTCAAGAGGCATAAGTTTTACAATGCAATCAACAAGAATCATTACAAAGAAATTTAGGGAGTGTCGGTGCGTGTCAAGTGCATCCGCACCCATACACTTGATTCAATGCATATGATTTTGAACATTCAAGTATAAATGTATGGATAGGTGAGTGGGATATTAATAGTTCCAGAAGTGCAGTGACACAAAATTCACCTGCCCTTCCAGACTTACACACATAAACCCAACTTCTTATGCTGAAATTATTGTTCACAAAACTGTCCAATTATACATGTCCATTTCTCCATTAGTTATTTGGAGACAAAAATGTTATATTAACAGCAATGTTACACTTTCAGTAACACTTCTATTCATGTCTCATTATTATTTGGAGCCATAGCTTGAAAGAAACAAGGCAACCGCTTCAGTTGCAGTGGGAATATTGTCCTTGGATTGTCTAATTGTACAAGTCTATTTCACCATTTGAGCATTCCCAGTACTGTTATAAATGAGAAGGTGTTTGGATTGTCCAATTGTACAAGTCTATTTCACCATTAAAGCTCTCCCAGTTCTGTTACAAATGGCTTTATAGGTATATATGCTTATTTCTTGGTTTGCATGGCATACCACTTGTAGAGCAGTCACTTTCCCTTCTATCTATTCCTAATCTTTTATTAATTTGTTCAGGCTTAACTACCTTCATTTCCTAGGATTTATCATCGTGATATGTTAGAGCTCTTTGGGCTGTTATAATTTCTAATTACTAATATATCGATTTATTTATTATGTAAGGTAAGCACTACACTAGGCAAGGCATGGCCCTAGTTTGATCTGGTTCCAAGTCTGATCGGTTAGCCATGGCTGGCATGTCCTCTTGTCATGGTCCTTGGCATAATTTAACAATTTGAAGTATAATACCTCAATATTGTAATCAATACTCTTTTCAAAAGTTACCTTATTTCGTGCCAACCAGATGACGAAGTTAACATAAGTTGCCAATCTAACATTGCCAAAGGAGCCTTTTTTAAAAGCTTTCACCATATTCACCCAGGCCCAGTCTTTATTTGTGGTTTTTTGCAATGTCAGGTAGCGTAGTTTATTCCAGGTCTCACATTCCTGAAGAATGTGGGAAATTGTTTCATCGGTTTTCTTGCACAGAGGGCATATCGGATCCATTTTATACCTCCGCTTATGGTGGAGGAATGCAGCCATTGGTAGGGCTTCAAGGTTAACTTTAATTATAAAGTCTACTAATTTTGCCTCCAGCTTCCAGAACTTTGTTAACCCTGCAAGCCGCTTGATCCCTAGCTGAAGTCTGGTCTTAGTGATGGGACTGCTACCATTGATTAGAGCATGGGTGTCCCAATAGGAAAGCTTGCCATTGAAAAGGGAATTGGACATTGTTACGTGTTTAGACACGAGTGTGACCTGTTGCTGTAACCAAATGTTACCCTTTATTGGGGGGGGGGGCAGTCAGTGGGTTCAACCTCATTTATTGGAAGGGGGCTTTCCATTTTTGGATTATCCTGAAATAGTTTGGTTAAAATATTGTGGGCTTTCTGGATTTAGAAGGTGTTGATTGAATGGAGTCCGAGTCCATTTTGTGATTTAGGCTTTTGAAGGGAGTTGAGGCCAATTACTGCTGTTCTCACGCCCCAGAAAAGCCTCCTACATTGAGTCTCCACCTTTTTTATACAGGTCTTAGTAGGAAGAAAAACCGGCCAGAAAATAAGTGATTTTGGGTAGCACAGCTGCATTTAATAGTGCGACCTTCCCCAACAAGGAGAGTGGGACCTTGGTTAGGGATGTCACTGTGTTCTTAACCTTTGTGAGAATATTTTCCTCCAGCTCCCTTCTCATGACGCTAGGAGGGGAGGCCAGGCTAAAGCTGAGAAACTTCTGGGGGACGGGGTGCTCGGAATCTCCCCTGCATCTGCTTTCCAGTTCTGATTGACCACATGGCTGATTTCGCCTCATTAACTCTTAGACCTGATTCAGAACCAAATTGATCCAAGAGCTTCTCCAGCCTACCAACCTCATCCTGTGACGAGAGAAACCCAGTCACATCATCCATGTAGGATACGTAGCAGACCCCCTCTCTCAGCAAAGGGATGGCAATTCCCTCAATGGATGCCTCAATGCATAACAGCAATGGGTTGAGGTAAGCCATGAAGGGGAGTGCACTCAGTGGTGAGCCCTATGGTATTGAAACAGAGGGCTGAAATCCTAGAGCCACTCGGCCATTCAGTGAGAGAAAGATTTCTCTATTCTGTAGAAGATTCTCGATCATTTGGAGATATGCCTGGGGCACTTGGAGTTTCTCCAGTATACTGAGTAACACATTGATCTGCACACAGTCAAAAGCACCGGCAAAGTTGAGTTGGACCACAACTGGCCAGACCATTTTATTCCTGCTTATATGATCCACTATGAGGCAAAACCAACTGATAGCTTCTGCAGGCGAGCTCCCCTTCTTTGCAAATTGGAAGGCTGACAGTTTATCAATAATGGTCTTCTGTATGTCTTCTTTGATGAGGTTTTTGATTGTTTTTATCAGTAGTGGAATCATGGAAATAGGTCGCAGATTCCCCAGCTCACATGGCCCCTGGGGTTTTTTGAGGAGGAGGACCATTGCGATGGGGTAAATTCCACTAATTTCCTGACTGCCATCAGCCAGTATATCCACCATCTTCTTAACAATCGGTATTGTGAATGAACTCAGGTGCAGCAGAAGGAATTTTGGGATTCCATGCAGCCCAAGATGTGTGCCATCAGGAAAGGCTCTAAGCGTTGCCAGGATTGCTAGCCTCAGTTATTTTGTGTGGTGTATTTGCCATGGAGAATGTTCTCCTAATTCTGTTAACACCATTGGGATTGAATTTTTTAATGTAATGCTGTCTGATCCTGAGCAGCATGGATGCACCAACATATTTGTTGCCATCTATCTCAATTGAACCTGGTGCCCTGGATTTGCTGTTGGTTCCAAGGGCCCACTTGAGATAACCCTGGGTCCAGCAATGTTGGTGTTCAATGAATTGCCGAGCTCTTTTAATAGAGAGGTATTCGGCAACCTCCCTTTGTATAAGACTGTATTTAATTTTCAGTTCAATTATTTGGGGAACATTATGAGCCTCATATGGCATATGGTGTAATTTATATGCAATATGGTCCAGTTCACTAATTAAGCATACAGGACCCCTGGACTTCTGAGTGGATATTATTAATGCTGTCAGCAAGGGATTTAGTGAAGAGCCTCCAGCCTCTTATTGCAGGCAGGGACAACAACTTAATTCTATTGAAGGCAATGTATGACTCAGATACTAATTTAGTGGTTATGTTCGATTTAGTTAGCATGCGGGTCGTTCTTTCTAGGGAGTTTGTAGGTTGATCATCATTGAGTGCCAATATTTTGACAAGCACAGCATGATGATCCAAGAAGGCAACAGGGCATAACTTTGCCTCCATACCTGGGATCAAAGTTGGGGATACATATTTCAGGTCAATCAATGAATGGGCTGACTTAGTATAATAGGAATAATCACCTTCACGGAAAAACTGTTTACCACTCATAAGAGGCTGGCTAAGGCGGCCTGCATATTTGGCCTGGAATTGGTCATATTTGTGATTATAATCACCAATTATTAAGGTTGGGAAAGAGCTGGTTCTCAAGATGCTATTGATTGAGTTTATAACACTAAATACAGTTTCAGGGTCCTTTGGAAGGTACAAATTTACTATGTTAAATGAGTGGCCTTTATCTTGTACTATTGCAATTAGACAATTTAAATTGATCATCAAAATTTTGAAGAAGTAGATGGATGATTTTTTATTTATGATTATAGCTACTCTGCCTGATGGAGTATTAGAAAAGGAGTAGTGTAGGTAACCCATAGTCTGTAGTAGATCAATGATTTTGTTATCAGATCGAAGGTATAATTTAGTTTCGCATAAGCATAGTATGTCTGGGTTGTGCTGTTTGAACCAATATATCAGGGCATATGCCCTGTTAGTGGTGTTCAAGCCCCTTATGTTCAGTGATGCAATATACATTATTGATGACCTAATACCCACCTGATGATGAGTTAGACTAGTCTCCAGGTGGGTCCCCTGGGTCAAGCTCTCCTACTGTGACCTCAGGAATAGAGCCTCCCTCTGATGCTGTGAGAGTAGAAGGTGTTTCAATCTCCTCAACTAGAGATATCAGTTCTGGGTGGCCATTTTCCAATGGGGTGATTTGCAAAGGGGAATCTTTCAGGCTGAGGGGTATCGGGCCATTCAGATAGTCTACCTGTGTTGGTGAACTAGTTCATGTCTTCTTTCCCTTAGGTGGGCATTCTTGGTTTGCTGTTTCATGTAATTCTATGAGATCCCCCACAAATTCTCCTTCTACTGTGACCTCAGGAATAGAGCCTCCCTCTGATGCTGTGAGAGTAGAAGGTGTTTCAATCTCCTCAACTAAGAGATATCAGTTCTGGGTGGCCATTTTCCAATGGGGTGATTTGCAAAGGGGAATCTTTCAGGCTGAGGGGTATCGGGACATTCAGATAGTCTACCTGTGTTGGTGAACTAGTTCATGTCTTCTTTCCCTTAGGTGGGCATTCTTGGTTTGCTGTTTCATGTAATTCTATGAGATCCCCCACAAATTCTGATTCATCACAGTCTGTAGAAGGGGAAGATAATGGTTTAGACCTCTTGGATCTTTTTGCCTTCCTGCGATTGGGTCGGGTTGTGGATGGTGTTACAAGTTTATCTTCTGACTCTTGCTTGGAATTATTCTCAGGCTGTGCATTCTCAGAATTTTCAGACATGAATATGTCATTGTCTTGGGTGACTATCTGTTCTGTTTCTTGCATTCCGGACCTACTATGATGATTCTGTTGCTTTGGCTTTCTTAATTGAAAGACTTCTGAGTTGGATATATTATTACTCATCATATTATTTTCTTGCAAACTGGAATTAATCATCTGGGGTCCCTTTCGGTTACATCTGTGGAATTTCTTGCATATAGATCCACAATGTATGCATTTTCGATCCGGGCAGTCTATCATTAGGTGTCCCCTCTGGGAACAGTGGAAACACTGTGGGGAAACCCCTCTGAGAATAATCAGTAGTGAGGCCTCGCGGTACTCCACCAACCTAGGCACAGCCAATGGGGACACTCCTTTGGCAAGTAAAATTCTGAATTCTGCAATGTTGGTGAAAACCTCAGCTCCAACATTCCGAATTTGTCTGTAAGCAAAGGACGTAATTTTTCCATACGTTGCGAGGATTTGTTAAAGCTCTGATTGTTGAAATTCAACACCACAATTCTTGACCATTCCACTGATACACATCGATCTATCCAAGTCCATGGTCACCAAATATCTGCCTGCTAAGGTTTTATACGTGTTTCTGAAGGCTTCCTTGGCAAAGAGGTTGGTGAATTGTATGGCCACATAGCGGTCATTCAGGTGGAATAAAACTTTATATATGGAGGACCATATCCCTTTTGCCTTAAAGAGATCAAACAATGATTGGGTGGGGAATTTATAAAAGGATATTTATTAATTATTGCAATAAATGGCATTAGCCTGTTTGTTTTAACATAATGATAGGAGTATATATGTAGTAAATTTTGAGTTTGAGCCTTAAAATTTGAGGCTTGGGCAATTGTCACAAATAAGTTTAAGTAAAGAAGTATTCCTCTCATATTTAAATAAAAGAGATCAAACAATGATTGGGTGGGGAATTTATAAAAGGATATTTATTAATTATTGCAATAAATGGCATTAGCCTGTTTGTTTTAACATAATGATAGGAGTATATATGTAGTAAATTTTGAGTTTGAGTCTTAAAATTTGAGGCTTGGGCAATTGTCACAAATAAGCTTAAGTAAAGAAGTATTCCTCTCATATTTAAATAAATTAAAATATTTGCAATCAGAATGTATTTCTGTCAATGAAGTGATTTGAAAATATAAACATTTTTATTTACATATAAATTTTATTAATTGTCTTGGTACCCCCGTGATGAAGTGACTTTGTGCCCCGCAAAAACCCGCACGTAGCAGCCCTGAATGCAATAATAAAACTTGTTGATCTTATATATTAATATTTGCATCTTGTATTGACCAAACTTTTATTTATAAAATGAAACTATTTTCAGAACGGTTCTTCCACTTGGCTTCTATAAGTTTTTTTTTTTTAAAAAAAAAACTGCTTTAAGAGCATGTTACTAGAATTTATTATAATGTTTCATTATTTTGTTTTATTTTATTGAAATTCAGAGGCTATTTAACTTTACAAAAATATTTGAATACATATATCCTTTATTAATTATTCAAATATAAATTTATTACTTTTATCTCTTTATTTATTCGATTATATGAAAATGTATTGATATATGTGTATTTAGTGCTGCATCAATTTCATAATTTTTTATTATTTTTCAATTTAAATCAATCTGTTCTTATCTATCTGTCTTGTGACTTGATTACTATACAAATATTTTATTTATATAATAAAAGAAAAAACATTTGTATAATAATGATGCATTATTAAATTAAAAATTAGAATGCTATGCATTAATTATTAAAGCTGACCAACACGATTTAGGACAATTAGTAAATAAAGTATCTCACTCTGGAGAGCGCGAAATCTTCGAATTGATTTTAGGTTGGAGTCATCCGACATTCAAACTTCGAATGAATTCTCGAGCAATAAAGTCATTTGATTATTATTAAAGATTATAAATCTATATAAGACTTGATCTTAATTATCAGATTGGGATTACCTAGCAAATTCAAATCCTAAATGAAGGCCTTCAATTACTTATCATTTTTTAAAATTTTTAAATTACATCTATTTTCAACATTTGACATTGACTTCTAATCTATTGATTTCATATCAGAAATTTATTTTGAAATGATGGCAAAAATTAAACTCATCTCCCACTTATAGATTTTTTTAACTTTTATTTTTATGGTTACAAAATATTATATTTTTATAGATGTTAATTTTTGGTTATTTTATATCAGGAGTGGCCGTTTTTCCGTAATAATATTTTTTATATATTTATGAATAGTCAAGAGGCAAAAGTAATCTTGACAAGAGTGAAACAGACCATCAAATGTTTAAATACTTTTATTAATCATGTTAACAACACCTTTTATTAACTGGTATCATAGTTTTAACAAGGCTGTAAACCTTAGCAATGAGCGTCTGAAAAAATCGTCACTAGTGACCTCTGTAGGTCTTTAAAACACATGCTTACGCTATGAAGAAAAGAGAGAATCCCTTCTTTACTTCGACCTACTTTTATATATAAATAGGTGAAGTAGAAGTGTTTTGATCTAAGAGTGTGAAGCTATTAAATACTTCACTAATTAAGTCCACAATTCTTATAATACATTAATACTCGCGAAATCTTACGATTCACTACGAGTTAATGAAAAGATCTTATAGTAAAAAATATATTACGATAATTCGCTCATTGCTAAGGTTTACAGCCTTGTTAAAAGTATTACTGAAGTAATAGTGAGCGTTTAATAAAATTTATAATTATAACTGGTATCATGTAAAAGTTGAAAATTTAAAGTTTCAAAATATCTAGTTTTTTTTTTTAATTATCTTTAAAAAACATTTATGAAATGAAATTGTACATTATATATTACTATACATTATTAATATTCAAGTTTAGGAAATGAAAACCTATATTCATATTGTCTTGGGAACTGCATAGAGTAAGTAGCTTTAGGAGCCGCTTGCGACTTACGACCGAGTTTGCCCACCATTTTTTTATATTATTTATAATATTCACATATAACAACCTATTTTATTTTCCATAGAATGTAAAATAATAAAATGTGTGTGTGTGTGTACACACATGCGTTTTTATAAATAGTATTTAAATTTTTTTACATACATATATATTTTTAAAATCAGTCTTAATATTTGATTTTATTGAAAAACAAGAGAAAAGCTCTGTTCTTAAATTTTTATAATGTTCATTTGTAAATATTTGAAAACCAGGCACTCTTCACAAACCTGGGAGCTTAATTGTAAGTATAGGGAATTTTGAATTCAGATTTTCAAGCATCTTTGAACTATTCACACTATCTCATAAAACTGATACACATGACCACACATATGTAGAAAAGGTAAATAATCACCATAATCACCATTATACGTATTTTGTGCTAAACCAGCACTCATCAGTTGGTCCAGATTATCATCTCCCACACATATATATAATCAGTGCTCAGTTTATATTAAGATAGCAAATCCTCTTACTTTAATGGACAGGCTTCAATCCACTCCAACCTCCAACTCTTCAGCCATCCATATCATTGAAAATCTGATGATGAAAACCCAAATCCCCTGCTGAGGCCACTATTATTGCCATGCCCATATTGATCTTAAGTCACTCTGACCCTTCATGTATAGTACCTATGGATGGCTGAAGAATTGGAGTGGATTGAAGTCTGTCCATTAAAGTACGAGGATTTGCTATCTAAATATAAACTGAGCACTGATTATATATATGTGTGGGAGATGATAATCTGGACCAACTGATGAGTGCTGGTTTAGCACAAAATACATGGTAATTATTTATCTTTTCTACATGTGTGTGGTCATGTGTATCAGTTGTATAAAAGAGTGTGGATAGTTCAAGAGTGCTTGAAAATCTGAGTTCAAAATTCCCTATACTTACAATTAAACTCCCAGATTTGTGAAGAGTGCCTGGTTTTCAAATATTTACACATCAAGCTTGTATCCTGCCCATCCCTCTTCTATGTATTTAAATGCATAAGGTCCTATACATGAGGGGTCAGAGTGACTTGAGATCAATATGGGCATGGCAATAATATTGGCCTCAGCATAGGATTTGGGTTTCATCATCAGATTTTCAATGATATGGATGGCTGAAGAGTTAGAGATTGGAGTGGATTGAAGCCTGTCCATTAAAGTAAGAGGATTTGCTATCTTAATATAAACTGAGCACTGATTATATATGTGTGGGAGATAATAATCTGGACCAACTGATGAGTGCTGGTTTAGCACAAAATACGTTTATTGGTGATTATTTATGTTTTCTACATGTGTGGTCATGTGCTTGAAAATCTGAGTTCAAAATCCCCTATACTTAATGTTCATTTGTATACATATTAATGTATAAATAAATGGTTTAATATTTAAATTGCAAAATAATGCAGACATGGAAATTTCAGATATATAGTTTGTTTTTGAAAAAAAAAAAGACTTACATGATTACTTAACGTTTATATTTATTTCCCATTAATCCTTTCTTATTAATAATAATATTTAATTGTAATTGTATTTCTTAATAGATTATTTTAAAATAATGTTGATTACAATAATAAATCTAGAGGGTGTCATTACGAGGAAGACTTTAAATCCTCTTGTCACTCATAAGGAATTAGCAAAAAATATGTGAAGAAGAGAAGGTTCCGAAGTGTCAATCTTTAGTTACTTTGAGTGGAGGCTTTGTTGAATAAATTGTAATGAAATAATTTCAGCAGGTTTTTTTTTGTTATATCATTTATTGTTTGATTTAAACTTTATTTAAAATTTTATTTTGTGTCAAAAAAATTTATCATGTATAAAGAATCTTTGCACATATTAATTTGTGGTTTGTTTTTGTGAAAATCCCAACAATAGAAGTTTTATTTTTACTTCCAATGATACTATTTTTCGAAACTTAAAAGTAAACATTTATTATCTAATTCTTACATCATGATAATTTTTATTTTAAATAAATCTAAGAGACATTTTCTCAGAATTTAATTTATAGTATTTCATCTTTCTTACACTTTTTCCAAACAATAGTTATTTCTGTTTCAGTGTTTTTAATGTTATATTCTATAATTTCTGTAAATGCACTTTTTTGCTTCCGTTTTATATATATTGAATTCATTGTTTTTCCAGTTATTATTTATTTCTTATTGCATTTCATTCTTTTATATATAGATCATTTTCAAGATTTTATATATATACAATCTTTGTTTAGTAATTTGACAGTTAATATTGTTAAACAAAGATTCTATATATAAGTAAATAACTCGGAAGATGATTTGTGTATAAAGAGGTTAAAACATACTAAGAAATAGTAACCGGAAAACATCTCATTTCATTGTTTATATTTTAATTAGAAGCAAATAAGTGCATCTATAGAAGCAGTAGAATATAAACATTTAATTTACAAATATGAATTCAATTTCCATTTGCATGGCATCTAATTTTGAGCTTTTTCTCTTTTATTGAAAAACATTTTTTTTTAGTTTCACTTATCACTGGAAAAAAGCTTATCATATATTCTTTATAAGTGCTTACTAAGGTTTTCCCCAGTTTTGCTAATAAGCATGATCGAATTAAAAAATTTAGATTTTACATTGATATTATAATCAGCTTTGTATTTTTTTCTTTTCCAGTTAAAAATATTTACATTATCAGAATGAATATTGAATCAAAGAAATTAAATAATGGAACCTCATTTCTAAGGAGAGGAGATGACTTTATTAGCAAAAGTTGAATAATTAACATTTTTCAGATATTCAGTATATATCTGTAATAATCTGACCAAAAATAAAATACTTTTAGAATAGTAATATTTTTTTAAAAAGTGCTATTTTTTAGTGTCATTTATAGTAAGATTGGATAGATAGTAGTTACCACTTTACCAGATTGCATAGCTTATAAATCTGTTCCCATATCTATGTATGATTTTTGCTTTTATCAATAAGAACTTGGGATTCATAGTTGAGAGTAATGCATTTATGTATCTAGCAAGTACTTTGAATTTCATAAATAGATATAAACTTGAAATTCAAAAAACCCTAAGATTTTTTTATTCATACCAATCTGATTTAATAGTTTTAAATATGTCCCTGTCTTATTTCTAGCATTGAATCCCTAAGCATCATTGATAAAAATAAAAGCCATAAACCTGTCTGGGTTGGGCATTTAAATGCATTTCAATCAGTTAATTATTGGTTAAACAAGCTTACTACAGATCAGGACTGTAGCAATTCTTTCCATACAACAGTGCTATCTAGTGCAAGATATAGTAATCAATAGATGCTAGGAAATTTTTGCACTTAAATCCCTATCTAGTGCCTACTCATTCAATATCTCTAAAATACTTTCTATGTTATAACTGTCACCAGTGAAAGGCCTTGCATCTGAGAACAATGCATCTAGAGTTTTGGATCTAATACATTCCTCTAGCAACTACCTTTTACTTATTTAGTCCCTACAATGCAATGGGCCCAAATGAAAACACAATAATGTTTTCAATCCTAGCTAATTTGCCTGTATAATTATAAATCTAAACCCAGTTTAGTATCGATATATGTTGGTATCGATATATGTTGGTATCTTTTGGGTTTTTTTTAATAAGTATAATTATCAAAATTCTTTGAACCAAATTCAGATCTGTATGACTATACAGGAAAATTAGCTTGGGTTGAAAACATAATTGTGTGATCAGTTTAGGCTCTTTTCTTTATAGTTGACTAAATAGGTAAAAGATAGCTACTGGAGGGATGCATTAGATCCAAAAGTTTAGGTGCATTGCTCTAAGAATCAAGATTTCTCACTGATGGTCACCATGCTCTAGAAACCAATCTGAAGATATTGGATAGATAAGTACTAGATAGAAATTTAAATGCATAAACCTTCTGGCCTATTCTGATTACTATACCTTGCTCTAAGTGGCACTACTGATGAGATTCATTATAACTTGTGTAAGGAAAAGAAACAACAGTCAAGTGATTTTTTGTTTAATTTTTTGTGTGCATGAAGTCATATGCATCATATAACTTTTATGCTACTTTTTAATTTATATATAAATATTTAGCTATTTTTCTTCAAAAATCGCACATTGTTTGATGAGATTTCCAATTATGCTTTGCTTTTACTAAATCAGAGCATTTTTCAAATTAGAATCAATTTGGTTTTTATCAATTTCATGGATGAGAGTGTTTTCTGTAAAAAAACAATGCTACAAGTCAAAGTATAGTTAATCAACTATTATGGACTTACTCTGGACGAAATATCTCCAGATTAGACAAATTCCAAATATGTACTTACAGAAGAGTACCGAACAAAAGTCTTCTTTCTTTTTTCTATTCACTGAATTTGATATTTTGTTATTCTTTTTTTTTTTTATAGTATTCATAAAATTGTTTTTTTTTTTAGTATACAGTATTACTTTATAAAATTAGACTTTATTTTTGTAATCACAAGTCCAATGCACAATATTTAGTTCCAGAATGTGCTATAGATTGGCTTCCTGCTAAAAAATGTGTTAATGTAAAGAGCTGCTGTTGTTTTATCACATATTGGGTAAGCTATTGGATTGAATGCACTAAATATTATACAGAAGAAATTAAAACATAATATCATTAAGTATTTACTCTTCTTTGATATGAAAGCATGGAGAAAAGCAATCACGTCCTCAGAAAGTCTTATGTTAGCACTGAGTGATCAAATATTCATACTCTGAAATATCAACCAAACTATTAATAAAACTTTTTTAAACATAAAATAAAATGTGATTTTCATTGTACATTAAATCAATTAAACTTAGGCGATATAAAGTTGATTATTTGAACTGTTGTTTTTGTTTTATTTTTACATATTTCTTATTTTTTAACTGATTATTAGAAAAAATAATTATATTTGTCAAGATTAATTATCCCAGAGGGATTTAACAATTGTAAAAGGCATATATATTAATCACATACATTTTCTTATTTTTTTGTTCTAAGTTTGCAATGTCTTTTTTACTAAAATCTTTTTTTCTACTAGGTGACAGAAAATCAATAGCCTGGTCACATCTGGTGAATCAAATTTCTATCAAGTTGTTACTTTAGTTGTCATTCTTTATGTGAAAGTAAGGGTTAAAGAAAAAGTCTTTTCTAAAATGATTCGTAGCATATCCTTTCAATTTTATACTTATTTTATCAAATTTTATGAAGAAATCAGTAGTTGTTAAAATGTTTTGATGTTTTATGAAAGGTTTCTTTTAAAAGATTTTAATTCTGCCGTACGTCATGTATATATAGGATACGAATATATATGTATATGGGATCATGAATCACATAGATAAGTTAGAAATCAATAAAAGGTCTATGATTTTATAGAAACAGCTGTGAGTAAATAAATTAAAAACAATGCTGCAAAATAAAATTTGACGTAAATATTAGCGATGAAATTTTGTTATTAACTATTAATGAAGTGATGCAAAATGTTAATTTTCTCTTGTTTTGAGTAAGGTTGTATTATTATTTTGTTCAGAATTGATTTGTCTCATTCTATTAGAAATTTGTTGTTAAGAGATTAAAAAGGATTCTGATATAATAAGCTGGGAAAACTAAATTCAGTAAAATTAGAAGCAAGTTATTAGATAACAGAGTTAACTTTAAGTGAATAGCAGTATAAAGAATCGTGCTAAAGTAAAAGAGAGAAAATATATATCTTTATATTTTAAATATTTGAAATACAGGCATTCTTCATATACCTCGAGCTTTATTATAAATATAGGGGATATGACCTCAAACTTCCAAACATTCTTCAACTATCCATAGTATCTCATACTATTGATACACATGACCACACACATGTAGAAAAGATAATCTGGACCAACTAATGAGTGTTGGATCAGCACGAAATACGTATATTGGTGATTATTTATCTTTTCTACATGTGTATGGTCATGTGTATCAATGGTATGAGATAGTGTGGATAGTTAAGGGTGCTTGAAAATCTGAGTTCAAATCCTCTATATCTTTATATTTTATAATTTGAGATGATATGGCAAACTCTAAATGTATGTTTTAATCTTGAAAGAATTGATTAGAAAGGATCGAATACTAAATATTAATTTCTGTTCTTTTCATGAGCATTAATTTGTATTGAGCCTTAGTCTAAAAATAGCAGTTGAGGATCACCTAGAAATCTTACCTTAACTATCAAGCTCATCCATATAAAATCTATTTATCCTGAATTTATTGTTTTAAGTATACAAGTGATATATTTAAAATAAATTAATTCATTAATGTAAAAGTTTTTGTTGTTGAAATTAATTTATTGTAAATTTGAATTTTTAATATAGAATCAGGGATATCTTTTGGTATAATATGATTAATCATAATCTATTGTATGCAATCTATTTATTTTGTTAAAAATATGATGTATATATAGAAACGGAATATGAGTAATTTTGATGAATTTATGAGATCTTGATAATCAATATTTTTAATACTCTTTACTAGCATTTTGTTTGTTTTTAAGCGGTATATAAATACACCTCATCATTTAGATAATAAATCACCATGATTATCAAATGAAACAAATTAAGATTAAGTAAATTAATTAATTATATTCTATTATAGAGATATTATAAAATTATATACATTACATTCATCTTTCCTATTAGTTTATTGATTTAAAAATTTGTGATAATGGACCTATAGATTCCTATTATTAAAGAATTAAAAGTCATGCATTTACATTAGCTGGTATAAAAGCTATTAGATCTCTTCTGTGTATGCAGTTCTAGAATTTTAAGTCTTTTAAATTATATATATAAGAGACAATATACATAATTCAGAATATAATTATAAAATTAATACAGTCTTAATGTAGGGAAGTATCAAAAATGAGATTACACATATTAAAGGATAATATATGAATTAAAATCTTGAAATTTCAGCAGATAATAGTAAGACAGTGAATTCTTTTGGCACAGGAGAAGTTCTGATTGATAAAATTAGTGAATTTGTGATTTGTTGATAAATGACAACTATTATATATTTTTAAATGTTAGTAAAGTACGGAGGTGTTCATGATGCTTCTTGAGGTCATAGTTGCTTATTTATAATCTTCACTATATATTTGTTGTGCTCTGAGGATCTCTAAAGACCAATAAGGGAGCTAAATAAATAAACAATATACTCTGAAATATATATATAACAAAGATTTATTTAACAACAATAATAATGGAGTAAAAAACAACATTAAAAGATTTCATTTATATTCACAAACTATTTACTTTTCTTAAGTGAAATATAGTCTTTCACACCAGGAATAATCCAGTTATTATATTTGTGCTTTCAAATCAAATGTCTTTTGAAACCCAATAAGCATATATAACTTCATGTGTAGAATAAACTATTAAAGTTCACCATATTAGTGCTTACATCAGCATACACAATTTATATGTTATATATTAACTTTCTCTATTCTCAACTTATCTCTCTGCTACTTGGTCTAAGCTTCTGTTAATTATTCTTCATTGGCAATAATTTATTCATGAGTACATACTGCTTCTCACTGTTACTATTCCATTTTAGACTTAAACATTGCTAGTTGGTCTTTTAGTCTATCATTGACCCACTCTTTACTGCTGATCTTAGGTACTTCCTCCCTCTTCTACGTTTACAAATGGGAATATCTTATATAAGATCTAATTTGTATGAAATTAGCTTTATTTGCATACAAATTCTATTCTTAATTTAATCTATAATGTTGGACAATCTTTCAAGTGAGTTTCTAGAGTAAATTTTCTAAAAAAAAAAAGGAATTTTATTAAAGTGAAGAAATTATTATCTATTTACAAAAATAAGTGACCTTTTATTTATATATACATTTTTATATGCATGGACATTTCACTCCTCCCACTACTTTAGTAATATGTATTTAATTTATTATTATATCTTTAAACTTGTCAGGTGGTTTACTTATACATTTACACAGAGTTTTAGGGATAACTTTCTTTTCTTCTTCTTTTGAGGTACTTTGGCTTTCATTTTCCTCTCATACAAACATCTTTTTATCATCAATTACTTTAACTTAATCTGAATTAGTAATTAAATTCGCCAATAAAAAAATATTTTTTCTCTAATTTTTCCTTTAAGGATTTATTTAGATGAATATTTGGCAAGGTATCTTCATTATGATGGCAAAGGTGTTTAACATGTCTTTTCAATTCCCACCCATTCTATAAATTTATCATTCTTATATCCTTCAATATTACTTTCACTATTTTACCAGGTATTTATTTATAATTAAGTAAGTCATGTATTCACATTTTTTTCTCCTACTAGGAACTTGTCTCAATTTTGACTTTATTATTTTTACCAATAGATGGTATTAGTTTTGTTAATTGAGTCCAAGTAGTCTATTAGTTTTGTTAATTGAGTCCAAGTAGTCCTAGATTCTTTCTCCATCCAATTTTCTATAGCCACAATATTTAAAGTTCTGGAGTTTCATGTTATTATTCACATTTATGTGAATACCCAGTAGTTGGAACCAATTTTTTCCAAACAATGGACTGATTTTTTTTTTTTTATTACTAAGTGAAGTATGAGCCATTTTACATTAAAAATTAATTTTACGGGTGCTAGCACTTTCTTTCAAATATCAGTTTTATTGCCATTTATATCTACAGCCATCACATCTGTATTTTAGAATGTTATCTTCCTTTTACATTTTTCATTAATTTTAATTCAATCTCTGCAAAATATTATTGACAAGGCTCTGCTCTACACTTCCATTTTTACTGTTTGATCACAAATAACTGTGTCTAAAAATATGTGATCCATTTTTCTGTCATTCATCACTTTATGCTAACATTCTCATAATTTAATTTTCCTTTAGACTTATAGTTTGATTTTACAAAAAAATAGTAGCTCTACTGTTCCTAAAATGTCAGTCAGCTGCCAAATGATTTTTTTTTTGTCACAGTTTCTACAATTTTTATTTCTGTGTGTTTACAGTTATTTTTAAAATGTCCAGGTTTATCACAATTGTACCATTGCTCTTTTCTATCATTACAGAGCTCTATAATGTTTAATTACTTTTTGATTTATTAGCAAACTTTTTTCCAATTGTTGTGTCTGTATAAACTCTAGTGAATTATTTTGTAAAACTTCTTGTGTGATGCATTTCTCCACAGCTTTTTTTATAACTTATGTCAAGATCTCTCAGCAATACTTTTCAGAAGTTCTCATCCTCTATGCCATATAGCAGTTGTTCTAATTGTATGTCATTTATTTCCAGACCAAAATCACAGTGTTTACCAGCTTCCTTATAGCTAAATCATAGTCCACATATTTTTCATATGATAGTTGTTTTCAGTTTCTCAATCTCAACTGCACTATTCATTTCAAAACTTTCAGAGTGAAATATTCATTTAAAATTTCTACAACCTCATTATATAGAAGTTCCTTTGGATGTTTGGGACCAGTAAGTCTATTTGCAATCTGTAAAATGTCTTGACCTGCAAAATAGAGAAGGGTTGAGACACTTATCTGCTACTTTATTTATAAACATATACTACCCCTTATGTTCTACATAATTTTTTCATGAATCCATATTTGGTTATATTGAATTTATGGATTGCAGAACTTAATGTCACCATATTTTATTATTCACAGTAGAAGCTATCCTATCAAATCCTGTTGACTACACCATTTGCTGTGTTCTAAAGACCAGTTAGGGAGCTAAATAAATAAACAATATACTTGGAAATGTATATGTAACAAAATTTATTTGATAACAATAAAAATGTGATTAAAAATAACATAAAAAGATAATAGTTCATTTATTTCATATGCTATTCATTTTCCTCAACTGAAATATAGTCTTCTTTCATACCAGGTATTATGTTTGTGCTTTCAAATCAAATGTTTTCTGAAACATAATAAGCATATATGACTTCATTTATAGAATAAACCAGGGGTTGGTAACCTAGGGTGTGTTGCCAAGTGTGACATGCAGAACAATTATCAATGGCACTCTGAATTGAAATAATAAAAAAATTATATTTTAATTACAGCGCATGCATTTCGCTATCACCTACACTTTGCATGTGAGACTCACTTGTAAATGGAAACTATGATTCAGTTTAATTTACTAATTATTTTGTAGTAAACATACATTCAATCTTTGCTATTGTCAATAAAGATTAGAGCTAAGTGGGATGGAAATATTTTATTTCCAGGGAGGATTAATTTTGCCTGGATTTTTTTTTTTGAGGGTCAATTGACCTTTGATACTTTTGTATACAACTGCATGTTTAGAGTAAATTTATATTTAGACAGAATATTATATCAATTAATTCATTTGAAAAACTTCTATGCATAATTATATAATACATTTTAAGTTTTGTCTCGTTTACTTGAAAAAAAAAAAGTTTCTAATTAGTGATAACCAGGTCAATGCATGATCCAAGTCAAAAATATCATTTGGATCTCAAAGAAGTTAAAATCGGTTTTTTTTCCCTTTTAAATGTCTATTGTATAATAAAATCAAATATAGAGAAAAATTTCAAATGTCCATAGTTTTAAAGAAAAGAATATATGAAAAACTTTCAATTTTGAGTTGATTTTTTATATCATAAAAATGGTTTTCTTTGAAACATTTTTGATGAATGCTGGAAAAATACTTGTTTTATTTTGTTAGAATTTATTAATCAGCTTTTTAAATTAAACCATTAAATGTTGAAGATGCTTTGCCTATTCTGAATTCCTGTACATTAATCAGCAATTTTATAAACAATGCATGTTTTTTTAAGCACCAATGAAATGAATTTTCTCCATGCTAAGGGAAATTTTAAGCATGTCTTTTGAATTCAATATAATTTAACATAACATTTTTCACATTTGATTTTATGTATTTTAAAATATTGAATGACCAATAATATAAGATCTTGTTATAATGGGCTTATATAATTTTGAAGCCCATTATAACCATACCAAGCATGTGGAATAAAATTGTATCATAAGTTTGGCATGGCACCACTAAAAGATTGCCGATCTTTGAAATAAACTATTAAAGTTCACAATATTAAGTGCTTAAATTGGCATACACAATTTATACATTATATTTGCTGGTAATAACTTTTTCTATTCATGAACACATAATGCTTCTTGCTAATATTCCATTTTAGGCTTAATCACTTCTAGTTAGTCTACTAGTCTACCATTGAGCCAATTTTTATTACTGATCTGCTATCACTCCAATCAACACTAACTTTAAGAAGATTAACAAGTAGATTTTCCTATGATTCTTGGAATTCATGAATTGTGAAGGTTTTAAAGCAGTAAAAAAAAATTGAAATTTTAATTAATTGTATTTTTAAAAGATTAGTCATGTTTTTGTCTGAAGAGCAGTTTGAATTTGAAAATATAGGGGATATATGAGTAATTACTTAGATAACAGATATATAGTCAGTGAAACGTTGTTTAATCTATTTGTTTATAATTATTGTTTAGGAAAGATATTTGGTAGAATGGATTGAATTATTTTGCTGAATATATTGAAAAATAAATGTATAGATTGGTAGAATATACAATTAAGTGGATTGGTAAAATATACAATTATTAAAAATTTGTATATCTTGAGAAATGTTGCCTATATCTGATTTGTTGCTTTATATACATAAAAGAATTATTAAATGGTTGTTTATGTGATACCATAGTGTCAACATTGGTAGCTTTATTATATTAGATTTATTGATGTTATAGTGGTACATTAATTGGATAAAATTGATGAAATTTCTAGAAATTTAGAAAGAAAATAAATGAATAAATCTAAAACATTGAAATAGGTCATTAGGGTTTATTAATAATAGACAAAAAAAATATAAAGTAGATTAGTGTTTTTAAACATTTGAGCTATTTAATTGAAGATGAGAAGCAGAAAGAAATTATAGAAGACTTTTAGTAAAGATGTATATTACATGGCCTATTGACATCTGAAAAAGATATTTGTTAAATATTTTATTTGAACCATAGTTTTGTATATAGCAGAATTGATTGGAAAAAAGAAAGGATTGAAGACTCAAGGGTAGTAAGTGACTTAGAAAAAGATTGATGTGTTGTAAAAAAAAATTTTTTTTGATAAAAGTAAGAAGAGATAGAGAAAATAGATTAATAAGAAACTG
Organism: Epiperipatus broadwayi; assembly: GCA_028023455.1. NCBI lineage: Eukaryota > Metazoa > Onychophora > Udeonychophora > Euonychophora > Peripatidae > Epiperipatus > Epiperipatus broadwayi. The sequence continues at coordinate 94,447 of JAQFVV010006517.1, read as the reverse complement.
TAAAGCGTGAGAGATTATGACATCTTAAAGAAGTAGCTGTAAAGATTTGATGAGAATAACAAGATAGTGATCTGAGATGATATATAGTACTTATTTTCTGCTTAAAATTAATACTCCTAATTTTCTGATCAAGCAATATATTAGTTACATCATTATATGTATAATGTTTCACTCACATGACATATTACATTATTTAATGTAATTTAAAATGTAATAAACTTTTCTTCTACAGCTGTAATTTATAAATATCTGCGCTCAAGCGCTACCATAAGAAAAGCTATAAACGAATGTGTATTTATTGAAGCTTAGTGCTTTCGAGTGTGAAGTATGTTTACATATTCACAGCATTGAAATATATGCTATGAATATGTGGACATACTTCGTCCTCGAAAGCTCTTTATTAATAAATACGCATTCGTTTATAGCTTTTCTTATTTATGATTTAATGTGTAGAGTGGAGAAATCAAAAATCAAAAGTAATTTGATTGATTTGCAGCTGAAGGAAATAAAAAAATATTACTTAGGTTAATTAAATTGTTCTTCTTAATTTTTATTTGACGATCCTATTTACTGTACAATTATTTTATGAGGATAAACATAATACTAAAAAATTCTATATAGAGAATCAGAATTTTTTTTCCAAATTTTTTTTTCTGATTCATTAATGAATCTGTGTTCTTATAAAGTTACCTCATTTGATATGATGGAGCTTAACTTTCTTATAAGGAAGTATAGCTTAATTTTTTTTTAACATTTCACTGAAATAAATAAATTATACACATACTCACACATATGTATATAAAGACCTTTTTTTTTAATAACTATAGTATAATTGTTATTATTATTATTTATTTAGAAGATAATGGTTCCAGTTTTACATTAGCCAGATACATTTCTTCAGTTAACTATTCATATGTTGAAAATAGACATCAGGTTATTATAACATATCAAGGAGGAGATAACTGTACAAATGCCAATGGAAAAATTGCTGGAATAACTCTCATCCTATTCTGTGAATTGGGTTTGTATATTTACTATTAGGTTTATATATATTCTGTTATTAATATTTTTATGGATAAAAATTATTATTTATGATTATTTGATGGGATTTTATGCATATTGTGTAAAACTAGCCTGATTAGACCTACTAAATACCTGAAAGCAATGTTGGCTAATTATAGTTTCTGTTGTGGACCTGAAGAAAAACTTTTTCATTAAAATATATACTGGCAATTAATTAAAAATAGCTAATGTTTTCATGCTATTTATTACAAGTATATCTTCTTTGAAAAGGAGAAAGCTTTGATTGTCATTACATATTTTAATATAAAAGATTTCAGTCAATTCATAGCACAATAAGGATATAGAAGCATTAAAAAAGATTAATAATAATAAAAGAAAATATAACTGTAAACTGATAAGCATAAAACAAGATCTTTGTCTTGGAAGAAAAATAATTTCAATAATAACAAGATGGAAGAATTCTGCAAACAATTATATTGTAATTAAGAAGAAGAAAACAAAATCTCGACAACTACCATATCTGAATTGTCAGGCAATGAGATTTATGAATAAAAAAAACGCCAGAATGGTGAAATTATTTTTGATATTTTAAAAGAAGCAGATAAAGAAATAGAAGATATTAGACATTATACATCTATCAGTTTTCAATCAATTCTATATATATTTACCAAGATATTTGCATCTCAACTAATGAGAATTTTGGATTTAAACTAATCAAATATAAATAAATGTCCTGGATTTAAAAATGGTCTTAGCACAATTGATCAAATGCAAATATTAAGAGAATTTATAGGGGAAAAAAAAGAATGAATATGAATTGCCATTATACTTTGGATTTATGGATTATAAAAAGCCATTTACAATAATTAAAACTTTGTACCAGTAAGATATAGATCCAGAATATTGTAACATTCTGAAAAATATTTATCAAATATAACAACTGTCATTAGAATGCCTAATGTGAATCCAAGAAAAATAATATTGGTAAGGGTATATAGTAGGGTGATTTCGTATCTCTAAAATACAGCAGTTTTACAAGAGGTATTTATGGATTAAAATAGGAAATCAAAAAAATAAAAATACATGGAGAGTTGCAAATGAAATTAAGAAAGTAGAATTAAAAATAAATACTAAATAGACAAGTAATACTCAATGGATTAACACAAATACTTTGGCCAGATTATTAACATAAATGGAAATATAATAAATAAAATTAGTCATAAAATTAAAGTTGGATGGTTGCTTCTTATTGAAATAACAACATTAAAAGGAAATACCTCTAGGTCTATGAAAAGTAAGGATTTTTAATAGATGTATTTTACTAATTCTTATTTATATATAGAAGCTTCAGTCATTTAAGCAACACAGAGACTTCAAACCAATTAAAAAATGTAGAAAAATGGGAGTAACAAGAATATATCAAAAGCAGAATACTCAAACATGTATCAGTGACATTATTGAAATAATTAACAGAGAGAAATAGAATTGAGCTTGATATAGTGCTAAAAGAGATGATAATATATGAACTTTTGAAGTCCTTAACTAGATATTAAACATGTGAAATGGACAGATGATGTAAGGAAATCTATTAGAATTATGTGGGGGAGGGGGAAAGAATCTATAGTTTATATTTTTTAGAAATACCATTTTTTTTCTGATTTCAGATGCAATTTTTACTTTATTTCTTGGAAGCATTGACATGTATATCTTAGAAAAAACATGTTTTGCACTTCTGAGATATTATTTTTGTTTTTTGATTGCTATATTTTATATTCACCAGAAATACCATTTTTTTCTGCTCTCAAATATACCATTTTCTGTATTTTGTAATTTTTTTTCCTCTAATTTTGTAGTTAACATCTTCTTTATACTCTGGATGTGAAGTGTTTTGGTAACACTTAAATAAATATGTCAAAACATAACAAGTTTATTATATGCTCGGTATGATCTTGGCACATAGTTTATGAGCACATCATTTCCCACAATGTGGTAGTCAAATTTGGGCTGGGTGAACTATGTAATTATTTTTAGATCATGAGTAAGTGTATGATATTTCATTAGGTATTCACCCTTATAGCCAATCCAACAACAATAATAGTATTGATCAATAAATGGGTATCTATCTTTTATTAGATAGAATCTAATGGCATGAAATTAATCTGGATTGATCTGATAAAAGTTGACATGTTAATTATAGAAACAAAACAAAAAAATTAATTGCAATATGATGTAGCTTTCACTGCTATTTGGAGAGGGGCCATATTTCTATAGGTTTTGAATTATGATTTGCTTTATATAGACTAATTCTGGTAGGGGAGTTTAACATCTCTCTCTCTCTATATATATATGCATGTATTTGTAATAGATTATAGCATAAATTATTTATGTAAGAATCAACAGCAGCATTATAAAGTGGTGGAGGGTGGAATTATATAACTGCCAATCTTCACATTGCTTTTTCATAAGATAGACAAGATACATATATACTTTATAAACAGCAATATTGCACTGCAATAAATGCCATTTTTAATAGTTAGTAGAGCACTATAGAATATATAAAATGAGTTGATTATATATAATCTTTAATGTTTTGATAATTATTTAAAATATATAATTTATTGCAGTGCAGCATTGTTATTCTAAAAAGTTTTACAATGCATGTACATATTTTCTTTATTTTATGTGAGAGCAGTGCAAATAAAGTCAACAAATAACTCCACTCTGTTTATTTTATTGATTATTATATGCATGCACATATATATTTTATATCTTTAATTATGAATCAACTTAATGAATATAATCTAAATGAGATATAATCAGCCAATGAAATTTTGTTCCCTGTACTAACTGTATTTGAAAAAGGAAAACAAACAATTTTTTGCCATAGATTTTTTAAATGTTGATTTCAAATACCACTTGAAAGTGATATTATTTGTACTGCTGAATCAAGCTAATGTTACTACACAAAGTCACTAAAAAAAGAATAGTTAAAATAAGAGGAAAGCTTCAAAGTTTTTCTTAATACAAATAATAAAAAAATGGGAATGAAGAACAATAAAAAAATGTCTAATAGTGTTCAAAGCTAGATAGATTTAGAAATGTAAATTCATTGAAAGCAGTCACCACTTAAATCAGACTAATATCTATAACAATCTCAATGCCTTGACAATGGATTGAGATTGTTGATTGTTATTAGTATTGGTCTGGTTTATTGTGTTGACTACTTTCAGTGAAAAAGAAATATGTGTATAGATGTTAAGACATATAAAAGATGAAGTCAAATATCTGATTGCCATTTATTTAATACAATTGGAATTGTAGATTAAATTAAATTTAAGTGGTAATATATATTTTATATCTGAAGAATAGAATTTATGTATATATAATGGATTAATTATATAGAAGTTAATCACCCTATAGAAGTTAATCACCCTTTCTCATTACAATATTAAACAGTGATGTTAACTGCAAGGATAATCTCGCCTTAGCCACAAGATAAAGACTTTGAGAAAATAAAAACAACCATCTTATTTTCAAATTCAAATGCACTTGTAGGAGCCAATCTTAAGTATCTAAAAGTGAGAGCATGAATATATAAATCATTCACTTTAAATCTATTTCTTTTTTTAATACTCTTATTAGCACCTATGAAATATTATATAATTTACTTTGTGCTAATATTAGATGTTAATTATGTAACAATCAGTAAATTTTATTAGCTGCAGTATTGGATTGTAGTTATATAGAAAGTAATTAGTGCTAATAAGAGTATTAAAAAGAAATGGATTGAAAGTGACTGATTTATATATTCACAATCTCACTTTTAGACATTTAAGATTGGCTCATATAAATGCATGTGAGTTTGAAAGTAAGATGGTTTTTATTATTATTTTAAAGTATTTATTTTGTGGCAATATCACAGTTTAATTAATATTAGAGCACAGTGCTAGTGAGGAAAGGTGATTACCTTCTATATAATTACAATTAACATTGCACTAGTAAAATTTATTGATTTTTATATAATGGAGTAACAGATCAAGTTAACAACCTTTAGTTTGATACCATGTAACTTAATTGATTGCATTCTATTAATAGTCAAACTGGAATTACATTATCAAAATAAATGACAATATAATTTAGTTTTTTGTTATAATACTTTGTGTCAATTTATAATAGTACTCTATAGAATTTCATAAGTATTTTTATTTAGTAAAATATTTTAGATTATTTCCATTGTTTTTCATTATGTTATTGGCTATTCTGGATTAATTAAAGCCATTTAGTTTTTTATATTATGATGAAAAAATGGAGGTGTCACCAACTCACATATTTTATTATTTCATATAAGAAACTTTAAAATTCCAAAATGAAAAGTGGCTGTCTTTTCTGCACTAACTATTCTCAGAGAATGCGATACCTACTAAATAAAATTCAAATTGCTAGAATCCAATCATTTAAAAAAGTTAGAATCAAAGGGAGCTAACTTTTCATTTCATTTAATTTTCAACAATCTTTCTTTTTTTGTGGAGAGCTAATTAAAACTAATATTAATTTTCTAAAATTTGTTAGGATGAGCTATTATAGGGATACTTTTCATAAGATTTGACTTTTTGCATGGATTTTAATTCATTCATGAAGAAACCTGTTTTTTAAAGACCCATTTATACAGCTACTGTCAATAATTAAAAGAAATTAAAGATCTTACGATTATTAGCTTTATTTAAAAATTGTAAAAATTATTTGTTTCCTAATAGATTTGCAATCAGAGTTGAAAGTGTAATTTAAAAAATTTCTAAAAAGTTTATAAATATAAAATTACTTACACATTTATTTTTTAATTTAATTTTTTTTTTTTTTCATATGTCATAGCACCGGCCGGGACGCGAACCCACAACCGTCCGCAACCAACTATTTTGCTTGCAAGGCGGCCGCGATGACCTCTGCGGCTAACAGCGCTTTTGTATTACTTTTATTTAATAAAAACAGTTTATTTCTTTAAGCACCTTTTTTTTTATTATCTTTTTGTTAATGATATTTGGTTATAAATAAACTTCTTATATCATTGTACTATCAGAAAAAGATGAACTCATGATCTATATCATCAATCAGATATCATTTTTGATTGATGTTTACTCAGCATTTCAAATGCATTTAATCTTTTGACTTTTATTGATTTGAATAGTAATCCTAAAATCAGAAATCTAAGTCTAATAAAATATCAAGGCAGTAATGAAAATAAGTTAGGAAATTTTTAATAATATAAGTTATGTTTTTTTGTTGTTGTTGTTGTTTTTAGGTGCTTTCAACAAACCTCCAATAGTTATTGAAAATGATAACTGTAACTACAAAATTGAATGGCCAACAGCTGCTGCCTGTCCTCAGATCCCAGTGGAAAGTAATGATACATGTAAAGTGAAAGATTCTATAACAGGTAAATTAATATTCTTTTATAATCCCTATGATTAAATAATTTAAAACATATAAATCAATATTTCCTAACATAAAGTCTGTAAATGTTTGTGTATTGTATATGTGTTTATAACTCTTAAAATTCAGTAACAGAAGGAACTTAAACTATACAGTTTATAGTAAATAAATACTAGATTACTAAAGTTTCAGTATTTGCATTCATAATAATAAATAATTTAATAAGGAAATAAACTTAAATTGTATAAGTTTGAGAGATGGTGATGATGATAAAAGTAATAATAGTAATAATAATAATTCTACTGCTTCTACTACCACTACTGTTACTGCTATTATAACAAAATAAAAAAAATTAAACTGTCAGATCTTATCCTCATAGTGTAAGTGATATCATTTGAAATTATATAATACATAGAAATTGATAATAAGTTTAACTCTGATTAGATTTTGTCTTTTTTCTTTTCAGCTCTTTGTGTGTGTGTGTGCAAAAATTTTTTTTAGTATTATTCAACTGTTTATTTATCACTGATTCCTCATAAAAAATAGTAGTTTATTTTAAAATTAGTAATTGTGAAGTTTGAATCTTTTATGAAAACAATAATCAAACAGACTTAAAATTTATCAGAAAACAATGGTCAAATATACTTAGAATTTATCATTTTCTTTTTTCCCTCTCTCTTTATCTACCATATTTATATAAAAGCATAACTCTCATAAGTAGGTAATGGAAGTAAGTAATGGAAATTGTTAACAGAAATGACAATTTTATACAATATATGAGATTGGGATTATTTTAAAATTTCATTTTGTAAGTAATTTTATAGTGTTTGTTAAAATATATAAATGTAACTTGTGGAGTTTTTTTTTTAAAAAAAATTCTTTAAATTAAATGTTCTTTTAGTGACTTCATTATTAAGATTGAAAATTGGAAAATGCTTAAGATATTTGAATCTTTCAATATATATATATTTGTCTTTTGAAAAAAAAAAAATTTGAAAATATCAATAATATATATACTTTTTGATATTCTATTCTTTCAATTTTGTTTTTCTTTGTCAATAAATAATCTGCTTTCAGAAATAAGAACTTACAAATGCATACCTATCCTAAGAAGTTTTTCAAAAAAAATATGATGATTTTATCATCATCAACCATTACCAATCCACTGCAGGATGAAGGTCTCTTCAACTTTAATCCATCTTCTCCAATCTTTAGCTTTTCTTCTCCACATCATCCCTGCACTCTTTTTTATTTTATCCATCAATCTCACATGTGGTCTCTTTCTGGGTCTTTTACAATCTATTGGAATCCAGTTTAAGATTTCAATTGTTTATCTATTATCATCTCTTCTAGCAATATGTCTATCCCAACTCCACTTCAGTCTTTTAATTTTTTCAGTGAGGTCAGTAACACCTGTTTGTTCTCTTACCCATACATATGTTATGTTTTTGATCTCTTCTTGTTACTCCCAACATGTATCTCTCCATACTTCTTTGAGTGGTGGGAGTCTCTATATTGCTCTTCTATTAAGTGTCCAAGTCTCAGATCCATAAGTAAGAACTGGTAAAACACATTTATTAAAAATCATCAATTTCAAACACATAGGCATATTTCCTTTTAATATTAAGTTATTTCTACCAAAAGCATTCCAAACAAGTTTAATTCTAAGATTAATATCATTCATTATGCTTCCACCTGTATTAATAATCTGACCAAGGTATTTATAGCTGTTAACTTCTAACTCATCATAATCTTTATTTTCATATTTCGAAAAAATCCATTAAACATTACTTTAGTCTTTTTAATATTTATCTTTAGTCCTACTTTCCTGCTTCATCTGATAACTCCTGCAACATTTCCTGCAGCTCTAAAGCATTATTTGCAAAAACAACTACATCATCTGCAAAATCTAAATGATTTAAATAATGTCCATTTACTTTCACTCCTTTAACTTCCCATTTTAACCCACAAAATACTTCTTGCAGCAGATATGGAGTCACTCTTTCTTACACCCTTCTCAGTGTTGACTTTCATAATATCATTATGTAATCTAATTATTGCTGTTGCATTTTTATAAATATTCTTTAAAATATAACAATCTTGAATCTATTCCTTGATGATCCAATGCTTTAATCACTGAATAAATGTTTATAGAATTGAATGCCTTTTCATAATCTACAAATCCAAAGCATAGTAGCAACTCATATTCATTTGTCCTTTCTATAACTTTCCTCAATACCTGGATATGATCTACTGTACTAAAACCACTTTTAAATCCAGATTGTTCTCTTGGTTGGTGGAAATCCTATGTTCTCTGTAGACGAGTTGTAATTATCTTGGTAAAAATTTTGTATAAAACTGATAAAAGGCTGATAGATCTGTAATTTCTAATATCTTCTTTATTATCTTTTTTAAATATTAATATTAATACTGCATTCTTCCAATTATCTGGTACATTTTATCATTTAAACATTTGGTATATAACTTTGCTAAAAAAAATTCTATTTCTTCACCTGCTTCTTCTAATATATCAATTATAATTCCATCATTATCTGGTGCCTTTTTTTCCTTCATAAATTTAATTGCATGTCTCATTTCTTCATTTAAAATTCTGGGCAATTCAGAAGATATTACAGATATAGGAGGTAAATCTTAAAGAAAATTCATCAAGTATCGATTGAATAAGAGCACAAAACTCTTGCAGCAATCTTCTGGCTTCTTATGAGAATCTAAATCAGTGAAGAATTCTTTTATATTTGGAAAATATTTGAAGATGTAAAAAATAACATCATTATTGGAAATTTATAATTTGACTTCAAATGCTTTGATCAAATCAAGCATGACAACAATTGTCTTATAACGTTGCAGTTTCACATTTAATTCATTTAAATGTGAACACATATCAGTAAAAAAACATTAATTTCAAAGGCCATTCAACATCCATTAATTCATTATATTTTTCAATGATTTTCTTATTATAACTAATTTCATCTAAACACTCAACGAATCTTTGAGGAACTTTTCCTCAACTTAACCATCAGACATTGTACATAAGTAAACCATTGTATACTGAGTTCATCTCATTCAGTATATTTTTTTTTTTGTTTATTTAAAACTAGTGTAGATATAAAATTGACTAACTTATTCACAACATTCAAAGCTGGCCTTCATGTATAAAACCTGCTGATGTATAATGCAATAAAAATCCAAAATTGAATGTCCAACATGGTTGGTAAATAAACTGAGAAAATCATTTTCTTTCCAGTCATCTTTACGCACCATTTGTAGTCACAGATACAATTTTGACAACATCTATTTTTTTTAAAGCAAGTATATTTGAAACTTCGTTGCAAATATCTATTCCTTTTGTGGTTGTTATTAATAAAGTTAAACTGATCATTTCTTCTTTGATGTTATTTCCAACACAATAGTAAATAAAAATAGTCAAACGAGCTGATATATTTATGTCTGTACTTTCAAGACAGAGAAATTAAACTAGAAGATTTTATATCTCTTTTTTGTTAGTAAGTTATGTTGTTAGTCATTTGCAGGATTCTTTCTTTAACTGTATTTCTAGCCAATGGTAAATCTCTTATTCTCTGAATAATTTTTACTTTGATTTCAAAATCTTCAAAAAGAACTGATGCACATTTTATCCAAGCTTCTTTCATATATTCTTCATTAAAAGATTTCATATGTTTAGCAATTACATTTGAAATAAAAAAATCTAGTAGCAGTTATATTTGAATGATTTTCAATAAATTTTCTTATAGATGTTGATTGAATATTTATATTTTTAAATTCTTGGCAATATATATTTTTTGTTCATTTTTACTTTTTTCACAGAGCAATTTATGATTAGTCTCATAATGCCAATTTATCGATGATGTTCTCAATACAACTGTTCCCAAACATAAAACACATACTGCCTTGGTGCCTTTGTTAATCATTTCATACTCATCAGTCCATCAATTTTGAAATTCTCTACTGCTTGACAATTTTTGTTTTTTATTTTCACTAGTCATATTAATATAATGGTAACAAATTTATTTAAAAGTAAATTTAAATGATCTTTAATCAGTTTATAAATCAAAAATTTATTATATGTTAAAATATATTATTATCCTTACATTTCATTTTTACAGCAAAAACTTAAAGCAAAAAAAAAACCATTTGATGGCATTGATTACACATTTCGAACCTTTGTTTGCAAGTTTGATTACATTAAAAAAATGAATGTTGTCAACACATTTAGATAAAAAAAGATTAGGACAGAAATCCATTTTATTACTTTTACTTTAGATTTGAAAACATTTACTTCAAAGAGTTATAAAATATTTTACTGAGTTTACTTTCTAGTTTTATTGAAATCATTTGTGATACCACAGCATACCATTACCACTTTATTTGACTTGAAATATCATTCCCACTTACATATGTATATTTTTTTCAAACTTTGTAATTTATTGCATCTAATCAGAGTTTAATTGTAAATTGAATTCTAATATAATACTATATTTATTTATTTTACTTTGAGTTTACAGTAAATTTTTATTAGTACAGATTTTAGCAACAAAAAAAATATTGAATAATTTAAAGCAGAGAAAATTATGATATATAAATAATTCACATGCCAGTAAAAAATTTGAATGTGCCATCTCTGGCATGTGTCCATAGGTTCGCCATCACTAACCTATAAAATATTAAATTTAAGCTAATTCAGTGCATTGTTGTATAGATCTGACTCCATGTCAGGTCCTATATATAACATCTACTTTTTAATCATGAAGATATTAATGTCAACAATTACTTACTGTTTACTTTCAACACACTTCAAATTTCTTTAGAGATATCTACTAATAAGTTATATTAGTTTACTTTATAATACTGAAGGAACATCTCACATCTTAGATATTATTAACTGCTAACAACAAAATAAATAGATTGGAAAATTGAGATGAATACTAATGTTTGCAGTTGAAAGAAAAGAATATGATGTACAGTTTTTATAGTAGTCAAGAATAAATCCCTGTTGTATGTCAAGAATGTTTTAAGAGCAGAACTTTGATATAGTGACAGTAGTATTAATGTATAATCATAGCACTTAAAAATGAGATTTCACTATAGTAGCAGAAGTATTGAGGAATGACATTGATGCAGTAGAAGCATCAAGCAATGAAGCTTCATAATAGTAAGTTGAAGCAAGTGTCAGAGTGTAAAACTGTAATGTCATTTCATGATAGCTTGAATTGGGTTTTGATTGATATTTAGAAACATACAAGAGGGAAAGTTTTTTGTAGTGACTGAAGTATCTGATAATTAAACATATGTGCAAGAAGAAATATTGAAAATGAAATTTCACTAGTACTTCATAATGTGAAAACTTTGATAGATGAGAAGGATCAATTGAAAAAGAGATTTTGATGGAGCAAACCAATATCAGAATGGAAATGTATTAAAGTAGCAATAAAAGCATTATATTCTTTATGAACCTGCAATAACTCTCAAGAATGATCATGAAACAGTCTATATAATTGTATTGAAAAGGTTTGAATGTGGAATTTGGATTATTATAAGATTGTTTGGATATAATTTTTGCATATTAAATAACTTTAACCTGAGATTTAGCTTTTAATACTCTTAGGATTTTTTTTAATAGGGCAAACATTTGATTTATCAAGGTTGCAGGAAACCAAGTCTTACAAAATTACCACCGATCTTTATGACTACTACCTCAGTCTTTGTGGCCCTCAGGTTTACAATCCATGTAATAGTGCAAAAGCCAGTGCTTGCCGAGTATCACGGTCAAATGAGTAAGTATCCTACTTTTAAAAAAAATCTTGAATAAACTTTAATCAAAACAAAATTAGATGTTTAAAATATTGTGAGTTTCTATATAAATATACACACACGCACATTTTTCCTGGAAAAAAAGCTTTTCTATATTTATAAAGAAAGTTAACTCTTAAGAAGTTCAGAAAATCATCTAGGTATTGCATGACAAATTAATATCATTTAAAATAATATATTGTGTAAGTAGAAGTGTGTGTGTGTGTGTAAATATATATAAAGCACATGCATTTTACAACTATTTGAACATACTATGACATATTTTGATTTGATTTAATTATATTAACTTTTTTAATGTATTTTATTTTTATATCAAGTACTTATTATTAATAAACAATTTAGCGGGGAAAAAACAAACAAATAATATTGTGTTTTGTTGTATTTTTGTTCAAAATTAATACGGTTTTCTAATAAGCTTTCACATTTGTTGATGCATTGAGCTTTTAGATTTGTTTTTATTATCCATAAACACCTGGTCTCTACAACTCTTCATGTAAGCTTTACTTGCAATAGTTAAATAATAAAATTTAGGTCTGATTTTAAAAAAAGAAGATAGGGGGTTTAAAATATATATTTGAAATATTTATGGACAGTCTGTCATCATTTTAGGTGAAAGTTTACCAAAAAATATTTAAAAAAAACATTTTTTAAAATGAAAATAAAATCCTTTTAAGGTTGAAAAAAGAGACTTAGACGTTAAAAAAATTGCTATGGTTTCTTCAAATGGTTAGATATCACTCATTACTAAAAATACTGTATATAATATAAAAATATTTTCTTTTTATTATACTTTGATCAGGGACCAAGTATAAAGACAGATCAACCTTGTAAAAAAAAGTCAATCTTGATAGTGTAACAGGAAATGCTTTCATGAAACTTTTTTAATGTTTTTCTTAATATTATCATTTTTAGCCTTTATTGATTTGCTGCAGAATCAATATCTTCAAATTTAATTCAGTTTCTCCAACCATAGATTCTCTTCTCCACAACACCCTAGCAACCTTCCATACTTCATCCCTCCATTTTACATGGGTCTTCTACAAACTCTTTGGATTCAATTCAAAACTTAAACTGTTTATCTATTATCATCTTTTCCAGCAGCATGTTTAGTTCAATTCCTTTTCACTCTTAATTTTTTCAATGAAGTCAATGATACTTATTTATTTTCTCACCCATATATTCTTTTTTTTTATGTTTTCTTATTACTCTTAATATATATGTCTCTATAAGTCACTGAATGAGCTGAAGTCTCTATATTTTTCTTTTGTTAAGTGTTCAATAAGTTTCAAATCCATAAGTAAGAACTTGTAAAACATATATATTAAAAATTTTCAAATACATAGGCATATTTCCTTTCAGTTCTTATCTTTTCATAATTTTAGAATTCCATGTTTCAATATGGTAGCTGGCTGCTGTTGGTCTAAACTCCATACCTAATCACCAGTGATTGCTTCAAATAAAAAGAGATTTACAGCCTTTCCTTCTGATAAGGGTGTCTTTAGCTGTAAAACTGTCATAGGATTGTTCTAATTTTATATTAATAATATCACAAAATGAAATTTTTATATTCTATAGCATTGCCCTTTGGCAATATATCAATGTATTAGAACATTTTTAGCTATAGTTACGAGTTTAATTATAATACCTTTTCATGGTTATTTAAATGTCAACATTATACAACTTCTGTGTTTTGTATACTGCTTTAACTTTATATAAACCCATTTTTTAAAATCAGTTTTTATGATGTTATTTGAAAGCAGATAAATAAAATGAGATTATTAATGATGAAATGTTTTTTTTTTGTTCATGAATTCTACTATTTTCAAATTTATATATCAATTAAAACAAGTTGATACTATCCTACATGTTATATACAGATAGAGATTTATTTAGCCGTATTATTTAGTATTTATTATTGCTTACTTAACATGGCAATAAGTTACATAAAGATAGTGAAAATTATGCTGCTATAATGCATTGGGTAATATAAAGATATATAATAGAATTGTCAACATGGGTATAATGAGAATCTTGGCCTCAGGGTGACCTTTGAGCATTCCATCATCAGATTTTCAATTGGATGATCGGTTGAGGAATTGGAGTACGGAGTGGATTGAAACCTGTCCATTAAAGTATGAAGATTGGCTATCTGAGCACTTATTGCATATATGTGTAGAGATGATAATCTGGACAAACTGATGATTGCTGGTTTAGCATTAAATACATATATTGGTGATTATTTATTTTTTCCAACATATGTGTTCAAGTATCAGTATTATGAGATAGAGTCTCGAGAGTGTAGGTTGTGAAAATCTGTGCTCATATATTCTATATATTACATATATTGATACAGGTATATAATAAGCCTGCATTTCAGTTATAGAGTGATTTAAAAATGAAAGTTAGAAAGAGAAAAACAATTTTTTTTTTTTTTTTTTTAAAAAGGGAGACAGTTAATTTATTAGATAAAAATAATAACCTGTAGATTTATACTTTACGTTTGTCTAAATATGATAATATAAATCGTGCTGTCACACTTACAATGACGTAATGCTGTAACATCAAATAGAAAAATAAATTAAATGGCTAAGCACTTTCAAGAAGATGTACTAATCATAATCATAGCCCTAAATAAAATAAAATTAATGACTCATTCTTTGAAATCATTATATAACTACAATACACAAATTCTATGCAAATGAGTCCTTATGACCATCTTTTTGATATAGCAAAACATGCTTCTTTACGATTAATGGTGAAGGATTCCTCTGCAATAAAGTAAACCTCCTTGACCTTTCGCTTAATATCATGCCTCTCAATACAAACCAATTTTGCAGATGCGGGTTCGAACACATGTCCTGATTCTTTTTGATGTTGTGCAAAGTATGTGACTTATTATATCTATACATATGTTGTGACATCCTAGTAGTTATGCTGGCTTTTGTCTCACCATAGTATGAAGCTTTGCATCCATTATGAGGGCATGCCACTCTGTACACAGACTGTGGGGTCTGATCAGAAGCTATAGTGTCTTTAGTGTTGTTAATAAGCCTATTAGTTGATATAGGTGTATGAAAACTCAAACAAAATTCTGCAGAGAAAGTCCTATAGAATGTTTTATGCAAAGAGTGCATGTTGGGCAACAATAGCCAAGGCTTGTTGTCTTCAACTCTGTGTTTTCCATTATTATTAATAAACTGCCTAATCTTGCTATAAACTATGCTGAGCCTGTATCCTGATTTGATGAATTTGTTAGTATAATTAATCATGTTAGACCTTCTGTCTGGCTCAAATTTGCACAAATGGTAATTTCTAAAAAGAAATGATGTCAACCCAGCAAATTTGTGAGTCCTAGGTGTGTATGAATCAGGGTGAATCTGTCCACGAACTTCTGGTGGTTTCATGACCATTGTATAGTTAAGCATACTTCCTTCTCTGTGTACATTGACATCTAAATATTTTACCTCCTGTTTTATATCTTCCCAAGTAATATTCAAATTTAATGATGTGCTTGCTTGTATCTGAGCTTTGATTTGCTCAACAATATTTACTGGAGCAGCAACGAATAAGTCGTCCACATACCTCGTATATATCACATTATTATCTACTATGTTGTATTTAGATAATACTTGTTTTTCATAAAAATTTAAATAGATGCTAGCCATGATGACACTCATGGGCAATCCCATGGGCCACCCATCATTCATGTGGTACCAATTATCTTCAAATTTTGCCATTATATTTGCATCCAACCATCTCAAAAATTCTGTGATGAAACAAATGCGAGCCTGAGCCACATTTTTACTTACAAGTTCTTGTATAATATCTATTGGCATCTTTCTATTAATAGACCCATATAACTCTGAAATGTCTAACACAGCAATTTTAAACTCAGGCCTTATTAGCGCATTCTTGATTCGCTCTACAAAATCGAAAGAAGATTTAATAGTATACTCGCCAAATCCCAATTCATCGATCAGCCAATGATTTATTTTCTTAGCTGTTTCAAAATAATGCACACCTCCAAAGTCCAGCATCAACCTCAGAGGCATGTCAGGCTTGTGTACCTTGGCGTTAGCAAACATTCGAGGGGGCATAGTAGATGGATACATTTGATAATACTCAGCTTTAGAAAAAGCTTTATTGCAATGCATTCGAAGTATCGATATTATAAACTTCTCTTTATTAAGTTTGTTATTAAAGTTTGCTGTTTGTATAAATTTCAATTTATCAATTTGTATTTTCATCTTATTAACATAATAGTTTTTATTCATTATGACAAATCTATTCCCCTTGTCTTCTCTCATGCATGTAATTGAACTATCATCAAAAAATTTGTTGGTGTCACTAATTTTTCTACTCCATGTATCTGCTGCTGTGTAAAGTGGTTTGCATCTGATCGCTCTAGCGATTTGGAACATAGTTATCCCTAGGCCCGTTTTTAACTAGTCCTGCCTCTACGTCCCATCACCTTCATCCTTGGCTGTCTCCACCTGCCACCCACGTATTTGGGACCCAGCTCCAATACTTCTTTAACTACCACAGGCAACATTATATTAGTCATATTAACAAAGTCCTCTCTTTTAGGCGTATTAATATTCACACCTTGTTTTTTTGCTAGAAACGCGAACTTCCGTTCGAATTTACGACTCAATGTACTCGCTAAATTGTTGCACTTCTTCGTCACCTGTGGAGGAATCACCAAATTTCCCAATATTCTCTGCAATCACTTTTTTTCTTTCTTGAGTGCCTTATTACATCCTTTAATGACCAGTCCAAGTAAATATATCTGCACCTGCGCATTAATATTGCTTAGGTTATGTATAGAGTTATTAATATTAACTCTGCAACAGTTTGGGATAATTTTAAACTTCGCACATCTTTGCAGGAAATTTATCCGTTGTTGAAAAGTGCAAACCGATAAGCCAAAACGTAATATCTGCTTGTATTGCTGATTATAGTCCATGTTAGAATATTAAGTAATAACCTGTAGATTTATACTTTACATTTGTCTAAGTATGATAATATAAATCATGCTATCACACTTATGACGTAAAGCTGTAACATCAAATAGAAAAATAAATTAAATGGCTAAGCGCATTCAAGATGTACTTCTCATAATCATAGCCCTAAATAAAATAAAATTAATGACTCGTTCTTTGAAATCATTATATAACTACAATATGCAAATTCTATGCAAATAGTCCTTATGACCATCTTTTTCTATTTGATGTTACAGTTTTACGTCATAAGTGTGATAGCACGATTTATATTATCATAGATAAAAGTAGTAATATATTTTTATTTAAGTAAAATCAAAAGGCAGGTAAAGCCTATTAAAAATGTAGGAAATTTTAAATTTAATATTTAAAAGAACACTTATTTGCTCTCTGTTAACTGAGAAAAACAAAGAATTTCGAGGATCATAAAAAAACCAAAGAATAAATTATAAATGTAACTATGTAAAAGTAACTATAAAGTTACTTTTGAAAGAATTTTGCTGTATAAACAATAATTGAAACTAAGTAATTAGTAAGTAATTTAGTATTTCCAACTGATTAGATAATAAGTTTAATCAAATTGTAATAAAAATTTAGAAGGGAAGATTAACTAATTAAAAGAATTTGGTAAACTAATTAATAATGTAGATAGTCGGACAATAAATGACAAAGGTATATATGCTACAAATTTCTTATTGTTTTATTCTTATTTTTCTGACAAGTTTTACTGAGAGAAGTTATAAAATTTGTTTGAGTTTTGCTGTCAGTTAAGTCAGTAGTGCATCATTATTCATTCTAATGTCAGTTTGCTATACAAAATTTCTCAGTCATCAATCAGTAATGTATAGCAATATTCATGGACATCTAAACATTACTATATGCTGCTGAGACACAGAAAGGTGTTCTTTTGTGTTTCACTGCCTGGTTTCTTTGACATCTGATGCCTGACACGTAGTAAAATCCTTTGTCTATCATTGCTGAAATCCATGCTTATAAATATAGACATTATTGTGAACAAGACCAATATATGTGCCAACCTGGACTAGAGGAGCAAACAGCTACCAAAAGAAGTAGGAGCACCACTAAGGAACTCCATTAGCTTCAAGGAGGAGAGGGGTAATCACTCTAGAAATGACGGTACAACAAAAACCTAGTTAAATATAAAATACCAAATTCAATGTCTAGACAAATTGTTATTCTTTTGAAATATTATCACATAAAATCAGTTGGGTTGTTGACCCTTATTTTAGAAATGGACTAATTCTTAGCGAAGAATGCCATAATTAATTTGCTTCACTTTTATTTCAATATTATGATAATGTTTTATTTTTGTTTTGTGTATGTATAAATAAACATGTTTTGTTTTTTTAATTTGTTAATTTGGCTTAGTTCTCTCTATATATATCTCACCATATAACATTTTAATTACCATATAAAAGTATTAAGTAAATTTAGAATTAATTACCATATAAAAGTATTAAGTAAATTTAGAATTAATTATATACATGCATTATAAATATACTTGCTCTGATAGTCTGATTTAAGCCAGTTTCGTACTCTTGTACTGACCAGGTAAAATCAAGTGCTAGAAGTGTTTTAAACTCTTCAGTCTTGGCTAAATGGCACTCGGGAATCATCATCATACAAATAAAAATATCGGCAGAAGAGATGTTTGTTTCCTGCAACTATGGAGGGTTTTAATGGTCTGGAAATGTGACTGAGATTTGTATATTTTGTATTCTCTCGGTCTGACCGTAGGTATGAATAGTAGATAAAAATATCCATATTTCACTCCTCTGCATGAAATAACGAAATCCACTAAATGCATAAAATCCTTATTATTAATTTAGAAGTGTCAGTTTAGTTTAAATGAAAAGGCATATTATTGAAAGCATATTTTTGTTATGATATATATTGCTATTGTTTTAAGTAGAAAACCTTTTTACGTTATAGGTTATATTAACTTTCATCATGTTTGTGATATTGCTGTATATATGGCCTTAGTCTAGAGTATTATTGCTGTTTTTATCATTCATTATTTGAGATTGTTAAGTATGCTGGAGATGTCTTATATAAATTACAGTAATATTTTCAATATAACAACCTGATGAAAATCTGATATGCATGTTTAAAATGAGTGAAATTTGTGTATGAGTGATAAAGTCATTGAGATAAAATGTAATCATGAGATAATAAGCTAAACTTTGGCGTTAGAAAAATTGTAATATTTAATTAGCATAAGTATATGTCGATAACATGACGGAAACTGAATGCCAGTCAAGTGGCTTATCGTTTTTAAAAATATATTTTGTTGAATCATTCCCTTATGAGACAAATCTCTCTTTATGAAAGAGATTTTTTTTTTTGCAAAAAATTAGCGCTTTCTTTATAATATTTTTACAATGACAGTTTTCCTGCAGTAATCACAAATATACAATTATTTCTATAAAAAAATAATAATTCTTTATTACTTAATAAGTTGTGATTAATATTTCTTTCAAGAGAATTTTTTTATTTAAAATTACAGTAATGTACATAAGATGTATTTTGTTATATACTGTTTTAATTAATAAAAGTATTATCTATTTTTTTTTCTTTTTCAGAACATTATCTTTAGGTGAAAGAAATGATAGCATTGAATATTTGTACGACAGGATCACGATTAAATATGAGGCTGAAAATGGAAAACCTCGCTCTGAACTCACCTTGATCTGCTCACGCAAAGAAGGAAAAGGCTTCCCATTTTTAATTACTGAAAAAGATAATGTATCTTTTTTTACTTGGTACACAAGTTACATTTGTCCAAACTTACCTATAGAATGCATGGCATTATTTGACGGCAATATCTATGATTTATCACTGTAAGAAAAATCGGTTTTTAATTTAAAATATCTTTAGATATACATTTAATAATGTTTTTTTTATTTATTATTAGTTGACTAATTTTGCTTTCAAAAGGATTTTACCTAGATTTGAACTTTTATCTTGAATATATTGGAAATTTGAGACAGAATTGATATTTAAATGCTCCTTAATTTATTTTGTCAAAACATAATTTTAAAAATAAATAAATTTTAAATTCAGCTCTTATATCGGTGTTCATGAATGAAATGATATTGACAACCATTATTTGCATAGATTATATGTGCTGTCAGGAATTATTATGAAGATATGAAAATACAAACATCTTTATTATTTACTTTTTTTTTTTGCCTGTAATGTAATTCTTTGGTTATTTTTTAGAGTCATTTCATTTTAATGAATAAATTGTTTACAATACCATTCCAATCAAACATACATCTTTCTCTCTCTCTCTCTATTTATATATATCATCATTTTCAAACATTATCAATCCACTGCAGCATGAAGGTTTTTCCAAGTTCAATTCATCTTCTGTGATCTCTAACCTTTCTTCTCCAATTTCAGTACAACTGTCCATCTATTATCATTTATTCTAGCAATATGTTCAATCCAACTCCACTTCAGTCTCTTAATTCTTTTAATGATGTCAATAATACTGTTATCTCACTCATGTATTTCATTTTCAATCTCTTCTTGTTATTCCTAATATGTATCTCTCACCATACTTCGTTGGGGCATCTGAAGTCTTTATATTGTTCTTCTGTTAAGTGTTCAAGTCCCAGATACATAAGTAAGAATTGGTAAAACACATTTATTAAAAACCTTCCTTTTCAAATATGTAGGCATATTTCCTTTTAATATTAAGTTATTTTTATCAAAAGCATTCCATATATATTGTAACGGTCACTCAATCCATCTTTGATCGCAGAGGGCGCCACCAGATCACTATGTATCTGGAAAATTTACCGTGATCAAAAGTGGGTGAGGATGATGGTCTGCGCCGACTAGACACAGGGAGAAGCAAGAAATCTTAAATATTGTTCAGACAATTGAGAAGTAAAAGCACTAAGACAAACATCAGCCAAATTAAGTTTAAATAATTTGAAAATTTTATTAAGAATAATATAAGAGTTTAATAAAGTATAGATTTGCACACAATAAATATGGTTCTGTCAGGTGTGTACTAACAAAAAAAATTAAATATTATCGCTCTGGCAGACAGACTAATTTTTTAATATTGAATTAAAAAAAGAGGGGACAAATTTCTTTCAGCTGAGAATAATAATTAAAAGTCTCAAGAGGAGACAGGTAAGTCATTAGAAAACCAGTTACGTCTGCCCAAGCATTTCAAAAAAATGAAATAATTGAAATACAAATAATTTTACAAACCAAATAAATTTAAAGCAACACATAAAAGATAAAATAAATCTAGCAAGCAAAATATAAATGTTGACCTAGATTTTTATAAGTTAATTTATCAGAGAGTGTATATGAGTAGAAAATATTAATATATTAAATGCTTTAACAGGAAGAAACATTCTATCACCTATAACTTTAAATGGGAATTAAGAGAATCTTCCTGCTGGTGATTTAAAAAAACAACAAGTCCAGTTTTTCCAATTCAGAGATATATGAAAAATAATATGGTCTTGTAGGAAATCAACAAAACCAGCGTGAACAAGGTCACACTAGCTTATTGACTAATGAGGTCATAATATTCGCAGGAATGCTGCATGTTATACTATGTTTAAAGCAAACATGGTTGATTCACATATAAGATGAAAGAAAAATATGATTACGGTCTTACATAATCTAGAAAATAAAAGAAATCTCCAACTACGGAAAACCAGACCAATAAACATGATAAACCGCTAGCCAAAAGATTTTGAAGTTTACAAAAAGCACAAATGCAGTAATTTAAATCAATTATTGGATAATAAAATAAGTACAAGTGAGCAAATTAAATTTACACAAGACTGCCAAAACATTTAGAAATAGTTAATAATAAGGCATAACAAACCAATAAAATATAGTCTCACAATACACTCTGTAATAAATGAAATGGAAAATAAATTTGGAATCTTAAAAATAAGATTCCAAGACACACTATAAAATACAATGAAAAGCAAATATTTTTAATAAATAGGAGATTAAATAATCATTAAGACTACAAATTTATTTTTAGATTGAGTTGAGATTAAACTAAAGAATATACCCTGGCAAGAATAAGAAAAAGTTTACCTTACGGTAAAACAGAGTTCACATAGTTTTTCTAAAGAGTGCACACTTTTATTATAAGTTCATCTTTCAGGTGTTCCATCCTTTTACAGTGGCAAGTGTAGAGGCAAATTTGGGAATCCTTTCTAATAAATCTTCATGGCATAACGAAAGAACAGCTTAGAGTCCAAGGTTCATCCTTATTTAAATTAGCAATGCATATTGTTGTTTACAATACATATAGCGGTGTATTTTGACATATTGTGAAGGCAAATTTTAAAAAGAACTTAAATGTATGAACTGCCAACAGTATGAAGTTCAACAGGTTAATCAGAATGAATATTAGAATTAAGAAGCTGAACCAATCACTTTGTCGAAGAATTTGCTTGGTCAAGCCTAGAATAATCTATATTGTCCAAAATTTGTGGGGTTATTTATACCCATACTCATTTCCCATGTAAACTTTTCTTGTTTTCCAATTTTACACCTTAGAGCAGGGCAAATCTCAATCTCCCACTCAAACTAATTTAAGAATTCTAACCAGGGATTATTTTAAACTAAAACAACAACACAAAATTAAATCTCACTTTTAGAATTAAATTAGAAATGATTAAAATAAAACAGGAATGTAATTAACAAGTTTGCTTGTTTTTAATCATTTTGATTAAAAAAAAAAAAAAAGTAAAAGCAAGCAGGTAACAGAAAACTATTTTAAAATCAATTTTATATAATAAAAAAATACAATGATATATTTTAAACATAAACGAGTATGTGTGGTAATAATACGCGTACTCTTTTTAAATAATTTTTTAAATGGCTTTATTGATTTAAATTTAACAAAACCAAAAGTTAGTTTTATTTATTTATTTTAAACGATGATTGATAGGGATTGATCCGTCACAATATATATATAATTGATTTACTCAATTTATAATTGCATTATAGGTTTATTTAATACAAATAACTTAATACAACCTGATTTTTAATTATAATATACCCATGGTTATAAGTTTGATTGCATGATGTCAGTAAGTAGTTATTATATTTTGTGTCAAGTAACAATAAAAATTTACAAATTATTGCATAAATGAATGATGTTATTCAAAGCCAATCAATGAATAAAAATAAAAAACATTTTACTAATCTTTATTAAGGTATATCTCAATTAATAGCGCTGTTGCTGTCTGTGATTTTAAGTTTTCTTATTTTTAAGAAGCTGCCTTTAAATTTAAAAGAGAAATAAAATTAAATGCCATTGAGCATCTGTGAAACTAGATCTCTTGTAGATAATTTATGACAAATCGCTGTTAAAACAATATAGCGTATATCAGAAATTTTGTTATAAATTCAAATTTTAGTTTTAATATATATCCAAATAGCAGTTTAAATAATCATACAATGGATTTAGTTAAAATTTGTGGATCATTATCAGAAAGCTATCAAACCAAAAACTAATATGAAAAGATCTGATATTACTGCCATTTAATGTCCATTTATTTTATTCAACACTTATATAGTTGCTGCTCATATTGAAAAAAGAAATAATATTTAATATAAACAGGATAGCAGCCATAATTATTATTATATATATCCAGCAAAGAAAAAAAATTACTCACCAACAAAACTACTATTGGACCAATTGCTTATCATTATAAGATACTTTATTACTGAGACAATAACAAAATACTCTCCATTAACACTTGTAATAAACTATTCTATTCCAAAATAACTGCTCATCAGTAAGCTAGTTATCATTGAAGCTAAACAATAAAATCTCTCATTCATCAGCAAATTAACTGACCATCTCAAAAAATACTCTATCATTGAGCTAAGTGTTCACCATTGAGTTAACACTACTGAGATATATATTCATGAGAAGATTCATGGATCAATGATTCAAAATATCACAAGTATTAATATATGCTATTACTAGTGTAACAATCCCCTTCACTCACTATATATTTATTTTTCACCTAATTCACCTTTAACCTTAAACATACGTGCTTACGCATGTATATTTAAACAAAACTATTATTGACTTAATCACTATTGACAAGAATGTCTTATGAATTTGTTCTCAGTAACTGTAATAGATTCCCAACATGTATTTATGGTCATCCATAGGATTCCAAGTGCCAATTTTATATGAATATAAGAATTACACAAAGAGAATATATTACCGATATCTGCTGTCTTAAGCATGAGAGAGGTTTTGACCATTGGCTAGCTCAAACTCAGGTCGGGTGGCATCACGGCCGAGAGTAGACATGGATGAGAGTAAGAGTTTTACAACATATATAAAATACACATCAAGAAATATCACAACAAGACTTTATATACGGTTTCATTATCAAAACAAATTTATTTAAGCTATTTCAAAAGACAATTATTATTCTTTTGATCACATAATAAAAAAAAACAAATATAATTTAACCCTTAACCTTTGAACATAACTATAACTAGAACTCTGCCATTTTGATTTACACGCACACAGCATCTTTTTCAATATTTACTATTATAAATAAGTCAGGTAGCGAATGTCAATAGAGATTTCCCATGTGACCTCAATATTAATTGTAATATTAATGTCTGCACGTAAGAATATAACAAAAGTTTTATTTTTATTTGTTAGTTGGATTCTCATACACATCTAAGGAATTGGTTAATAAATTCTTTCTTTTTAAAATCAATACATAAAAATTTTGTTACCTGCACATCCCCGGGGAATCTATGGAAGAATATTTTTGCTTACTTCTAAGAGTTCCACTCATTGCAGGTAATTAAATATAGAATTCATTGTGAAGTTTCCTGTTCTTTGTTTTCTCATATGGCATCTGTTTGATGAGGCTCTGCTTGTGGTTCTGACATTGGTAGTTGTTTTAATCCAGAGGCATCTTGTTATCATTGAATGTAGCAGCTGCAGTTAATAGGAATTAGGGGTTCGAGCCCGATACGTAGGCTTTTATCCCAACATTTTCTTTTCGTCCGCAATTAGGTAAATTTAAAATTTAAACTTTTTAAAATTTAATTAACGATTCCGATGTCAACGATTGAAGCTCTGCAGGGACAAGACCAGGAGCATTCTGGGACCCTTTCTTTTATAGTCCCCTTCATTTGTTCTAGAAGATTCTAGAAAGTTTGCTCGATCTCACTTCCTGTTTCCTATTGCTGCCTAACCAGATTTTAGTTGAGGTGTGAAAGCTTTTATCTCCTCATGCTTTTCTTGTAAACAAAAGAAAGCAAAATTCATTTCTGCTGGAAACTTTTAGGCTTTTATAACGTGAAATAAAACCTCATTTCTATCTCTTCAACCACCAAACCCATTTATACACATGTTCGTAACACGCACATATACATCATTTCAAAATGACTGAGCACCTACCCCCTCATTCTGTGTATTTACGTAGCCGCCACCGTGTAATAAAATTAAATATATATAGACCATCTACATATATGTAATGACCGTCACCTATGAGATTAGTTGTGACTGGGTTCGAACCCATTGTGTCACACTAGTAAACTTAACTATACATTTCTAATGCTTTTTCCAAGATACAATAGTTTCGTTCCAGTAGAAAAAGAATTATTTTCAATAATAATGGGTTAACACCATTTATAAAGTTATCTTACTGAAATTTGAATAAAATTATCCATGTTTATTAAATATTTACATTCAAATATTGCATATTTTTAGAAATGATATTTATTGTTTGCTCTGAAAACAATTTTGCACCAGTAATTTTTGTATGTATCCAGTATTCCATTAAAAAGGGTTATTTTAAAGCAAATCAATTTTATGAAGTGATTTGGGCTATTGAACTCTAAATAATAATCATGCAAATTTCTTATTTGCCATTAAGATTTTGTATTGAATCAGATATTGCTAAAACAGCAATAAAGACTTAAACTGAAACATCTTGTTGGATTATTATTGGCTCTGCAATGAAACATTTCAAATGCAAAAGCATCCATTTAACTAAAGATTCCAATGAAAAAATAATCTTTTACCAAGTATTATGATTTGAAAACCATTTAATATTTTTAGTTGTAATTATTGTGTCTAGATGTCAGCAGCAATTAGTATACCAAGAGAATATAAATGTGCTGTTAAGAACAAAGAAAGTAAAAAAGATATTAATCCTAAATGGGAAAAGTACTTAGAAAAGAAGAAGTTAGTTAAAATAGATAATTATAGAGAGAGAATGAAATTGAATAGTAAATTGTTGGAGAATATGAATAAAAGTGGAAGAGATGGGAATAAAAAATTTTGAATTACATTAAAAGGAGAAATGTAGGGGAGAGAGGGAGATATTATTACTAGATGATGAGGGAATAGAGTGTAGCTCTAGAGAAGAATTAGAGAGAATCTTGAATAGGTATGTAATGGATATAGAAAAGATGTTAGATGTGAAGGACAGAGGGATAAGAAAATATGAAAGCATATAGTAATAGGAATATTAGGTTTACAGAAAATGAACTGAATGAGGTAGGGGAGAAATTGAAAAGTGGAAATGCAAGAGGTTTAGAAGGATAGGCAGCAGAGATGGGGCATAGGGCAAAAGTAAAGCTATTATCATATTTTAATAAGATGGCACAGAAGATAGTTTTACAGGTAGTTGGAGTAATACAAGAGTAAGATTATTATTTAAAGGAAAGAGTAATGATCATAGAAAGTTAAACAATTATAGACCGATAGTGGTAACATCAGTTTTATATAAAGTTTTTTCATATATGGTGGCTGGAAGAGTTGCAAAATGGATGGAAGAAAATAAATGCAAGAAGGTTTTAGGTCGATAGGCATATAGGAGATAGTTTATTTGTAGGTACACAACTTATGGATATGAGTAGGAATTTAGGTAGATAGTTATATATGAGTTTTATAGATATAGAGAAGGTATATGATGGAGTAAATAGAAATTGATTAGGAATAAGTTTAGCAAATTTGGGAATGAGTGAAGCTTTAGTGAATATTATTAAGAAATTATATGAAAATAATTACTATACATATCAATTAAGGGATATAGAATCAGTTAAAGTTAAAAATGGGGTGGGACTAAGGCAAGGCTGCCCTATGTCACCTATTTTGTTTTTGTTGTATTTGAGTGAAATGGAGAGAGCAATAGAAAGAATAGGAAGAGGGATAGAGATACCGTTAATAGATGGCAAGAGAGTATATACTCTATTGGGTCTTTTTTTTTTGTGGATGATGTCTTTTTATGTGCAGAAAGAAGAGAAGACAAGGAAGTTATGCTGATGACATGTGGAAGGGTGGGTAAAGAGTTGGGGATTAAATTTAGTGATCAAAAATCAAATATAATGATGGTTAATACTGGGGAAAGAGAAAACAAAGAATTTTTATTGGGGGATATAAAATTAAGTATGGTGAATAGATATAGTTATTTGGGGATCATCTTGAATAATCAGAAAAATTGCTTGGATGAATGGGAGAAAAATTGATGAATGAAGCAAGGAAAAGAAAGGGATTGATAAAGAAATTAACAGTCTTCATATAATAAATATGGTGTAGCTAAAATTGTATGGAAGTAGCAGGTTTAACATATGGCAATGATGCATCATGTGTTAGTAAAGGAGTGTTAGAATACTTAGAAAAAGTACAAAGGGAAATAGGAAGACATGCATTGGATGCAGATGTATGGACAGCAAGGGAGGCAATTCAAGGAGAAATGGGGATGGACATGTTTTTATATGGGAAATGTGAAAAGCAAAATGAAAATGTTCGGTAGATTGCAGTTTATGGATAATAAAAGAATAGTCAAAATAGTATTTAATTGGGTTATGAGTAAAGTGCAGGCAACAAGTTGGGTGAGAAAGTTAATGCAGTATGCAGAAGATTTGGATAAAGACTTTATATCAGTATACTTGTACAAGAGGTGGGATGATTGTGTTGGAATTGTTGAGTGTGTAAGGAATGGGATAGAAGAATAGATGCATTAATAAAGAATAGGGAGTTGGAGATGTGGAGAACTAATATGGAGAATAAAAAGAGTTTAAATATATATAGAAGTAAATGGAACATTGGGTGCAAGTTAATTTATGATAATAGCAAGGAAAGTAGTTTACTGTTTAAGGCTCGAATGGGATCTTTAGCAACAAGGGAATATACACGTAAATGAAAAAATATGGGTGATTTAGTCTGCAAGTTGCGTAAGGAAGGCATAGAAAATATTAGGCACCTGTTGATTCAATGTAAATGCTTGAAAGCAGAAAGGTTACAAATAATGAAGTTATGGACTACTAAATATAAACAAAGTGATTATACAGAAAGTGGGTTATTGTTTTTTATGCTGGTTTGGGAACATATAAGGGGGATTTAGATATGAAGGCCATGGAATTGACAAAGGGTATGTTGTGGAAATGGGATTGAGCAGGATATGGGGAATCTTAGGGTGGGGAATGGAAAGGGAAGGTAAAGTGGCTAACAGGTTTCTCTGGACATAGTTGCTGAGAGATTCCTGACTCCATATAAGAAGTCACAGTGCATCATATCACATCAGAGAAGAGGGAATGTTTTCCATAGGAGAAAATAAACTCCTTAAGAAAGACATATTTCTGTGCTTATGCAAATTCTTTTTTTCCTGATATTGATAGAAAAATTTTTTGTTTTTTTACAAAATCTGAATTTCTTTTTTCAATAAATTATTAATTATTTATTAATGTTTTCATCTATCTTTTGTTTAAATATATTTCATTTTTAGGAGAAAATTAGCTTGTCAAAAATATTTATGATATTAATCAGGAAATGAGCTCTGTCAATATTTTAATAATTCTATAGTTTAATTATTTGCAAATATGCTTTTAATGTAGGTATAACTGAATAATTAAAGATTTCATTAAGAATAAGTTGGAGGGTGGGTTTGTTGTTAAATACAGTTTTTTTTTTTAATCTGAAGACTGAAATGAAATCTTTTGTTTTGATTATTTTATTTCTATCTATTTTATTTTTTTATTTCAAAAACTTCATATTTTATTTTGCAGGTTATTTTATATATTTGTATTTATAATAAAATTTATCACAAAGATAAACATTTCATGTAGAAAAAGGTTTTTTTATTATTATTATTAAAAAATGCAACTGAATATTAAAAAAATGAACAAAAATGTCTGAAAACCATGTTTATGAGATTAATAATTTTTGATCATATTGGTCTTTTTTTATTGCATGTTTTCATGTTTGATTAATATATCAATAACTATCTGTTAAACATTTCTCCCAACAGCATGTGCTTGCCTTTTCTTCTGCATTTTTAATTTAAATATTATAAATCATTATATTGAGTGGATCTGATATCATCTTTAGAAATATCTGAAAGAAATTTCAGTTTTGAAATAAAGTACATATAGTGCTGAAGTTATCTTTTTTTTACATCGATGTTAGTGATATTGATATCAAAAGTAGATAACTGTTTTTAGAATGTTTAAGACTGTAATGGATAGTGCAAATTTAAATAGTAAAAATGAAATACTTATATAAATAATTTTTTAGAAGCTTGGTAGGGTTCTCTAGGTTCTCAAGCAATAGATAGTAGTGGCTTTGTTGTCTAATTTCTGATTAATTGATCAAAAGGCAGATTATTATTCTTTTTCAAGATATGTGAGGTTATTAAAATCTGTAGTTTTTGAATATTCAAATTAATTTAGCTTAAAAGTGTAGTTAATTGACCACTGGTTTATCTATTAATGAGAGATTGACACTGCCTATTAGCAAACACTAAATATTCTAATGTGCACTTTTTCTTTAGTCTAAAGAGATCATCATTATGTAAGATTTATATGACTAATTATCTCATTCAGATAAGGAACTGAGTATTTATTTTATTTTGCTATTTCATATATTAACTTTTATTTAATTTTAATATTGTACTGACTTGAGATATCTTATATTTTAAAATTTGTTTATCTTTCAAATATTCATTAAATAAGTTAAATGAAATATTCAAATTTTGATTGATTTTTTTTTTTTCTAGGTTATAAAAAGCATTTTGAATGCTTTGACAAAGAAAAGTTCATTTTTTTTAGGAGTTATTTTGTATTACTCTAACTAATTTTAAGAATTTCATCCAGATTAATTTAGTCTTATAATTAAGAATCACTGCAAAATAATGTGAATAAATATTGTTCTCTAAGTAACACTTTAATTATGTTGGTGTGTAAAGTATTTTCATATTTATTTCAAATAACCCAAAATGTTGATAAGACTATACAAAATGTTGCTTAAATAATTGTTACTTAAATTTATTCATCTATTTCACCAGAGAAATATATATATGAGAAATAATGCATGGGTATACTGAATTCATTCTCAAAGATTATATGAAATTAAAATAAAATATATGTAACTATGGAAGGTCAATAAATCAAAATATATAACAATTTTATATTAAGTTTAATTTTTTTTTAAAAAAATCTTATTTATATTGTATTGTAATGATTTTATAATTGATTTTTGGTTGATTGTTAAATCTTGCTGACGGAGCATGTACTCCTAATCTGAATTAACATTGAGAATAACATAGTAATACTATCAATAATAACAACAAAATTTAAAATAGCAATTCAAATTTATGTAGTTAAAGTTAAAAACTAAAAACCTTTTTCTTTGAAAACAAAGTACTTACAAGATGAAACTGTCATGATTTATTTGAATACTTTTATTTTTAAATTTTTAGTGATTGTTTGTATGTGTTCAAAAGAAAAAAAAAGAATTCACTTTATTTCATAGATTGTCTGTCACTTGGATATTAGGTGGATAAATGGTGAAATTGCAAATTTCAATAATATCTCATTTAAACTACACTGATGGAATCGCATTAGTGATTTATTGTATAGATCACATCTATATTTATCATATACCATTGGAATTGATCTTAGCAATATTTCTTACTTTGGTCTTAAGATTTACTTTTCAGATCTAACTTTGATAAGTATATTTATGAAGTTCTTGGATAACATTTACACATTCATCTCTAGGGAAAGAGAGGTTGAATTTATTCAGTCATTGTCCTTTTTATCTGTTAATAATTTAGAACTCAATCTTCATAAAATTTTACATCTAAGAGGAAAAATATCTTCAATAATTGATTCTTTTACATCTAGGACTATATTTTGCTAGCTAGTCTGTAAATTTCAAAAGCCTTTTCAAATTTTTTTTACTATTGAATTAAACTGAGAGAGTGCAAACTCTCAAGCACTTAGCCAATCAGATCGCAAATACTGAGACAGAGAATTTAACAAGAAAAGAGTGGTTCCACTCTCATCTTTATTTGTCTTTCTATATATCCAAGCCAGTCCAAAGTACTCAACTCACTGAGTTCTAATTATAAACATACAGTGTGAAATCTTTCGATTTACTACTGTCTGCGCTTTGTAAAAATAAATATTATTTACTATTGAATATAATGTTGTATCTCAAGAATGGTAAAGATATCAAAATTCTTTTAAATATGATTATATGATTTTAACAAATATAAAAATTATATTATAATTAATTCTATTAAGTCATTAATTCATTTAGGATTGGTTTTCTTCATAAAATATTCTTCAAGAATCATTGAGCATACTCATTTCTCTCATTCAAACATGTTTGTATTCACTCATACACTAATCATTTTCATATATAAATAATATTAGGTATTGTTGTTTGTGGTTTTAACTTCCCTTATCTTCCTCTTTTTGTTCTTATGCTTTATGCAAATGCTCTTTTTTCTCTACTTACTTTGGAACTTATTAATATTACTGTCATCATCATTTTTCTTCGCATTTTCCTCCTTAATAGAATTTCTTTAGGATTCAGTATTTATTAGTTGGTGAAGGTAGCTGAATTTAAGACAGTTTTGACATGTATATGATAAATGTCTATTTTAGTGTGTGTATGTATGTGTATGTACATAGAGGAGAGAGGTTGTGAGTAATAAATGTAAAAGGCAGAGTTGAATTAACTATCCTATATTAGCATTAGTTATGGTACTTAGCCATTTTCTGTCACAGATTGTATTGGATAAATAAAACAAAATTTGAAATGAAAATTTGGAAAAAAAATATTCAAACATTCAAGAAAAAAATTACATAGATATCTGAAGAGATGGAATTAGAGTTGTTCAATCCATCTTCTGATTTGTAAATAACATTTACTCTTCACTAATTTTTTTCAGAATATCAATGCCAATATCACACTAATATGCTTCCAAGAAGTCCAATAGTATAATGCTATAATAACCGCTGATCAGTTTCTGGCATTGCCTTCACAATGAAGATCAGGATTCAAAGCTGGAATTAATGCACTTATATATTTAGCAGTGATCTTTTTTATATTATTTAAATTAGTAGCCTAAATTAAAAAAAAACAACTAATGATTTGGCCCATGCTTGCATAATTATATATCTGACTGATTTGTTTTTATATATTTTAGAGACCCTTCCAGCTTTTGACTAGAAATATTAATAGCAACAACAATATCACACTCATTTCATATTCCTGTTAATGCTTATTTGTATACTTCCAAGAGCAAATGATCTTTTCATCCTACTCTAGAACTATTTGTTGTGTTAGATTTATCAATAGACTTAATACCCATTCCTAAAATAACCCTGTTGATGAGTACTATTTTCTTATTGTAAGCTTAATCATATAGATGCAGATTAATAAAAATTGTAGAACATCTGTGTTGTATATATTCAACACACACGTGTAGTAAACATAGATATTATTTTCAATGAGTTAAGCAGGTGAAGTTGGATGTTTCCTCATTAAAAGTTTCTATTTATTTCCCTGCTTTAACCAACTGTCGAAGCCATGTGATCATAAAAGCAATCAATTAGTGAGTAAAAGAGTCCAAGAAAAGAGATTGCTTAATTAACCTTGCTGATTGCAGCAGTTAGTTGTAAAACCTAATTACAAAAAAAAAAGTTTGAAGATGATCGTAAATTGTCTAACTAGTGATTCTTTGTCTTTATTAATTATTGAGGTAGGGTTCATTGCCCTACAGGAAGTTAGGAAAACTGTTCCACTTGTGTTGAGATTTATTTATTTTTTAATTTGAAATTTGTGTATATCACTTATAAACTAAAATAGGATTAGGATTTATAGCTCAGTAATAAAAATCTTAATTTTTAATCAGTCTTATTAATTAAACTATTAGAGGAATTCATTTTAACTTTCCTGGAACAAAAATGAAAAAGTGAAAGGAAATCATTAGTAATAAAATAATTTTTTTTCAAAACTATGAATAACAGATTATCTTTATTTAATAAATAAAAATCAGTTTGAATTTTCGAGAGTTTTAAAAGATCACTTGTATTACTGTTTTTTACATCTTGAAACTGATGGGAGAGTTTATGCTCTGGTATATTTTTTAAATATCGAATTTAGATTAATTTGACTGTATTGCATTGTATTAAGATGTAGAAATAATTGAGGAAGAAAATATATTAACACATCAGTAGCGACTTGCCATTCCACTCCATAATAAAGGTTGACAGCAGTTTGTAAAAATCTCTATATCTACTTTTTTTTTTTTAGCTAAAGTAATGGAATGCACTGAATGAATTCACTTCTGTGCTAACTGGATCAGAGTAGTTGTTTCTCTTCTGTGTTATAGGTCACTGTTATTAGTTCTCACCTGGTATGCCTTTCATAATCTTTTCATGCTGGAAGCTTTTATTGTTCTTAGGAGTTCATCTTGTTTTCTTCTCATCAGTTAATTATTATTAGGAACAATTTCTACCATAATTTTGATTGAAAATCAACTTGTCTTTTTTCACTAAAATCTACTAATCAGTTTTATTTTAATTAATTTTTCTATAGTTTACATTTATGTATTAGCTCATTTTGCAATGTACATAAATATACAATATATTATCAAAAATGGTAATAAAGAAAATCTATTATGCTGATTTGTTTTATATAAATCTTAAAAAAAAAAAGTATATTTATTAGCAATTATTAAAAAATATATATTAATAATTATACAATAAAAGCCTTTTATGGCATGCGATTTTATGTTTTTCTCAATCTGAAACATCTCTTTTAACAGTATCCTGATGTGATGTACTGTGACTTCTCCTTAAACGGAGTCAGGAATCTCTCAGCAATTATACCCAGAGAAACATGTTAGCCACTTTATTTTCCATTCCCCACTCTAAGTTTTTCCATATTCTTCTCTATCCCATTTCCACAACATAATCTTTGTCAACTCTATGGTCTTTATATCTAGATCCCCCTTATCTTTTCCCAAACCCAGCATAAAACCACAATCCACTTTCTGTATAATCACTTTTTTCATATTTATTCTTCCATAACTTCATTATTTGTACCCTTTCTGTTTTCAAGCATTTACATTCAATTAACAGATGCCTAATATTTTCTATTCCTTACACAACTTGCAGACTAAATCACTATTTTATTACTATTTACTTAATATGAGATTATATTCACATACATTTTTCCAATTTCGTAAATAATCTTCTTACTTTCAGTCTATCGAGAAATGATCCTGGCCTAGATTGGAAAATATTTTCTGGGAGAAAACAAACAATTTATATCAATATTTGTCGGTCATTAACTACATCTATAGCAGACTGTGATCCAGAAAGTGCTGCTTGCCTTGTGGATTCTTCTGGAAAACAGGTAAATTTTTAATTACAGTTACTATTAATTGTGCATACATTGCATCATTTTATTCAATTAGCAAACATGATTATTCTGCTAAATTTGATTGCCATACTTTCACATACAAATGATAAAAAAAAAAATCCATAAACTTTATAATTTTGTATTAGTTTGATCTCAACAAAAAAAAAAAAATCAGCTCTGTTATGATTACCAAAATAAAATTGTTTAGCAGTTAGTGTTTTTGGAAAAAGAATCATGCTGAATACACCAAATTACAAATGGATTTTATGTAAACAAGCAACTAATGTCATATACTAAAATGATGTCTTTCATTTAACATACAAATTATTTAGTAGTCAGTTACAAATGAGACGAATAATTTCATAATCATCAGATATCCAATTATTTGCATTTTTTGTAGTGAAACTTTCAACAAAAGAAGATTGAATTTGAACAAATCAAGTGAGTAATTTAAATGATCTCAGAAGCAAACTATACTATTTCAACCTGCCACCTATTGTTGATATAGTAAATGCTAATGCTCATTAAATTCTCATCCAGTCCTGACTTATAATTATTGCTGGACTAGTTTCTGAATTTATTTATATGAATAGATCAGGTTTGGATAAAAATTTAATGAAAAATAATGTCTTAATTATTCAAGCTTGCAATAGGTGGCAGAAGTGGGATGGTGTAAATAGAATTTGTTTTTGAAAACATTGTGTAAGCTGGTGTGCTGATTTTTTTCCTCTTATGCAAATGTACAATTGTTTAAGTTTTATTATTTATGATGTTGACTACAGATATGCACCTTTATATAAATGTTCTCTTGTTTGTTTCAAAGTTGAGCTATCAAAATTACTGATAATTATTTAAAATATTGTATTGACATTGTTTTCACATACAAATAATAAGCACATATAAATAATGTTCAAAATATTTTACTAATAAATTTAATTGAGATACAAATTTTAATAGTAAATAATGAACAGTACTGAATTCCAAGATGGAGGAAAACCAATACAGTATTTGTAATAAAAATGCTGTAAGGATTTAATTAAAATCTGTAAAGCACATGTGCATTCGCCTGATCGCTAATTTGCAATTACAATTTATTAATATAGCACAATATAAATAAATACATTATTATATATATGTTTAACTTCAATTAAGAATGACGTATAGTAAATTTTAAATAATTTTGCAAGCATCATTCATTCAAGCATAATAAAGTAATTTAAAGTGACTGCTTAATATCTTCACACTCTCATCTCCAAACACTTAAGATTGGCCCATATTTAAACGTTTGGGTTGAAAAGATAGATGGATTCATTCTATCTTTTCACAAAGACTTTATCTTGTGTTTGAGAATGAGCGTATTCATTTACATATAGTTTAAAATCTGTAAAGTGCATGTGCATTAG
This sequence comes from Epiperipatus broadwayi, assembly GCA_028023455.1. Taxonomy (NCBI): domain Eukaryota; kingdom Metazoa; phylum Onychophora; class Udeonychophora; order Euonychophora; family Peripatidae; genus Epiperipatus; species Epiperipatus broadwayi. The sequence continues at coordinate 58,016 of JAQFVV010006517.1, read as the reverse complement.
CCTGATCCTAATTTACAATTACAACTTATTAAAAAAATGCTATATAAATAAATACCTTATTTAATTAAGATATTAAGTGTAGAATTGAATGTGGGAGTTCATAAGAAACTTGAATATTGGAAATTATGACAGTAGGATAACAATTCATGTATCTTGACTTTCAGAATCCCTCCCCTACTACTGCACTGAACCATAAAACAATTTAAACACTTTTGAAAGATTGATGCATATAATTTGTTTGGGAGTGAGTGGGGGGTGGATATAATTATAATAAGTAGTAGCATATGTTTTTGAAATGATATTCTTTTATTAAATAAAGCTAATATTTTCTCTGCTATCTTTTTAATATGACATTTTTTATATGTACATGAAGACTTCATCTTTTAAAAAAAATAGTTTAATCAGTCTAGCTATGAATATGGGAGTATGTATCTCCCGAAAGCACTCAGCTTAATATACAATTAAATTGAAAGCTTCATTGTCTTTGTGCAAAACACTTATAGATTAATCAGTCTAATAATTGCTGTTTCTTGAAGCTTTTGAATTAATTAAAAAAATGAACTGTAGTACTTTCCATTCATGTTGAGAATGGGAGATGGAATTTTGTTTTCAGTGGAAAAGATGATTAATGTTGTAAGATTTGAATATGTGATGATCATGATAAAGTGAAACTTTTGCATCATTAAAGCAAAGACAGAAAATCCTACAAAATAAAGTTCAATTATAAGTCAGGCACATAACTTTTTTTCAAAATCTGATTTGCATATTTCCAATCAAACTGGAATGGTCATTCTATACAACCACTTTCTCAAAGAGTCTGTAGAAATACTGAGTTTCACAAGTTTCTCAAGATTAAATTGATAAATCCTGCTATGCACAAGCCTTCATTTACGATTTTATCCGTTTCTTTTGATAAGAGATTATTTCTTTATTCTCTAAATTGTTTTTGTTTTATAAAAAAGCTCTAACAGTTTATTTTTGTGAAGAATAAGGAGTGCCAAAATAGAAAAATTATCATACATAGAAGGTAAAATATGTAGATTTTAATTAATTAAATCTTACAGGGAGAAGGATTATTAGATAATGATTACAAAATCAAATCCAGTCAGCATATAATTAATAGAAAAAATAAAGTTGCTGAAATATGGTGAATTCTTTCAGAAATAAGTAAATCAATTCAGATTATAGGATCTGTAGAAAAAGTAAGATTAGCAATAGAATAATGAAAGAAAGTAAAAATGATAAGTAAGAAATAGAGCATTGTTTAGCTGGACTGCCTAGATTTGAATGATGCATCTGATAACATTTAGTCAATGTAGTCTATTTAATTATGAAATCATTCCTCTTGATTTGTGTACAATGGTAGATATTCTATAAAAATTTCTTATTAAAAGTAATATATCTACAAAGATTATTAGCAAAGGTAATAAAAAATAACTATTGCTTTCTTAATTATAATATAAAAATAAACAATAGTAGGTTAATAGCTAAATGGAGCTACTTTATAATCGCTTTTGGATACAGATTGAATGAAAGCAAGCTGGGTAAAAATTGTACTTTATGCAAAAAACATAAACAGTTTTTAAGTACAGGATAAGTAACCATTAGAGTTGGAAGCTTTAGAATATCAAGGTCTTTGTTTAAACTTTTCCACAAATACCAGAACTTGATCTTTGGTGAATATCATTTTTTCTCCTCAATAGATATTAATATTTTGATACATTTTTTACATGTACATGCTTTTTTAAGAGACATAAAACATGTCACCCAATATTTTTCTTAGAAATATTACTTACTGAACACATATAGAAAGAATTAATCGCACAAAATACATATCTGAAAGTTCAACAATTCATCTTGACCAATCAAACTTTTCATATTTGCCATGCACTTCTCTAAAGTTTGTTATAAATTCTAAGCTGTGAATCTTGTGAAAAATGTCTCAGACAAATCTCTCTCATTATAAGTGCATTTTAAATAACAATTCTATACTCGTCATGTAAACGGGAAATTAGAAATATCTGAACATTCACATGGAAATAACAATTAAAATGATGTTTGTCTACAAAAATTTTTAGAAAATAAAGTTTTGACAAAGGGGTTGAAGAATAGGCCAATGACATCTTATTTTTGAAATGTGATCAATGAAACTGGATACCCTTTATATATAAATATGAAAAATATGGTTGAGTACAGAATGATGTAGCTATAGTGACAAGGTATGCCTTTAGAAACTAATGATGATATTTAATTATAACCAGTCTGAAAAGGGCACCAAAGCAGGTGCTGAAAAAAGCTTTTTATGTATAAAATTATTATTTGATTATATAGCTGTTGTAAAGAATTATTATTTTTTTATTATTATTATTTCAAAGTTTGTATGTTTTTATCATCATCATTTGTATATGGAGTATATGATTAGTAACTGCAATTATATATCTATTTATGTGTAAAACATTAATAAAAAATAGTTCACCATGAATGTAACATTGTTTTATCCTGCACAGTTTAACATTGTGATGATACTAATAGGCTCCAGAATTAAAGATTTTTGAATTAATTTTCAGCTGAAGAATGTAAAAGTATATATATATTCAATTGAATAGAATGATTGTGTATCATTTGCAATTGAGCATCACATGTTACCTTGAGCAACTGATCTTGCTGTTATTCTTTTTATAGACCCATATAATATAACATTATTATCTTTTCTAAATCTATATTGATCTTTAAATAATGCCAGGATTTAATACTATTGCTTGTGCTTTAATTTTACAAATAAAATCTTTTTATTATTTGTACTTTTTAATTATTTGTTATTTGCTTTTGTGACTCATTTCTTTGATAATAATTTTTCTTCCTTCTACTATTAAAGTCTTTCTTTTTTCTTTATTATGGCTATTTTAATATTTTATGAGTGTTTTTTATGAATGGAAATTTTTCGTAGCTAACATTGAAACCTAATATGTATTTTTTAAAATTGTTAACTAAATCATTCCAGGAGAAAGTCAACAATTACAAGTGAAGCAGTAATAATGTTTATGAGATGATAATATTAACAGCATCTTAAATGGTTTTATGATTAGTAAACCTTCATTTAGATAAGATAATCTGTTAGAGTTATATCCACTGAGATACGATATTACAATCTAAGATGAAAAGATTTATGATAGATATTTTGTGTTATTAAGTATATGTATCTAAACAATTGAATGTTGTTACTTTGATAAAAGTCACTTTATAAAATTATAGCGTGATATATGAGCTTTTAGTAAGGAAAGAAGAAAAACCAATTACAATTCTTATTCCTAATTTATTTGTTGTACTTATTAATGCATCTTTAAAGCATTAAAATAGTAATAATAGAAAACAATAATAATGTTAAGGCAACAGATGTGTCTTTTTAATTCTGAAACATATTTTATAATCTTTTAAAAAGGCATCAGTTTAATTGATTGATTGAGTAAATCCAAGCTATTTATGAACAAATGTAGATAGAGAAAATTGGGAGGGGGGGGGGATAAGTTAATAAAAAATTAATAAATTTTTGAAAAGAAATTACTATAAAATGATTACTAAAACGTTTATAAAAAGTATAACTAGTATGCTCAGTGATAGAGAAAATTGTAATGAGAAACAGTAATAAACAATTTAAGAAAATGAAACTAATTCTCTCACTAAGAAAAATATATGTATGTTTACAAGTTTTTTGTTTCAAAGCAGCTGTTAATTCTTGAGCACCATTAGTAAGTGAAGGATTACCATTGCTTGCCATCTTCCTAACATAATTCATTTTAGTATTTCAATATTTGAAAAATTGTCATTAGCAATAGTAGTAGAAATAATGTAAAAAATATCTATTTTTGAAAAGCTAACCTTTATGGTATTTAATAGTGCTTATTTACATATAAACTGTTGAAAAAATTTATCATTTGAAATCTTTTTCTCATCATTCCACAACTATCTCTGTAATTATGGATAATAAAAAAATAGTAATTGATAGGCTTGGTTGCTTGAAAGTTCATAATTTGAACACAAAAAAATGACAGAGTTGGATTACTACTATTCATGAACACTTAACTCCAGAATCTACCTATTACTATTGTACAATGCCATGGAGATTATCATGAATTATTAGTGGATATCAGCTGGTGATGGTAAAATAGATCTCCAGACTAGTTTGGTTTCTGCTTATATAGATAGTTTAAAGAGAGAAAATAACCGTGAATTATTGAATGATATCCTGAAATTATTTATTGTTATTTAAGAGTTGGTCTTCTAATATCATTTTCTTTTAGTATGATTTATTAAATTTATTTCAAATTTTAAATATTAATGTATTGAAATGGTTACTATTTGTGATATTTCTAAGCATCATTATTATTTATTTGTTGCTTATTTTTGCTTCATTTAACTTTTATTTAATATATTTTAACAGAGAAAAAGTATCAACCTTGGCCGTGCTTTAACAGGACCAGAAGTAGACAGATCTGGTGTTGTGTTAAAATACATTTATGGTGACAAGTGCAATTCATCAATTTCTTATAGCTTGGTCATCAGGTTGATCTGTGAGTCTGGAAATTTTGTAAGTAACATTGTTAAAGATATGATATTTTTAAATAGAATCTGTTTTGAATGACTGAAATGTTTTTCCAAAAAATTATTTTCTGCAGAGAATATTTGTTATTCTAAAAAATATCCTAAATAGTTAGCATAACAAAGTCACATTGCCCTTAGATTATGTAATTTCCTTTTTTGTTGTTGTTGTAAAAAAAATGTATCAACTACAGACGTAATAATATTGTTAGTGAGCTGGCTTCTATGTTACTAGTGCAAAAGAAATCCAATGTATATCTTATCAATTTGTTGCCTGAAGGAAATATAATTATTTTTTTATTTCATGACTTAGAATAATTTTATATATATGTGAAAAAATTTTAATTTTAGTAAAAAGTATTTGGTTTTTCATTTTTGAAAATGTTTGAAACCATGATAATATGAGCATCTCAATTTAGATAATTCAATGGGTTTTTTAAAGTTATATTTCTAAATAATATTGTTCTTTTTAAAATATGAAAGCCTATTTAAAAAGAAATCAAATTTGAATAAATAATATCATTTATGAAACAGATTTTTTTTTTCTTTGACAATATCATTGATATGAAGGCTATAACAACTTTTTACACCATTAACAAATTATCTAGAACAATTTTCCCCACTAAATTCTCTCTATTGTTAAAATATAATGTTCCCAATTTTGGCTAAACTTCTATAGTTGTCATTGTACCCTATAATAAAATGATTGCATTCATGACATCAAGGAAAAATTACTTGGAGAACTGCTGTAGTATGTTTTGGTTACTTAATTTATTACTTGATCTTCCAAAGCCAATATTATTTTTGAAACATTCTGGAAATCTTTTTAAATTTAAGACTGACATTTTTTTTACAATTTGCTAAACTTAAAGGCTTATTTGTAAAGTTAAACTATGATGAAAACTTCATTCATTAAAATGAATTGATGTATATTCACTTGCCCTCACAATAAAATGTTACTACAGTATTTGATTTTTATATAGATAAAAAGTAAACTGGTTTATATGTGATTTATTAGCATAATTTACATTGAGTGATGTGCATATTTTTGAAACATTCAAACGTAGAAAGTTATGAGAGTATGAAAAATTATATTTATATTAAAAGTATTAAAAATTGCAATTCATCAGGTTTTATAAAATATATATTATTTTATTGTTAATTAATTAATGCAACAAATTTTATAAAATACTTTGTGAATTGTTTTATTAACACACATGGGATATTGGTAACATTCTCCCGCTGATTATTTTATTGGCTGAGTGAGGTAAAAGTCTAAACTTTTAATTGATCAACTCACCAACTCAAGTGTCAAAATATATTCATCTTTTAATATTATATTCACTTTAGTTTCGTTTGTAAAAAGTATATTAATAATTTGTCAGGTTATGAAAGTGAACACAAGTTTTTTCAAAAATAAATTTTTATTTATAATTATAAAAATATTCAATAGCGGAAAATCTAAAATGAACGTTACTCACGAACCAAAAAGTTTTATTAATGTCAGTGATTTCTTTCCCAATTTTACATTATGGAAAAGTAAATAATTTTTGTTAAAGTCTTAACTATTTTTCTAAAATAATTTTATTTTTAGCATATTTTATCAAAATAATTTATAATTTGTCAAAAAATACTTGTAAAATGGTCTAAAACATTCGTTTATCATTTTCGAAATGAAAGAAAAGAAATCGTAATGCTTAGTTATTGACAATCCATTTTCTTTGTTGCCAAAAATTAATAGCCAATCAGCTTCAAGAAAGGACCACCTTCTTCTTTTGTTAGACCTTAATGTCAGTTTTATTGATTTTGTTACTTGTAAAATAATTCAAGAGAGGGCAGCATCTTACGGAACTTTTTTTAACATTTAAAAATAATGCAAAATCTTAACGGTAGCATTAAAAATGACAGAATTAGAGCAACTTGAAGCCGTCTCCATTTAAGATGCAATCATCATGCAAAGAGTTATATCTAGTTATTTGAAGGATTAAATGTGTCCAAAATTTTAAGATTGTCAGATTTATGGACACTCCCTTCACTTTAGATGACTGAATGAAAGCTATGATCAAAAATTATTAATATTATGGGGGTTATAAAATATTGCAACAAAGATATAGTAAATCACAAGTTATCAGGGCAAAGGACACTAGTCAACTGAACACTTTATTGATTTATTAAAGTAATCCATCATAAATTTCACATACAAAAATTTATAACTGAATTATTACTTCATAACCATTAGTTTCTCAATGTAATGCTTCTTCATAGAAGAATTGATGTTATGGTTATATGAACTAGACATGATAAGATCAGATAACATTCATTTTTCACACTTTACTTAATCAGTTCTTTTAGTGATTTCAAAATCAAATCATATCAATCAGTCAACTTCTCTCAAAGATAAAATGCAGCAGTGAAATTGCCATGATTTGACAACAATTTGCATTATTTTCTTAATGAGTACTTTATAATTGCAGATTAATTGAATATTTTGTTGAACCTAATTTATTCCATGATATAACTAATACTGATATTTCTATCATTTCCACAAAGTATTTCTAAGATCACAGCCAAAAATATAATTTGAGGAATATTTTCAATGATCTTTCTGATCACCTGATGGGAAATGTTATTGGGCCACTGATAACTTTTTTTGAACTGCTCTTAGAGAATATTTTTTCTTTGAATAATAGTGTAATGCTTAGTTTAAGTAGTGTTTAAATGTTACATAGTTATTTTTTATCAATCTCTATATTTTTTTATGTAACATTTGTAAATTCAGATATTCTTCCACTATAAAAGATATTTTGGTAGTGAGTTATGACACTAGGAAATAATCTAATATTAATTCATAATTTACTGTAATGGATTCTTGAAAGTCTCAATTTAGATATTCATTGCAATATTTGATGAATTTTGTTTTCTCTATTTGCATGTTTCTGCTTAGAACTGAATCTATTTTTAAAATTATGGGTTTTTTTTAATCAGGATAACATCAATTTGACACAGTGCTTTTTTGGTATGATCTTAATACCTGCACCATTTTCTATATGTTGGGATTGAATGTTCACAATTGCATAGTCAGAGAATTTTTATCTATGAATAGTTTATATTAATGAAATTATATTCTGTTTATGCAACAAATATGAATTCAAACCACTAAACATCACATGATCACCATTTCTTATGGGAAGTGTATTTTCTATATTTTTGAATGACTTGGACATATGAGTAGAAATAGCATGATTTTATCCCTTATTATTATTTTTCTCTTTTAATGACTGAAAATTAAATAAAGTTGTATTTGCATCAAGTAGACAATCATTTCAGCCTATCTAAGCAAATTTATTTGTTCTAATAAAGTTTTCTCCAATAAATGAATTTTTCTCATTGTTATTTTAATGAAACATTGTAAAAGTTCCAAATATTATTGGTAATAAATATTTCTTACATAGCATATGGCATGATTCATAGTATTTGGATGAGCTAATAATTTGAAATAACTGATTTAAAAGCAGTTCCTGTAATTCTTAGAAAAAAATATTGGTGTGGTGGTAGACAAACAACATTTTATAATGAGATTATTATTATTTTTATTAATATTATGATTTAGTTGGTGAGAATCAATTGTAAAGAACTCTTTCTCTGTAACACAATTTACTATACAGAAAGTTTATATTGATTAAAAATAAAAAGCTATTAAAGAGATGATAGTAACCATGAAAACCACCATTCAAATATATATACAGTATATTATTCTCAAAAGACCATAAATATAATAAAATATACAATCCATGCACAAGCTTCTTTATAAATCTTGCTTTGTTATAATATGAACTATTATAATGTACTTTATTATTGTACATTATAATACTTCATATTATAGTAAATCAAGATTTATAAAGATGTTTGTGTATGGATTGTTATTATAGTAGTTCATATTATAATAAAGCAAGATTTATAAAGAAGTGTGTGCTTGGATTGTATATATTTTGAAATTAATGGGATATTTTTAAAATAAAAGACTGTGTTTGTTATTTTTTAATTTATTTATGTAATAATATACTATCTTTTTTGTTTCTCTATTTTGAGATTTCATAATTTGTTTTAAATAATTTATATTATTTCCTTTTTTTTAAATGTTCTATTTGCCAAATAGTTTATTGCAAGCCAAGAGATTAAGCACAGTTTTTAACTTTTATTTATTAGTTGTTCTTTTCTTTCATTTTTTAAATATATATATATTATATTTTTAATATTAAAAAAAAATCTGCTTTTGACTTTTTATTTATGCAATATATAAAAAATTTTAAATTAACATTTGATATTCTGATTGTTTAACAATATTTTTTGGTAAGCTAAAAAGAAAAATAATATATTTACTATCAAAGTGTTTCCTAATTTTACATTCTTTATAAATGCAATTCTGTTTTATCCTCATATCATCATCATTTTCAACCTTTATTGATCCACTTCTAGATGGGGCCAAGATTAATCCATTTTCTCCGATCTTTTAGCCTCTCCTGTACATCACTTCATTACATGTTCTTATCACTTCATTATATGTTCTTATTCATCCATCTATTTCACATGTGATCTCTTTTTAAGTCTTTTGCAATTTGTCCATTTATTATCATTTCTCCTAGTATTATTTATGTCCATCCCAACTCAATTTTTTTCATTGATGTCAGTAACATCTGTTACAAACACCCTTGTATTTTACTTTAGTTTTCTTCTTTTTGCTCCTAACATGTATCTCTGTATATTTCATTGACTAATCTGAAGTCTCTGTATGGCTCTTCTGTTAAGTGTTCAACTCTCAGATCCATAAATAAGAACTGGTGAAAGACATTTATTAACAATCTTGCTTTTCAAACACATAGTCATATTTCCTTTTAATATTGTTATTTCTACCAAAAGCATTCCAACCAAACTTAATTCTATGATTACTTTCCAATAATCTGACCAAGGTAGTTGAAGTTATTAACTTCTTTTAACTCATCATTATCAATCTTTATTTTCTTTTGGAAAAATCCATTGAACATTACTTTAGTTTTTTAACATTTATCTTTTAGTCCTACTTTTTCCTGAATCTCTAAAACATTATTTGCAAAAGCAACTATATCATTTACAAAATCTAAATGGACCTAAATAATCTCCATTTACTTTTATTCCCTTAGCTTCCCATTTTAATCCACAAAACCTTTCTCAATATTACTATTCCTAGCATCATTGTGTAATCTAAATATTGCTGTTGCATTTTTGTAAATATTCTTCAGAATATGAAAATTTCCTGGGTCTATACCTTGATGATCCAATGCTTTAATTACTAAAGAAATGCTTATAGAATCAAATACCTTTTCATAATCTATAAATCCAAAGCATAATGGCAATTCATATTCATTGATCTTTTCACTAACTTCTCTCAATACTTGATATGATCCACTGTACTAAAACCACTTTTAAATCCTGCTTGTTCTTTTGATTGTTTAAAATCCAAAGTTCACTATAGATGAGTTATAATTAATTAGCTTGATAAAAATTTTGTATAGAACTAATAAAAACACCAAAACATCACATGATCACCATTTCCTATGTTTACACAAGCTATTATTAACAGTAGCAAACATTCCATATAATATTACCATCCAGTGCAAGCCTTAGTAATCAATGGATACAGGAAGGCTTGTGCATATAAAATCCCCATCTAGTTCCTACTTGTCCAATATCCCCAGCCTAGTTTCTAGCTTGTGGCTTTTGTCAGTGAGAAGCTTTAGATATGAGAGCACTGTACTTATATCTGAGGATATAATGCATCCTCCAGCAGCCATCTTTTACCTATTTATTTCACTATAAAACTAGAAGCTCAAGATGAAAACACCAAAATGTATAGTTGCTGAACTGGGTTTAGGTCTATATGGCTATGCAAGCGAATAAGATTGGATTGAAAATGTTAATATGTTTTCATCTTGAGTTCCTAGCTTTATAGTGAACTAAATAGGTAAAAGATGGCTGCTTGAGGGTTGCATTAGATCTATAGATCTAGGTGTAGTGCTTTCAGATCCAAAGCTTCTCACTGATGAAAGTCACAAGCTAGAATCTAGTCTGGGGATATTGGATAAGCATTAGATGGGGATTATATGCCAAACCTTATTGCATTCATAGATTACTCAGGCTTGCAGTGGGTGACACTATTGTATGAGACTCTGTTACTGCTACTAATTAATAAAAGACTGATAGCTCTGTAGTCTATAATTTCTAATATCTTCTTTATCATCTTTTTTAAATACTAATATTAATAGTCATTTTTCCAATCATCTGGTACCTCTTCATCATTTAAACATTTGGTAAATAACTTTGCCAAAAAAATTTCTATTTCTTCACCTGCTTCTTTTAAGATATTGATTATAATTTCATCATTACCTGCATCTTTTCACTTCTTCATAAATGTAATTGCATATCTCACTTGTTCATTTAAAATTTTGGGCAATTTGGAAGATATACAGTTGTAGAAAGTACTTTTCCTTGTTCTTTATTATTATATAATTCTTGATAGAACTCTTCTACACTTATCATTATGTTATCTCTCATTTTATTACTAGTTCTATCTCTTTTACTTATTGTAGAAATAAATTTCCTACCAATACCAAGATGTTGTTTTAAACTTTTGAATCTTTTATTCTCTTTTATAAGTTTCCTTGCTACTGCACAATTATACTTTCTTATATCAGAATCAAGTCTTCTAGATATTCAATCCTTCTTAATGCATCCTTTTTATATTTTATATTTCTTCTTTTCTTTATAAATTGTCTTGTCTCAGTAGAAATTTTACTTATCAATTATTGCTTTTTATACCAGCTATCTTTGTTATGGTTTTTAAAAGTGTATCAGTTATATTTCTATTGATCATTCAAATCTGTATCAAGTTCAAAATCTGTTAATATTTGAAAACAATTTGCAATTTCTAATTTAAATTTATTGGAATGTTTCTGAAGATTAGGAATATTAACTATGAATATTGTTTTTCTTAATTTTTATCTCTCTAGTTTTGCATTAACATGTATCTTACGTCTCACTGATCAATAATCATTTCCTATATTAAATTTATTAAGAACATTGCAATCTTGAAATACATATTTTCTGCTAATCAAAATATAATCCAATTCTGATGTACTGTTTATTTGGATGCTTCCATATTCATTTCCATTTAGCATTTTTCCAAAAAAAAAAAAAAAAAAATTCATAATATAAAGTTTGTATTTTTCTGTAAACTTCACAAGTCAGTGTTCTCTTTCATTTCTATTACCATAATCAAATTTACCTGTAGCACTTTTATCTTTTAATTGTTTACCAATTCTAACATTAAAGTTTCCCATGACAATTTAAAATGATGTTTGGTCTGTTCAAAAGTTTTTGTACATCCATATAAAAATCTCTACTTCTTTGTCACTATGACAATTTACTGAAGCATAAACCTGAATTATCTGCATTTGGTATCTGCTATTAAGTTGATTAACTAATCTTGTCACTCTGTTCGATACATCATCAATCTCCACTATGTTGTTCTTTCACTTTTTATTTTTAATGAATCTTACTTCACTTGTACTTCCAATTTTCATGTCTCTGTAGTACAGGGCTTGTCCACTTTTTAAATTAATTGTTTCTTCCCCTTTTTTTCTAACTTCACGAAGTCTACTAATATCCCATTTAATGTGAGATAGTTCTTCCAATTCTTGCAATATTTTTTCACTTGAAAGTAATCTGCCATTGTAAGTTCCTAAATAAAAAGTTATCAAATGGCAGCCTGGATTTGTAATCTAGCAATTCTTAGCACCCAATGCCTTCAGCTACCCATTGCTGTCTTGGATGGAAACCTTACAGCCTTCTAGGAATAAGAGCTATGATTTATTTTTGTCTGTCATGATTATAAATATCTATTAAAAAAGAAATTATTCACTCACATGCATTCATTCATTCAGCCTTCAAGAAAACTCAATTGATATTTCAGTTAAGAGCTATCGGACAATCAGTTAAGAGCTATCGGGCAACTGAGAAGAAAGATTATGGTGTTTCTTGATCTTAAACTCTGACGTAACAAGTCAATAAATTCCGCATGCTGGCTAATATGTGTTGGTGAGCAGTCCATACATATTTTTATACTATATGAATAATCAAATAATGATAATTGCAATGTCAAGAAAATATGGAGTGGACATTAGAAATTTTCCCTGTTCGGCTCCTTTAAGGTCTTCAGAGAAATTAAAGGGTCTCCTTTCAGTTAACATACAATATTCTTATATAAATTTCTTATATACTGTATGTAAATAATATTTTGTTAGTAACCCAGTATGAAACAAAATGTATTTTTTTTTTAGGTTCCTGAAGAAGATTATTGAAACATCAGATATTGGTTAATATAATTTTATATATTGCAAAAATTAAATATGAAAAGTATATTTAACTTAATGTTGAATAATAAAATGCATTATTAAAAGAAAGAAAACGTACTGTTGAATAATTATCTAATTTTGTAACCCATTATAGCTTTAATTTTTTTTAGTTTTTTTTCTTCCAAGCATTTTTTATGAAATTAAGTTTTAATCATAAAATATTTTGAAAAAATGTTAATATTCTTTTATTTTCAGTTTTCACTTCCTAAGTTTATTGACATGTTTGATTGTGAATACACTTTGAACTGGCATACAAACTTCGCTTGTCCTTCAAAAAAGCAAATTATACAAAACATTGATTGTACTTTTAAGGATGAAAAATCTCAAATCATTTTCAATTTTACATCATTAGCTGGAAGAACATACTCTATTAAATATGGATCAACATTTTATTACGTAAGTTATTTCTATAATTTGTAAAACTTAGTTTTTCGAAAATTGAGTTATTATTATTGTTATACAAATCTTTATTGGAAACTTAGGTTTTTTATTTAAGAAAAATAAAAACTCTATTAAGACCAAATTATTGAGCCAGCAATGCTATTTAGCTTTTATTTTGTCTTAATACTGATATATAAAGACAAATCCTGGTGTAAGCTTTACTATTTACCACTTGCTAAAAAATTGTTTGATATACTTGCTACTTAGTGCACTTACTAAAAAAATCAGTGAGTTTATATTACAATTTATCTCTGCTTTACTTTATAATAGTTATACTAGGACAAATTATAAGAAAATTCTTATTTAGCTCTTGTTTTCTCTTAGTGCATATATATAAAAATGATCTATAGACCAAGCATTACTGATCAGTATTTGCTTTGCCCCGATGCAATTATACAATAAAAAATTGTAGGGCAATTTAGAACCTGTAATATGTAGTTATAAATTTATTTAAACGCATATTGATTATGTAAGTAATATTCATTAAGGCTGTAGCCTCAAGCACATGCATATAAAAATGTGATAGTAGGGACCTCTACAGGTCTTAAACCACAAGCTTACTCTTTGGAAGAAAAGAGGAGAACCAGGGGAATCCTTCCTTACTTCAACCTACTTTCTATTTAAATAGGTGAAGCTGAAGCGGTTCGATCTGAGAGCGTGAAGTTACTCAATACTTCATTAATTAAGTCCACATTTCTTATTACCCATTAATACTCGTGAATACACGAGTATTAATACACAAGTATTAATGGGTAATAAGAAATGTGGACTTAATTAGTGAAGTATTGAGTAACTTCACGCTCTCAGATCGAACCGCTTCAGCTTCACCTATTTAAATAGAAAGTAGGTTGAAGTAAGGAAGGGTTCCCCTGGTTCCCCTCTTTTCTTCCAAAGAGTAAGCTTGTGGTTTAAGACCTGTACAGGTCCCTACTATCGCATTTTACATGCATATGCTTGAGGCTACAGCCTTAACCTGTAATATGTTAACTATATAGGATTCATTTTGTCTCTTAAGTCTTGTATAAAAAACAATATTTGGTCAAGCATTAAAACTTAGTGCTTGTTTTGCTAAGAACAAAAATTACTATTTGTATTTGTTAACAAATCATAGGCCATTGTATAATATAGTTATGGTGTTTTCTTGATGAAATATGTGATCACATAATTTTATTTTATTTTTTCAAATTATTTAAAGAACATTTAACAATATTTATTGTATTGCTTTCTTTATAAGCGACTTGTTCGCTATTTATATGAGATTTTTTGAGTATGTTAAGATTGCTTTTCAATTTCATCACTTTTTTATAATATATAATTTTCATAATTAGCCATTTATACAGGTATCATTTTTGTTGAAGATACATGGATAATTATTATTTAAATCAAGAATATATGTATATATTCGTGAACAATCTTTTATTTATATTATAACTTAATGTTATTTCTCAACATAATTCGTAACTGCCCTGTTATGAGTGTAATTTTATGTTCCAGGAGAATTCATAACTGCCATCTACTAATAAAAAGATATATCGACGTTTTAGTTTATTATATCGCAACAATGAAACACTTAATTTATTCAGCAAATTCGACAATTTTTGATTAGTAGAGCATTTTCATATAATTTTATTTTATTTGTTTTTTTTAATTGAAAAGACTTTATTTTCATTTTAAATTTTAGTCATTATTATATAATCTACTATTTTTTTAGTCAGTTGTAATTAATGTAGTTCATTACAACTCTAGAAATCAGTTTCTTATTGTCTTTTAAGATATCTATAATTTTTTTCTTCTATTCCTAGCTTCCTTGTTATTAGTTAATTTTCATTTTATAATGAAATGAGTTTAGATTTTATACTTTGATTGATTTATTGAAGCCTGTTAGTAATTGATTTTAATATTATATATATATTATAATTTTAATCTTATCAAATAAAATGAGTTCATCAATCATTATTCTTTTATTGGAGTAAACAAACATTTTGACTGATTATCTAATTCCAAGATTTGTTTTGTAGCAACTATTTATTTTTAATTAACTTATATTGAAAATTATTTGAAATGAAATTTAACAAAATAATTTGAAAGGATTTTCCTCCTCACTTTTAGAAATAGAAATGCTTTAAAAATCAGTTTTGTCTTAATAATATATATATAAATTCTAGCAATAATGTTTATACTTCTACTGTGGTATAAATAAATTTTCAATCTTCTATAACTAGCAAAATACATTTCAATGCATCATAATCATAGCGACGCTAATTTGATAATTCATTATTAGGAAATTTATATTATAGAATTTTTTGCCTATACATTGTTTGCTCAGCCATTCCTCTTTGATTATTTTCTGTCTTTCATCATGCTCTGTATAAATGCTTTTGAGGGTCAAAGTAATAGCCATTGCTTCTTTCATATGTGTTATATATCCTGAGATAAAACACAAATGTGTGAACATGATTTTAATGTGGGCTTTCAAACCCACCATTATTAATCAGACTAATTTATAACCCAGAAGATAAAAGTGTTTATCCTGGATGTTCTCAAATCATATAATTCAAATCAATGTAATAATTCAAGGTATACTGCAATTTACTATGAGAAATCCTAAGCGAACACAGCAATCAGAATAAAGTATCATTCACACACACACACACACACTATGTAATACAGCTAAGAAAGATTCACATAAACTCAGAGAAAGATATAAATAGATAAATAAATAGCATACAACTAATCACACATTTGCTCATACAGAAAAATTTCTCTCTCTTTCTCTCTCTCTCTCTCTCTCTCTCTCTCTATATATATATATATATATATATATAACATAGGTTTCTTCTAATAACAAATTAACTTTATCATGATTATAATGCACAATATTGAAAATCTATTTGACTATTTATTAAAGATCAAAAATATATTTATTCTGCAATAGAATATAAATAATTATGCTAGAATTTGGCTATAGTTATGAAGGACTTGATTATATATTTTAGATTCTTACCAGTAATTCTATAAAGCAGTATACAAAGTTAAAATAATTAAATTATAAACTAAAGGCTTATATATTTGTATGAAAACTATTTTGAGTGAGTTAGTTGATAATATTGTTTTTAAGTTATGTAAGTCATAAATGTGACGAGCATCAGTGAGACATTTTAATTTATGTCTTTGATATTTTTTTATTATGTAGCATTTATTTTTTAATGTTTTGTTGAAATTTTTGAAGAATTAATAATATCAAAACAGATTTACATCATCACTATTTAATTCATTTACTGAATTCATAATCATTCAAGAAGTGATTCAGATCTTCAGAAACATTTATGTTTTCAGAATTTAAATTTGAACCAGTTTTATCTTTTTTAATTTCTCATTTTTGGTTAAACTCTTCCAAAATTAGAACCAGAAAATTTGTGTAGAATCAGCTAGAAGATCCACAAATTTCTGTCAGAGATGTTAATATATGTGAAAATGGAGTTAGTCATCTAAATAATTTGTGTCACATTAAAAATATATACTTACGTTATGGAAAGTAGAATCTTATTAAAAAAAGTCAATCTTGTTTTGTTCAATCTGCAGATGTTAATATATTATATATATACATTCACAGATATGAACAAATTGTAATATCTCTTTTGTTGGAAATCAGAAAAAATAATGATTGTATGCACTTAAATAAAATTCAATATAGATGATTAAACAATTAATATAATATAAATAATTGCTTACAATTTAAAATTCTCTATGCTAATTGGTGCATAAAAACAATACATTAATTACATCTGGATGCTCTATGTGTTTCTAGATCAATTTTTTCATCATGGACGAAGAGCTCTCTGGCTTTTCTTTCATTGCCACTACTTCAATGATCTCTTAAAGTTGCAAATAACTTGTCTATTCATGATGCAAAAAAGTTTTTGGCAAGGCAGGAGACAAGAATGTTTGTTTTCTTCTTGAATTCCTATTTATTACTTTTTAAAATGATTCTTCTCTGTAATAATTTTCTAATTAGTTGTTGGGAAGAGAGGGAGTATCTAATCTAATTATTATTTCTTCTGACTGAAGTTATAATTAATCATATAACAACTGTGAAACAGACTAGTAAAATCATATAATACTATATCATGTAGGAAAATAAAAGCTGACATGGATCAACATTATGTAATTGCTTTGTATAGTTTGGATAGTGGCAAATTAGCTGACTCTAGAGTTCAAGTTCCTAGCTTTGTCACTTCCAGTGCTTAAACTTTTTATGAACACTTGAGCAATAAACTATTCAATAATTCTGTTTATTATGTAATTAAGGATTAGAAAACAAGGAAAATTTTCATTCAAGATAGATTCAGGATTCAGTGGATTATTGGTTAATAATGGATAATTTTTTATAGATAAATTTGAATATTAAAGTATTCAAATTGTTTGAAAGTGATCAAATTTCAGTCTTAAAAAATTTGTTCATAATGTTGTATTTTTTATCAAATTTAATATAATCAATTTAAAACAAAATTGAAATAGACAACTAAATATGAAAAAAAAAACAAATATTTAATATATCTAACCAAGCTTTCATTCCTTATTGGAACTTTATTAAGATGTTTCCTCTTTTATGATCACATGATCAATTACTCTATAGCAAGTCTACCCGATGAACATTATTTATACTACAATAAATATAATTACTAAAATACATATATATAAATGAATAAACTTATTACAATCCTCCTGGTTTTTTTATATATTTACAAAACAATCTAGCTACTTATAGTCATATATATATATTGTAACTATTATCTCTATAAAGAGAGCATTTGAATAAAATAATGTATCTTAAAATTAGTTAATATATTCAGACATGAATAGAGTTGTAACAAATAAAAGAGCTTATTGAACGTTTCTCTAATGTTCTGTGCTAGTGAATAAATAATAATAATTAATATTAAATAAAGACTTATCTATTAATTAATGAATTCAAATCATACTTTTGAAAGAATATTAAGTATTTAAATATTTTTAATCATATTACTAATTTATAAGTCTATTTAATTTTCAAGATTCCCTTACACAAGTTTGTTTCCAGTTACAAAATATATATACATAATAATGAATGAGATAATCCACAATGAGCAAAAGAAACATTTAATTAACGAAATGAAATTTAATTAACATAAAAAATAAAATAATAAATACCATTAAGTAAACGAATATTTTTCACCAAACAATTTATTATTTAATTGGCAGCTACTAATATATAATATTAAATAAACCATTTTTTGGAGTTGTATTTACCATGTATTGTGAATAGTATACTGAAACTAAAACAGACTATATATTAGTATAATATAGCTTTATTCGTGTAGAATAATTTTCATTATCTGACAGAGTTTTTATATTATTTATTTAGTATAATATTACTAAAATTAATGTCATATATTTCTTAAATAACTTTAGTAAATCTTTATCTTTTAGTAACCATATGTATAAGCTTTCATTCCTAATATTTTAAAATATTTACATGGCGATTACTTTCACAGATAATAGGTATGATGAAACAAATTTTCTCTTAAACTAAATAATAATGAGAATAATAACTTCCAATAAATATTACTAATGACTTGCCACAACCTTTTTCAATTACAAAATATATAAATGTATACTAAACAATACACATAGATTGAAACATAAATGTTTAAATAAGATAAATGAATTACCTGATAAATCCTTTATTTCTATTCACAAGAAATGTCAACTAAGTATAGTATTTATTAATAACAACAAAATTTTACAATATATCTACACATTCTACATATAAACAAACATTAAAAAAATTTTATAGTCCAAGATTCTTTCTATATTCTGCTAAAATCCCATAATATTCAGCTGTGTGCATTTTCTATATATACAGTCTATACTTATTTCAAATCTTAGCATTCCACTTTAGAACTATCAACCTTTATAACTAATTTCAAATCTAAAAAGATATTTCATATTTGCTCTTAGAACATTTCATTGTGAGCTCCAAGTATACATTAATAATATTATTTATGTATTTTTTTGAATGACTTCATGAATTTGTATTTCATTATTTAATTCAATATTTTTGGTACGAGACATTTGATCTTAATATTGTTATATTTAGATTCCAAACAGAAAAGGCTCGGCAACCTCTCAGGCAGAAGCTTATTATTCACTCCATACTGTTCATCATCATCTTTAAATAATTTATACATATATCCACTAGTTTTATGTTACTAAGTTGTTAATACTTATTAAAATTGAGATCTGGAATTCTTATTTTTATTTTGTTTAACGATTTTCTATATCACTTCCTTGGTATGTTTCTATAGTAATTAACCTCATTCATGATCATGTTTATTTGCTCTTTCATTTATTCATTTAATTTTATTTTCAATGAATCAATGTTTCCTGCTGTTAAAATATCTTTTACAAAAACAAAAAATGTATATAACTCTATAAATTAGAATACAAAAATGTATTCAAGTTACATAAAGAGAATTGAGATCCTTTCTTACTCACTAGTTTTATATATCACATAATCATTATCTCATACTAGCACATAATTGTTATTAAACAAGGCAAAACTCTCCATACAGTAGTGCCACCCTGTGCTAACCAGAATAATCAATGGATGCCAGAAGGCTTGTGCATAAAATCCCTATATAGTGCCTACTCATCCAATATCCCCATACTAGTTTCTGTCTTGTGGCCTTTGTCAGTGATGTTTAGTGGTTTAACACCAATCCTGCCTAATAGGATAGTGGTGATTATGGTTGTCAAAGAGCCAAAGACACCAAAATGTATGAGTGCTGAACTGAGTTCAGACCCATATGATTATATAAGTTGTTGAGCTTAGATTGAAAGTATTATTGGGGTTTCAATTTCATTTTCATAGTTTTGTAGTTAAGTAGAGTTAAAAGGTGGCTGCTGGAGGGTTGCATTGGATCCTAAGATCTAGGTGCAGTGCTCTCAGATCCAAGGCTCCTCACTGATGAAGGCCACAAGCCAGAAACTAGTCTGGGGATATTGGATGAATAGGCACTAGATAGGGATTTTATGCACAAGCCTTCTGTCATCCATTGATTACACTAATTGGCACAGGGTAGCACTACTGTATGGAGAGTTTTGTCTAGATTTATATATATTAACTAATATTTTAAATATTGTTTTAAATAGATTAACTATTTTTAAGCTTACTATTTTTATATATTTTATTAATCATTCAGTATTGTTCAATTATGTCAACATATGATTCCACACATATACATCCCAAAAATAACTTAATGTCCTATTGTGAAATTATATATGGTAAGTAGAATGTTAACTATTTATATACCTTTATCAGTATATTTCTAATATAATATTTGTTATCTTTTTTATGATATCATTCTTAGGATAATATAACCAATATTTTTTTTTAAAAAATCACTAAGTTTGAACTCAAATTCCATTATCATATATATATAGTTAGGCCAGTTTCATTTTATAATGAATGCCTATTCTTCAAATGGTTGTACTAATCGCTATCATTAATAATGCTTATCTTTTGTCAAAAAAAAAATTTCAATTCCTTTGTTGTATTGAAAATTATCAGAATAGTTTTTTATTAATGTTTTTAAGATTTGTTATGTTATAGAGGTGTTTAGATAATATCATTGTATTGATTAATTTCGTAATTACCACATTGAATAACAAAAACATAAATTTGAGATCATAATTTTACTTCTTTTTTTTTATTTGTTCTATTTGTTTTTTTGATCAATAGCAACCCATTAAAATCCAATTTATATACGTTGTATCCTCACCATCGATCACTCAAATCAATAAACATAAATAAAATAAATGCTCCGACTAAAACTTTCAATCTTCATATAATAAAATCGAGTATTAATAATATCTTATGTTAATTTTGACCACTAGAGTAGCTCAAATTAATAATAAAGAATATATGGTTCGATTTAAATAAATAAATAAATAATATAATATAATAATAACAATCATGAGACATTTGGTGAAAGGTAAAGTAGTAGGATTACACTGAGCATATATCCCAAAAGATACAATCTCATTGGTGTAAGAACTTTACCCCCCCCCCCTTTATTTCAAATAATATAATCTATAGCATTCTTAACTTTAAAATATTATAAATAATCAAATATAATATTACTAAATAAATTCTAAAAAATTCTGTTGTTTAAAATATAATCATCTCAGTTTCTTTAAAATAAATCTCTAATTAGTTTATAATATTCTGTAGCCAAGTATGTTAAAGGATTTTGTATCATTCCTTACTATACCTAAACAACAACAATAATAATAATAAATAATACTACTATACTTAATCTAACTAACATTTATTACTACATTTACTACTCAATAATCTGGTCACTAATAATAATAATAATAATAATAATAATAATAATAATAATGATGATGATGATGATGATGATGATGATGATGATGATGATGATGATGATGATGATGATGATGATGATATGGTTCTGTTATTTATCATGTGGTGTATTAAAAGTATGGCATAATCTGAACAACATGTGGCAATAAGAAATATACTTGATTATATGTGCCAATATTTTAAATAATAAATCATGACTAAAATAATCTTATACTATATGATTTTGCTGTGTCATATTCTGAATAATGATTATCATTAAATAAATAAAAAAAATCATTTAAAATTATAATGTGCAAAATATATTACATGTTTAATTTTGAATTCTGTGTATTGAATCTTGTGGTAGTGACTAGATCAATAATAATATGGACCACAAGTTTTATAAAAACAACTTTAACAAATTTATTCTATACTATAAATTAAATAAATTTATTTAACGCACATTGATTACATAAGTAATATTTACTAAGGCAATAATCGTCAAGAGTGTGCTGTGATGTGATGTGATGCGCTTGAAAATGCAAAGGTAGGGACCTCTACAGGTCTTAACCACAAACTTACATTTTGGAAGAAAAGAGGGGAACCCCTTCTTTACTTCAACCTACTTTCTATATAAATAGGTGAATCTGAAGCGGTTAGATCTGAGAGCATGAAGCTATTCAATATTTCACTGATTAAGTCCACAATTCCTATTACACATTAGTACTCATGAAATCTTTTGATTTACAATGAGTCAATGGAACGATCTTATAGTTAAAAATCTATTACAATAATTTAAAGTTGTAATTATATAAATTTATTTTCAAGCGCACACTCTTGAGGTTTATTGCCTTAGTAAATATTATTTATGTAAGCAATATGCGTTAAATAAATTTATATAATTACAACTTTAAATTATCGTAATAGATTTCTAACTATAAGATCATTCCATTAACTCATTGTAAATCGAAAGATTTCACGAGTACTAATGTGTAATAGGAATTGTGGACTTAATCAGTGAAGTATTGAATAGCTTCACGCTCTCAGATCTAACTGCTTCAGCTTCACCTATTTATATAGAAAGTATGTTGAAGTAAAGAAGGGGTTTCTCTCTTTTCTCCCAAAGTATAAGCTTATGGTTAAGACCTGTAGAGGTCCCTATCTTCACATTTTCAAGAGCACACTATTGAGGTTTATTGCCTTAGTAAATATTTCTATACTATAAAACAATTATGTACAAAAAATATTTACAATCTTAAAACTTACAAATATTATATTAAAATTAAAACAAAATATACAAAAGTAAAAATAAAAGAAAGATTGAGTTACAGATTTTCAATTTAAAAAAATCATAAATATGTAACCCTTCACTCCGGCTTATGAATTTTTATTTAGAAATACATATCATGTAGAATTGCACTAATTGTATTATTTACCTACAATATTATATTAGATTTATTAGTAAATCAATTGGTAATCAATATTAATTTACTTTCAGTAAATATAAAAAATATTTAGCATAAATATTTATTAACCAAAACATAATCTTAGGTCTATTCTAGGTCAATGAAAATAACTAATAAAATAATGTTTATTCATGTATAAAAATAATAATTTGCTTGGCACCGTTCTAAGTTTATGACGTGTGTTTTGTATTCAAAAAACATAAAATATAAAAAAAAATTTAAAGTAAAATATAAGCATTCATCATACATTAATATATTCTTCATTTGATGTTTCATTGTAAAATGTGCATTGTTCTACAAAAATGTTGTCGATTTATAAAAAATCAAAAGTATCAAAAAATATTTGAGAAATATAAATTAGGAATAGTTATGATTCCTTTATCATCAAAACTATTTCAATATATTAAGCAAAATTATGATTCCTTAATTATTTTATCATCAGCATTATGCATTCAATATCATTTGTATTTTCTTCTGAATACCCAGAACATATCTTGCCTTCTTAAAAAAAAATCATCTTTCTAAATTTATCCACTATTCTTCTTTCAAAAATACAAGACTACATAATGTGTTACTAATTAAATTCCAATAGTGATACAATGCATAGGACATGAATGAATAACTAGAGTAAAGACTCAATAGTATAAAATAATTCAATAATCCACATAGAAATCAGTGTGAAGAAACTGGTATGACCTTGTCTAATACCTTAAGAAATAATGTCTTGACTTTTTTTTAGCACTTACAGACCAATTAAATACAAATATCAAAACACTGCCCATGGAAATAAATACAAAGTACAGGGCTATGTTAACTGTATTTGCATAATAATTTCTTAGATATAATATAGGCTAATTCTCCTATCTTATTAACACATCCTATAAATATAAGCATTTAGGTTTTTATTTTCTTACTTCCCTGTCACTACCATTTAAAAATTTCAAATAGATTTAGACAATCAACATCGTAAAATAACTAAGCAAAATTTCCCAATAATAAACAAAGTTACACGTTGCTTTATCCAACCATGACTACTAGAAGAAAAGGTTTTACACAAACTTATCCACAAATACAAATGAATTCGATTTAAAATATTCATTCAATATCAGGTATTTAAAATAAATATAATATAGTTTATTTAGCAAAGAATCATATAAAAATTATGAACATTAATAAAGTTATAATGATCTTTATAATAAAAATATATACATATTTTTTCATAGCTTATCTCACTAAATAAAAGAAAAATCTATGTGTTATTAATGCACACATCCATATGTTCATTCAGTCATATAACATAAGATAAATATTCTTAAAATTCCAAGCAACTATATAAAAAAAATATACATCATATAATAATTATAACCATTTAAATTACCTATGTGATTTATCATTTGCAATCACATGTTTGATGTCTTCTGATCCAGTTTTTTGTAAAATATAACAAAAATTACAAATAACATTCATACAAACATTTAGAAAACACTAACATATTTTAAAGAAATGTTTTTTTGAAAATTTTTTTTAAAAAAAAACATTAAAAGTTAATATTATTATAATTAAAAATTCCTGCAATGTAACCTTTCCTGTAACTTGTAAATAAATTATAATTCTAATGTTAGTATTTTTTAAAATAATAATAATGAAAACTAATTTTATGTATTCCTCTTTATAAATGTCCTTCAATAAAATGTTCAGATAATAAACCGAGGGGTTGCTAAGCGATGAGTATTGGCTAAAGCTTTTTTCTCCTTCAAGCTCTCTTAACTTTCACCTCCCAGTGCATAAAACAAAACACAATAAAAAAAATCAACTTTTAAAAATCCAAGAAAATCTAAAAAATAATTATTCATCCTGCTTCTAAAAGTTTTTAAAAACATTCTCTTTCTGTCACTTTCTCACAGGATACAATAATTAATGTGATATCACTTAAAAACATTTATTTTAGATAAGTTTCATTCCTTCCATGCATGTGAATTCCTTCTTCAGTGAGAGATGCATCATTTTTCAGTCACTTTTAATAAGTATACAAATTAGCACAAACAGACATCTTTTCATTTTTTAAAATTATATTCCAGCTAGGCACATAAAATATAGCAGATAAATCCAAGTTTTAAATACAAAAGTCATTTATTTCTGGCATAATAATATCCTTCTTTATTTTCCATTTTCTCCTTCTTTGTAATTAAAGTATCACAATTAAAATAGCAGGTTTTATTATATCAAAATATTCACATATTAACTTTATGAGCAATTCATATTTATTATAACAGCCATCCTCTTAAGATACTTTACTTCCAAAAAGTTTAAAATATAACTTGCTTCAAAGATAAATATTTCTTTTAAAATATTATTTTTTAAAATAAAAATGTTAATATTATAGAATGAGAGAGCAATATATTTTTATAACTCAATCTCAAATATTTTTATAAAATTTAAAAGTCAACTGTGTTTTAGTCTTTTACAGTTATTTTTCCTAAATAATATTTTCTTTCAAGTTTTTGACTATATAAACACAGATGTATTAAATATATGTCATACTTCTGGATAATATTCGACTATGATTCCAAAGATTTTTGCATAAATAAATATAATTTTTTTTTACAGTATGGGAAAAATTGTGCTTTCCAAACTCGTCATTCCTTCATTGCCAACCTCTTCACACACAAAACCACAGGCTTATGTTCCATAATTTACCAACGAACCTTTAACTAGGCTTTAGAATAGTTCCACTAGTAGGAAATTAATTGGGTTTATTCCAACATTTTTAGTTAAACTAAATAATAGTTTTAAAATCCTTTCGACTTTTTAAAAAAAAATTATATTAAATTTTAAAATAATTGACTGTTAACAAATTGATACTACTTAAAAAAAAATTTTAAAACAATAATTAATAATAACTAAACAATAACCAATAATTTTAATTATATGTAGTTTTTATATCTATTGTTTAGACAATTTTAATTGGTTAACAAATGATCAGATTATAGACTCATTTACATTTTTACCAATTATATACTTTTAAAAATCAGAAATACAGTTATGATTCATCATTTTTAATTAATAATATAAGAAATATTTAATACAAATAATTTATTTTATAATTAAACAAAAATATTTAAACTAACATATTTCATTAATTTTTATCAATTTTTGAAATTATATAAGATTTAATCTAAAAAATATAGCAATTTTACTTTAATTAACATTTAGTAGTTTAGAATATTTTTAAAATTAAATAATATTTATTAATAAATTTGTTATCATGTATAAAATGTTTTAATTCTGCAAATGATTTTTAGAAAGTATTTAAAAACTTTTTCTAAAACTATGCACACATCACACACATATCAATCATTTATTCCAGACAAATGTAGCAATTTTGAATTGACTGTCTGCAAACAACTAAATAAATATTTAATTACAAAAAATAATACACATTGAAAAATATTAAATAATAATAATATGAATTTAGAATAATAAATTTTGACATTTTTATAACATTACTTAAAATTAAAACATCCAACACAC
This sequence comes from Epiperipatus broadwayi, assembly GCA_028023455.1. Lineage (NCBI taxonomy): Eukaryota > Metazoa > Onychophora > Udeonychophora > Euonychophora > Peripatidae > Epiperipatus > Epiperipatus broadwayi. The sequence goes on along the minus strand of JAQFVV010006517.1, from coordinate 31,125 downwards.
CATAAGATTATTAAGAATTTAACAAATAATTATTATACAAGCTTAAACTTAATTTTAGAAGATAAATTCAATAACTTATTTAACTATTAAACATTATATTAAAAATTAATGGTTTTTAATGCTTATTTAACAAGTTATTAAATACATGTTTAAAATATAGCTAAGACCAGTCATCCCAACCATAGCATATTAAATTATTCTGCTTTTTTATTATTATTTTAATTTTAAATAGCTTTATAATATTTTTTAATCACTTATAAATTTATATTAACAAAATTTAAGTCCTTTTAAACATTGTTATGACAGTTATAGAACTTATATTTATCTTAATTTAAATTTTTTTAAGAAATTAACTTCTTAGCACATTTTGTCCTATTGAAAAGGGTACAATATATTAACTAAATTTTAATAACATTATATATAAATATAAAAATAATTGTTTTGATTTTCATAGATGAAAAAAATATTATACTCTAATCTAAAGCAGAGATATAATCAAAAATTAATAGTTATTAATATATATAAATGTAGTAAAAAAGAATGGAAGAAGAAATCTATTATAAAATAAATTATGGAAAAGATAAATAGAGGATTTAATAGTAACAAGTGAAGATAAAGGATTAAGGTTTGTTGTTTTAAATGAAATGGACTATAATAAAAAAAATAAAAGATATAGTAAAACAAACATATCAAATATTAAATAAAAATCAGGAAACAGAATTAAAACAAAATACAAGATTTTATTAAATTATATGAAAATGAAACAATTAATAAAAAAGATTATAGGTTTTTATATCTTACGGCTTTTGAACTTCCATGTATGTTTGGGAAGATTAAAATACAAAAGGATGATATGTCATAAAGAGTAATATTAAAGCTTAATAATTATATTTGTAAAAACTTACTGGTTAATATTGCATTAAAAATTCAGAAAAAAATTACAGATAAATTAAGTAATGTAAAGTTAAGTAGAAATGGAAAGATTATTTTATTTGATATTTTTAAAAATGTATCAGAGTATACCTAGAGAAGATAGTATAAAAATAGTTATAGATAAAATAAAAATGAGGTCCTAAATACAATTAAATTTTGTACGGGAAATAAGACAAAATATAGTTTCAATTCAAAAAATACTGCATCACCATTAATTTTTATTTATTTAAAAACTCATCTATAAATGTAGATATAATTTTAAAGAAATGGTTATATGTTATTAAAGAAGCATTATTTTTGATAAATAATACTTTATATTTTAAATATAAGGGAGAATTTTGGAATATTACAAAAAGATGAGTTACGAGTTGCTCTATCAATGGAATTTTATCATCATTTGTGATTGATTTTATAGAGGAAAATATAACTGATAAGTATATATATATAAAGGAAATTATACAATATCATAGATATGTTGATGATATAATTGTTATAAGAAATAATAGAAGTATTGTTAATGTGTTTAAAGAATTGAATAATAATATACAATATTAACTTTACAATAGAAAAAGAGAAGAAGGAATTCAACTATTTACGTATTTAATATATAAAGAGCCTGCTACTAGCTCTAAACAAGCTTAATTTTTTTTTTTTTTACTATTTACGTATTTATTTTTTAAGAAAAGGAATTACTGGAAAAATACTTATTAAATATTATATTAAGGATAAAGAAAAAAGAAGTATAATTGATCCAAATTTATATCAGCCATGGTATCAGAAAGTAGCAGCCTTTGAAATGATTTAAATTAAAAAATGATAGACTAACATGAATGCAGATGCATTTGAACAAAAATTGGAAGTGGAGAATGATTATGTTAATATGAGTTATAAAAGAAAATGTATTAAAAAGATGTTCAATAATAAAGATACTAATAATACAAGAGATGATGTAAAGCCTGGCACACAAATATAAAATGGATTTCCAATTTCATATTCAGATCATGTATATAAGACATTGATAAAAGAAAAGTTACCTGATAATATTAAAGTAGGATAGAGAAATAGTAAATCTTTAGGAAATGGATTTGTAATGCAGAAAAGATGGATAATTATTAAAAATAGGATAGGTTTAGTTTATTAAATTAATTGTGACCATTGCAATATGAATATATAAATTAGGAAAGACTGCCATTGAAAGAGGTAAGGAACATGATAGGGCAATTAGTAAAAATGATATAAAGTCAAGGGCATACATACATTTTTGAATACTGATAGAATGAATTGTAAACAAAATATTCAAGTAATAAAATATGTTTAAAATTACATGGAAAGAAAATATTATGAAACTTTATATAGTTAAGAAAATTTAAACTAGTACATAAACATGGTTAAAGATCCAGAACAATGTGTGTGTGGGGGGGGGGGTGTAAATTATTGGAAACTTTAGAATTATAATTAAAATACTTTTGTAGGTTGTTTTGTAGTAAATTATATAAAAAAATAATGATTATAATAAATTGATTCATTTATATATATATATATTTGTGTATTTTACTAATTATATTTATTGTAGTATAATGTAAATAATGTCCATTGGGTGTTGTTGCTGTAGATTAGTTAGTCATGTGATTATAAAAATGGAAACATCTTGATAAGATTCCATTAAGGAATGAAAACCTACTCAGATGTATTAAATCAATTTTTTATTTATATTAAGTTATCTATTTTAATTTTGTTTTAGATTGATTATTTTAAATTTTATAAATTTGAGTATAGAAATTAAAAACTGAATTTGCAAACCTAAAAGCATTTGGTAACTACATTTTTGGTTTTGTGGATTCTCTGGAAAAAATTTTTTATTCAATGTTTGAATATATTATTTAACTTTTTTAGGAAGTTTTTTTTTTAAATCTCCAAACGTTTCATTGTTCATTTTTAAAATATCTACATCTAAAATACTTAAGTAAGCACAATTATTAAAATCCTTTTTTTTTAAACTTCTAGACAGATTTTCTTTTAATATTAAGCAAATTGTACTAAAAAATTTTTATTAAAAAAAATCTATATATAATTTTATCTTACATGTTTCATTTGTATTAATAATTTTACCTCTATATTTATAATTGTTAACTTCTTTTAATTTGTTTTTTTAATTATTTTTTTCAAAAACTATTAAAAAAATAGAAAAATTGTATGGTCTTCTACTTTGCTGATTATGATATTTGAGCACCAAAATGATAGCTTAGGTGTAATAATTCAAGCTTAGATTTATTTATTTTTTAAACTATGAATTAATTAATATTTGAACCTGCTGCTCTTGAATCTGCTATTTTACTAATGCACTAAACTTTACACATTGCTTTGGTCATTTTATCTTAAATCCTATTTTTTTTATTTTTATCTGATAACTCTTGTAGTATTTTCTGTAATTCTGAAGTATAATTTGAGAAAACGCCCTCATAATTTTTTTAAATCTAAATAAGTTTTCTGTATTTGTTTTTACTGCTTTGCATTCATATTTATTCACAAAATACTACATTAACTGCTGTAAGTATGTTGGAGAGATGGAGTCAGAGTGTCATACTTTTATCAATGTTAAATCTTTTTATGGTTACTGTGTAAACTAGTCACTACTTTTGCATTTTAATAATAAAAAAATTCTTAGAATTTAACAATATCCTGGATCTGTATCATGATATTTCTTAATCACTTTTGAAATATCTTTTCATAATCTATAAATCCAATGTAAAATGACAATTCATTTTTAGTAATGTCTCTTGATACTCCAGTCTGATTTTTCTTTATAGGGTAGTGATTTTTAAATCTAATTTTCCTTTTGTTTGATTTGAGTTCATAGTTCTCTGTAGATGATTTGTAATTTTCTTAATAAACATCTTATACACAGTGTAGAACTGATAAATATGATTTCTAATATCTTTTTCTTTCACTTTTCTAAAATGTCACTATCACTTTTGTATTATAATTTTATGTTATCATTCAGAGATTTGATACCATTTTTTTATTTCTTTACTTGTTTCTGTTAAAATACAGTACTTATAATGAGTCCATTATTTCCAGAAAATTTTTCATTGTTCAACGGATTTAATTGCATGCCTCACTTTTTCATTAAAATATGTTTCCTTTTAATATTATTTCTGTAGTATAATTTTCGTCACACCATAAAAACCAAGTCCCTACTTTGTGTGAGAGTGGTGTAGTGAAAATTACATTATAGAAATATTATTCATTAAGTGGCTAAACTCTAGTTTAATAAATGACTAATAAAAACTATTAATGTGCTTCCTTTTTTTTTATTACTATATAGTTCTTTATAAAATTCTTCCATATATCTTATAGTCATTCGTCTGTTCAATTGTTACCACCTTTTTTTCTTGTTGTTGAAATAATTTTTTTTAATATTCAGATATATTTGAAACTTTATTTTTTTTCTATAATTTTCGTCCTATCATATACCATTTATAAAATTTAATTTTTAAATATTTTCATAAACTTTTTATGCTTATTTATATTGCCTTGTTTTTTAGAATTTTGTTAGTGAATTGCTTCTTTTTTTTTTTTTTTGTGCCTACCATTTGTTGTAGTGATTTTTAATAAAATATCTGTTATCCTTCTACTGATCTTATTAATATATGAATCATCATTAAAATTTAATTTAAATTTATAAGATTGTTTTTTTAAGATGGGAAATATCAACCCCTGAGATTGTATTTTGCAATAATATTGTTTCTCTTGCTTTGTATCAACATTTTATCTTAAATATTATTAATAAATTATCATTTCCTGTGATAAATCTAATAAATATAATTTAATTTTGATTTACAGATTTTATGTTGATCAAAATATAATTAAATGTTGTTATGATTTCATGTGGATGCTTTCATTTCCTTTTTTAAAAAAAAAAAAAAAAAATTGTAATGCACAGTTTTTCTTTAATTATAATTTCTGTAAATCTTTGCTCCCTTTATCTTTCAATTGGTTTTCCAATTTTGACATTAAAATCTTTTGCTAAAAAGCATTTTATACGTCTATGTAAAGATTTTGCACTTTTTATTTTTGAATCAGAATGAGGGTTTGTGGGGTATAAATCTGAATTATGTGCATTTAATACCTTTCATGCCACTCTGTCCATATATCATCAATCTCCACAATGTTGTTTTTCCATTTTATATTTATAATGAATCTCACTTTCCTTGGGCCTCTAGTATTTGTGCTATTATAATGTCCACTTTCCAAATCAGTCGTCTTTTCATCTTTCTTTTTAATCTCACATAATCTGGTAATGTCTTGTTTAAAATACTTTTTTTTTAATTGTTATAATTTTCCTTTACTTGAAAGTAATTTATAGCCGTAGATGCCTGAATAAATGATAATCATTGAATGGAAATTCATAACCTTGTTTTCAGCATTGTTAGCCTGACTATAAACTTCTGGGATATAAGGGTATTTTTTTCTGTTTTAAGGGTCAGTATAAAAAAAGAAAAGATTGTTTATGAAAATTTAATGATTATCTCAGAAATTATCAGAAACTTTAGAAGAAAGATTATATTGTTTTCTTGGTCTAAACTTGGAATAAAAGCCTGTAAACTCACCACACTAGTTCATGAATGTTAATGAGTAACCCATCTTTGTTCATTTTGTATGTCAATAATAACATGATAATAATAGATGCAATAAGAAGTTTATATGGTATACACATTAAGAATGTTTCCGTGTTTAGTTTTGTAAGGCTTTAAAGAGAAGTCAAATCATCACTTCATTTATTAGCAAACAGAAATAGTCTTATCACTATCAAAATTTTAAATGTAAAGTATTGTATATTTTAATATTAGTTGCATCATTGATGCTGGAGTTTAAAGTACCTATTCTCTATGTTGACACAGTGGTATGAAGTTCATTTATAATCAGTGTACCATGCTACATTTTATATTTAAGTGTAACTTCTCTTATTTCAAATGATCATAATTTACATAAGGAAGTAATAAATTTTTCATTTTAATGACTTTACATTATTTTATAGTTATTATATATGTTTAATTATATAACTATATTTTGATACTCCATCATTATAACTATTAATGGAAAAAAACATAAAAGTATACTTGGTACAATAAATTTTATTAAGTTTAAACTCTGACTTAGTAATTTCTTTTACACTAATGCTTAATTATATGTATATTATATGTAATTATGGTAAACACAATATTTAAGATAAACAATGGAAACATCCTTACAATGCTAGATTTGAAGTAGAATATATTTCAAATGTTATTAACAGTTATCACAATATGAAATAATTCAAACTATCATAGGCCAGATTTGTTTTATGATAACCAAATTATTAGTTTCATCAGCTAAGCTAGAATTGCAGAATATCCATATGTAAATTGGATCAATCATCTGAAATAACAACTCTCACATTTTAAAAATAAAATATAATCTTGTCTTATTATTTTCTTAACACAGAGAAATGTCTTGAAGTCAAGCATAACTGTTAAGATTTCTAATTTGATTGTACTGAAAATATATGTGTCCTATAAGGATTTGGTTTGTTTTATTTATATTGTGACAGGTATTGATATTATTCAAAATATACTTATTTTACATTTAGCAGTGTAAAGGCAGTAGATATTTTCCTTTGTTTATTACAAATAATGGTCTTATAAAATATTTACAAACATTACATGTATGCATATTTTGTAGATAAGCATCTGCCAATCTCTTCCAGACTGCAGTGATTCATCTGCAACAGTTTGTGAAAAAACCAACAATTCTTCCAAAAATACTTCTCTTGCTACTCTGCAAAATAGTACCTTTGAAATGGTAGGTGATGAGGAGGTAGTTCTCATTTATAATGGAACAACTCCTGGTAAGTACTTTGTTTATCAAATAATTTATTTGTGAAAAATCAAAATAGTGTTAAAAAAGGAACATGTATTTCTATCACAACACAAGTTTGATAATTTGTATGATCTTATATATCAAATGTTGTTAATCCATTAAGAGTGTAAAATATAACAAATCAGAGGGGATACATATATTTTTAGTGCATTTAATATTATTTATGTGTGTTAAATTTTCTGTTCAAAAGCAAGTTCTGTCAATTAAGCAACAAAATATTAATAAATCATTTGTTCAACTTTATTAATTTGTCATATTTCTTAACACATTTTTTCTAGCATTTTAATATTTAGAGTTAATTAACTTTTTGTATAATTGAAATGTATATGTTAATTACCATGTATTTAGAATATAATTAAAAATATTTACTATTCATTTATTTCTTATTGTTAAATTATTGAATCTCTTTTACACTATTGTATATATTATTTTTTATACACTCACATTGGGTTGTTGTTTTTTTTTTGACATCATATAGCACCGAAATGAAGCAGAATAACTGACTGGAACTTGATGTCAGTTTCACAAGCTTCTGAAAAGAAATATTAAATTTTTCTGCATTTAAAAAAGATAAATTATTGATATCTGATAAATTGGAACATCTGTTGCCAAAGTTACTGAATTGTTTAATGCTTCAAGATTGACTTTTACTAAACTGAAGACCTTACTAGGAAAAGAAAAAACATCATATGATATCATTTCACACAAATTTTGTCAGGAGAAAATTCAATTATACTAATTTAGGTTGCCTATTTGCTGTAAATTTAAGTACTCAATAGATACTAGATGGTAATGTTTATTAAATTACTATTCATTACTTTCTATTCATATTCTCAGACTCATTTCTGGTTTGTGGTCTTTATAAGGGTGGTGTTTTGGATCCAAAAACTTCCACTGATGAAGCCATAAGCTAGAAATCAATTTGGAAATATGGATAGAAAAGCATTGGATAGAGATTCAATAAGCATTACCATCTATCTATCAGTCATGTTTACAGTAAACTGGAATTGTGAAAATAGAGTTTGTTCGTGAAAATTATTAGAACATTATGATTGTTTTTTTATTAATAGTAAAAAAAGAAATACTTCAAAATAAAGGATAGTTACACCATTATCATTATAATGGTAACATCTTCAGGTTGTTGATCACGATGAAGATATCTTACTAACTGCCTTGTAGTGTCTCAAATCCATGTATAGTAGACAACAAAATTCAAAAAAAGATATGTATTATAATGGCACACTATATATCATCTATCTATGATAAATCATATATTACTTAATCTGCAAATGTTTTTCTTCTTCTTAATTTTGCAAAAAATATGATAAAACAATGGCTTGCCATTTCATTGCCAGGTATTAAATTTTGTAGCTGCATTTTTTTGATGTTTTACAAATAGAATTATTCTCATTCATTCTTTATTGTGCCAGTACATCATGGTCTTTAAAAATATATATTAATTTTATGTTGCTGGTCTTATAGGACATCTTGTATATGTAACTATGTGTGTGCAAGCAGGTTTTTTATATATTTTTTATTAAATTTAACCATTGCCTGATTTACTCTTTACATTATTTGATAGTATTCTCACATAATATCCATATAAAGACATCACATATTGTATTTAAAATGCTAATCTTAAATAATCCTTGAAAACAACAAAACATTTAAAATGAAATTAACATTTATTAAAACAAAAAAATTTTGACATTATTCCAAATGTTAATTTAATTGATGTTTTCCTGAAGGTTTGTTATGATGATATTTTAGTTGTATTTATATTTTGGACTATTTCCATCATCTAATATGAGTAGTGAATATCTTTAGAAAAATTTAACTTTATTTAAATATTCTAAATACCTTCAACTGTTAGTAATAGCACACAGGTTAGTATATGCACAATGTTTCGAGAGGTATTATTCTCCTCTCTTCTTCAGGTGTTTCTGGCCTGACCAATGATAGTACTAGAATGGGAATTGAACCTGGACCCTTAGATTCTTGAGTATTGAATTTTAAGGTAACGCTCTACTGCAAGCCAAAACTTTATTTTCATGGTTTTCAGTTTTATTTATTACATAATAATTACAATATTTTTCACAAAATGAGTCAAAACTTTATATTGGATTATTGTACGTTGAAATTTTTATATTAGTAGTGAAATTATTTTAATGACATAATCTAACCAGAAGTTGAAACTCTATTGAACTTAAATTATTATTCCACTGGCAGGGAACTGCATTTCTCTAACAATTGTACTTTAACCATAAGCTTGCTATATTTTAGGTTAGGTGATCCAGTTATAGATTTCTTTCTAGGCAAGCAGTGACTTTATATTTAGTAAAATAAAATTATTTTTATAATATTTTGAAATAAATTAAACAGCAGGTTTATGAAATCTTCTATTATTTGTAAATATACTTTTTTATTACATATTAAAATATAAGTATTTCATAATGTATTTTAATTATCTTATAATATATATCATAGTAATTTAGTATGTATAAATACTGGACTGTGATTATAAAGGCATATGAGAAGGTAAACTTGGGCCAATTGATTCATCCAGAAATGCATCTTGGAAGTCATTTACTTTTTTCAGATGCTTTTATTCATGTGTTTTGAAGTATATGTGTAGAAATAAAAGTTTGAACTCTATTTAATGTGTGTATATTGTATATTTATATTCTATATTATATATATATATATATATTGTGGAATTGAAACTTTTTATTTTATTATTCTAGCCATATCTCAAGTACTGATATCATTTATCTGCAATACCAGTGCTAATATGCCAGAACCAACATTAGAATACAAATCTGAATTCCGATTGTTATTTGAATTTCATACTCCTTTAGCTTGCCAGCCAAAAGTTGTTAGTTGTCAAGCAGTTGATGATGATGGTAATCAGTATGATCTTTCTTCTATTACATATACCAATGGGGATTTTTCAATTATACATGACACACGACCTATTCATCAGGATCTTGAGTATTATGTTAGTGTTTGCAAACCCTTGACTAGTGTTTGCAAAGGTAATACTTTCATATTAGTGTATGTTGCACACACATGATAAAAATAACTAGATTCAGCATGATTATCCATTTGATTTAGACATTAAATGGAATCAAACACATAAGTGGAATATTTCAGAAAAGCATAAACAGAATTTTATATAAGTACACTTAATATTTTTTAATGCTCAAAATATAACAGTTTATTTTAACTCTAAATTAATTTTTCATATTATTATCATTTTTTATTTCCATAGCTGCATTACATGATATAGATTTTTATTGCTGAGATCTATGAGCATCAGTGTTTATAGTTATTTAACTATGTAATTGAAATGTATTGTTATATCTGAATCATGTCGTGACAAATTTGCATTTTTTTATGCATCTGTATTTCTACCTACATTGTTTAATGTAATAATGAAAAATGTTATAGATAAGACATTCTGAAACTTGGAATTATAAAATTATTTTTAAAATCAACTATAGAAACATTTGTATTATCCATAGAAAATTAAGATAAAAAGGAATAATGTTAAAGTAAAAATTCGCAAGTAACATTTAAAATATAATCCTAATGAAAACAATGAACATGGTTAAGATGCTATCAGTATATTAATATTCAACTTTATATTTGACAACTTAAATCACATTAGCCACTTCAAAAGATCCTAAAGCATTGAAGAAAGTAGCCTGTTTTATAATATATGTATCTTCTTTAAATCTAGGCCCAATATTGACTGATTGTTTTAATGATTGTTGATGAGTTTTGGATTAATTATTCTTCTGTAATACTGGATAGGCTTCATGTTCCACTTAATATGATGAGAGCAATGCAATAAAAAACTTCTACATTCCAACCTGTAATCCAGGATAAAGTTTTAGGTACCTGCTTTTGCAGCTAGAACTATTCATAGTCATCTTCAAATTTAAATTTCAATTCTTCATTTGTTGTTGTTTCCATCAAATCTTGAAATTTTGAATTTCCTTTATGTATGTACTGAAGAAGATTCCAAAACTCAATCAGAATGTTCATTTGAAGAATATCTTCAAGTCATTGTTTGAAATCATAATAGAAAGCCTCTCATAAGTTCTATCAGTAGGTATGTGAGTCTTCATTATGTTTTTGTACTACTAATAATTTGGAAACTAGTTGAATTTTTCTTATCCTAAATTTTATTTGTATTCAAGTGCTTCATTATGGTTTTCTACTGTTGATAAATGTGGAAACTCCTAAATTTTATTTGTATTGAAGAAGTTTTGACATCACTATGGAAATAACAATTTTTGTTTTGGTTAAACTCATTGCCTTGGAGCTGTAGATTTCTTTATTAAGTTTATTAAATAAGTAATGTTATATTTGGAATCAATTAAATGGATTCATGAAGTATCATCTTCATTGATCAAAGAATCTACAAAACTGATCTAAATTGATAGTTTTTGATAGTCAATAAACAAGCTACTGAATTCTTCAATAATTTTAATTTAGATTTCCAAACAACCTATCTTTTTATGAATTGTTTGTGATTTTGCTGATTGTTTTAATGAATGGCAAGATGTATTAACCTAAGTAGGAATTCACTAAATTTTTGATAACTAAATGTTGATGATGAATAATATAGTGTATAGTAAATGTATTCAGAACCACTTTTTTTAGATATGCAAGAAAATCCTGTAGTGCTATATCATCACTAGAGTATTATTAGTATCAACTGTCAAGATATGCCCAAGGGGATTTTTTTTCTTTTAAAAAAACTTCCAATACAAAATTTTTCTATAGCATCAGTTTGGAAATGTTTAGCAAATAATAAGTTTTGACTTTTTTTTTCTTTTTTTTTATGAGTCATTTTGGGTAATATTTAATTAAACAATAATGGTTTTTTTTTGTTTTGTTTTGTTTTACTCTGCAAGTATCAAATAAAATAAATGGATACTTGATTTAGTTTAACAGAAAAGGATTATCCAGAAAGCAGATATAAGAATTTGCTGTTACTGTCAACCAATGTCAGTTTTACTCAGTGATTAATATTTTGGTGTTTGTAGAAAAGAATCTGATGCCAGTGCAATTTTATTAACTCTAAAAGACTTTAGTGGTGAAATGCATACACTCTTTCAAATGAACATGAAAAATGAACAGTTAGAATCTACCAGTGCTTATTATAATAATAGTTTAAGACCAGCACACACATATCTCTTTATTATCTCTTCTGTGGCTAGGAAAAGTTTGCACAACTAATTTTGCTTAAATAAACTGTCAAATTATTTTGTTTATCAAGAAGAATTTATTCTCTGCCCATTTTCTCTGAAGAATATTCCTGCAAGATATTTAAACACATCTTGCTCTAGTCTCTCATATTTATTTTGAAGTAATTACTCCAGCTATAATAGTCAATTTTTGTATACCAGGAGCATCTTTAACTTATTTAATTAGCATCTACTGTCCAAAATTTTTTTACTTTGTTGTAGACACTTGAAAGTAGCTGAAAGTAGCTCAAGTTGAGACATTATGATTAACATCAATCTAAGTATGAATAAGGTCAAGTCAGAGATATTGCTAAAGATGGCACTAGATTATTTCTGTCTTAATGAAAATCTGAGACCTGTTGTTTTTATTGTTTATGGTGTACTTGTTGCTGCAATGATTGAAAAGAAGGAAACTTCCTCTCATTTCCCACTGCCCCCCCCCTTTTTTTTTGAACCAACACACTAACACAAATAATTGTATTTTAAATATCATGTAAATATATAACTATGACTTGATAAAGTAACACTATCTTGAAATCAATCAATATAAATTTTAATTATATTAAATCTCATATCTCAGCAGAGTTTTGAACAAACTCTAAAACATTTAGATACAACATCTAATAATTTAAAATAAAATTTTACAGTTCTAGAAACTTTTGAAACTTCAGAATCCTTTTCAATTCTGTGAGCCCATTTATCTTTTTCTCATTCTTTGTCTTCCATTTGGATATAATCTTATAATGACCTAATTATACAAGTGCTGATATAGCAGTCACTAATATATGTAAAACTAGTTCTCCTTAGGTCGATAGAAATCAGACTTTGTAAGTGAGTTCCATGAAGATTATTCATATAAATATTAAGATTTTCCATTTTTTGAAATGGTTTAAAATATAAAGCTGCTGTTAGGGATTTTGACAGAAATCCAGAGAAACTGATCCAACATCAAAATTGAGTCTGGTATTCAATGCTCTTTTTGTTTTTTAGTTAGATTTCTCTCTCCAACAATTTGCTGGGTTTTCGCTTCAATTATAACTCACTGTAACTCACTATTCATTTCTTATTATATATATATATTGTAGTAGTGGAATTTGAGTTCAAATCTAGTGATTTTTTTTAATATTGATTCTATTATTCTAATAATGATATAACAAAAGAAATAACATATACATGCAAATATAAGATATAAATATTCAACATTTTAATTATTGTATACAATTGCGTAATTAATCTTTAGGCATAAACAAATAGGACATTAAGTCATTGTTGGATGTATATGTGGAATTATATGTTGTTATAATTGAACAATATTGAATAATATATATATTCTGATTAAAATATTTAATCTGTTTAAAGTAATATTTAAAATATTAGTTATTGTCTATGAAACATATGTGTTACAAGGAATGTCAATTTTTTTTTTTGCATAATTTTAATACATTTTTGTATTTCAATTTATAAAATTATATATTTTTTTGTAAAAACATTTCAATAACAGCAACACCGATTTATTGGATGGGAAATTAAGTGACTGGATGAATAAATGAGCTTGACCCAAATGAGATTAAATACTATGACAATGTACCAAGGGAATGACATATTATAAAACATCATTTTTCAAAAAAAAAAAAGAACAAGAATTCCAAATTTTATTTATTGCATATTAACAATTTAGTATTCTGAATCTTGATGAACAAAATGGGTGAATAATAATTTTCCCTGTCATGGCTACTCAGCCCCCTTTTTTTTTTTATGGAGAATCTATATGCAGTAATATCAAATTCTAATTCATCTCATGGTGGTAAAAAAAATATTAAAATAAGTAATGAAATATAAATTTATAAAATCACTTAAAGGAATACACAATTATATATCAATGCATAATTATAATTCATGATAAAACATGCTAAGTGCAAATATGAAATATGGTTTTAAAAAATGGTTGTCAAAGTTAACAACTGTAAATTGAGACAGTAATATTTGAATTAAATACAAACTAAGTATAAAATAAAATATACACAGCAGAAGATCATGGTATTTTTTATAAATGTGGTGTAAAATTTTATCATTAATAAATACTATACTTAGTTGGCATTCCTTATAATAGAAGAAGGGTATTTATCAAGAAATTAATTTATCTTATTTAAAAATATATGTTGAATGTATGTGTATTATTCAGTATTCATTTATGCATTTTGTAATCAAAAGAGGTTGCTGTGAACTGTTAATGGTATCAATTGGGAGTCATTATGCTCATTATTATTCCATTTAATCCAAAGTATGCTGACTTCTCTCACATAAATGTAATCTCTTAAAATAATTGTTTTAGTAAATATTTTAAAGATATTTGTAATGAAAACTTATTCATATGTTTGCAAAATATAAATATAAAGCTTTACAAAATGGTGAGTGAATCAAACATACTATATAAAGTTATTTAACAAATTATATTATATTAATGTCAGTAATATTATATTGACATATATAACTTAATTCAGTTTCCATGCATTGTTTCCAACATGTCTTAATACAATTTTAGAAATAGTTTATTAAACAACATATTTTATTATTTGCCAACTAAATAATATATGTTTGAAAAAAAAAAAAATTTAGTTGAATAATATTTATTGTTTAATTTTATTGTTATTGTTATATTAAGTGAATTTCATTTCACTAATTAAATTTTTCTTTTTAATCACTTGTGAATTATCTCCATCATTAGTCATTAGTATCTTTGCATATTATATATTTATTGAATTGGTAACAAATTTCTGTAAGGGAATCCCTGAAAATTAAATAATCATATGTATTATTAATATGATAAAAAATGTTTAAACATTTAATATTCTTTCAAAATATGGTTTGGGATCATTAAAATCCCTTGCAATTTAAACTTTATTTACCACCAAATATCACATGATCACCATTCTTTCTGCTTACATGAGCTGTTTACACAGAGGCAAAACTCTCCAAACATCTATGGATGCAGGAAGGTGTGTGCATAAAATTCCTATATAATGGCTACTCGTCCAATATTCCCAGACTAGTTTCTAGCTTGTGACTTTCATCAGTGAGGTACCTTGGATCTGAGAGTACTGCACTAGATCTTAGGATCTAATGCAACCCTCCAGCAGTCACTTTTTATATTGTTAGCTAACTATAAAGCTTTGAGTCCAAAATGAAAACACAATAATGTTTTCAGTTAGTTAGTTAATAAGGTTAAATATGGCTGCTGGAGGGTTTATTAGACCCTAAGATTTAGGTGCAGTGCTCTCAGATCCAAGACTTTTCACTGATGAAAACCACAAGCTAGAAACTAGTTTGAAGATATTGGATGAGTAGGGACTAGATATGGATTTTATTCACAAACTTTCCTGCATCCATTGATTACTTTAGTTTGCATTGAGTGGTGCTACTATATGGAGAATTTTGCCTCTGTGTAAACTATATTTAATATAGAAGACTATTTTTTATCAATTATTGTTATTATTTGCTAGCCCAGAAAATTAAACAAACATCTAATACTTTTTTTTATTTGTTAAGCTATATTAATTTCTGAATGTGTTAAATAATTATAAGATATGTTGTTCTATTCATTTGCTCCCTTTACAGAGATAAAATGATACCATTACACTTGTCGCCCTTGAACATGAAGCTTGAATAAATTTATTTATCACTCTTTATACCTTATTAGCTAATTATTAATATCATTACATTTTGTATTTTAAGCCCAGACTAGCTTGATAGAGTTTATTTATTACTCATTGTTATAGGTTTTTGTATTTTGAGCCCATAATGCATGATTTGTTGTAACTTATTTATTTGAGGTAAATGATATATATATATTTTTTATCTGAATGTGAAGTATAATTATTATTCTATTTAATAATTGCATTATAACCACATAAATGAGATGGTTAAGCGCCCTCTTGTGGATCATTCTTTAATTAAGGTATAAAATATTTCATAATAATCAAATTCGAAATGGTGAACTATGACAATATACATTTACTCTAATTTGTGATTAATGATGTTGAGATTTGACATACAGCTGATGAACAGGGTTCTTTTAAAACTAGTCATGTGAATCTTGTATTGTTATAGTCAACAATTTAATTTGACTATTATATAATATTTTATATTTTAGTTAAATAATAAAGTAATTAAATGCTCTTATTTGTAATGATAAAATTTTGTGTTTGTCATTAGATTTAGAAACATGTCAAATGCTGATTCATAGTGAAATTGGAATATCGTTGAATAATTATTAATGTTAAACTAATATAGATTATATATATAAATAGGATTAAGAAATAATAATAGATTTATCATTATATAATGAAATATATCTGTTATAAATGCTTTGGTAAAAATCTTACAACAATCTTCTTTGCTAGAGACTGGTGCATCAGTTTGCCAGAAAACTCAGTCTGGTGATTATTTTAATCTTGGGCGTGCCTTCTCAGATCTGAAAGTTCTTCCTGACAAAAGTCTGGTTTTGTATTTCTCAGGTGGTAGTTCTTGTCACAAAGGGCAATATTTTAGAAGCACTCGAATCAATTTTATTTGTGATAAAGAACAGGTAATATTTTCCCCTCATAATTAGCACTTTGTATTAAATATAATTTTAAGTCACATTATACATTTTTAATTTGTGTATTTATCATTTTTAGTCTCTACCTGTGTTTCAAGGTGAGAGCTTAGACTGTACCTACTCATTTTTATGGAGAACTCCTGCTGCTTGTCTTTCCAAGGTAAGATAAAACTGCAATCTCTTAATTTAATTTCTATTTTCAAAGCAAAAAATAAGTAACCAAAAAAAAGTTGTATAATTTTATTTATTCATTTATATTTTTTTATTGAAAACAACTCACAAAAGATCTTTTCAAGAAACAATCAATGTTGAGAATGCATTGGGTAACTCAATTCAAGGATATTGTATTACAAGCATGCAGTTATCATCACTAGTAGTTTATAATTTTTTTTGTCATTCCCTTAATACAATTTATTAAAGCATTTTTATACACAGAGTTACATTATACTCTGCCTTTTACATCAATAAAATGCTTGAAATAATGCAAAGGGACTTAAAATAAGAGGAATAAAAAGAAATGAAGACTCTTGGTAATGGGTATTAAATTGAATGTAGTATAGATGAAAAGAATGAGAATTCAATTTATTGAATTACTTTTTTAAAAAAATGTAATATACTAAAATTTCTTTAAAGTGGAGTATGTTGGTTGTAGTAAATGACAAATTTTAAAAGTATACTCTTACCATTTACAAAATTCCTTTTGATTTTCACACATATGTGGATAGATAGTATGTGATTTATATTTGTATAAAAATATTTATAATAAATGATTGTTTTGAAAATTATAATATAATGTTTAAATTTGTAAATGTTAAAATATTATATTATTTATGTTGGTGGTAATTTAAAGAGATACGTTGTCTAATATATTCATTATAACTTGGTACAAAAAAAATTTCTCATGAAACAAATTGTTAACATTGATATTATTACAATTAATCAAGCTTTAGATTGTCATAAATAGATGAAGTGTGACATGCTCTTAAAATAAGCATTACATTATAGATGAAAATAAGATAAACTATTATTGTTATTTATTAATACTCAAAATGTTGATTTCATATATATTTCTTCTACTTTGAATAAACCCCATAAATTATTAACTTCATACTGTAGCACTTCCCAGTAATAGAAGAATGGCAACTAGACTCTCACCATCAAATTAAAAGCATATAGTAATGAACTTATATGTTTGTTCTATTGATAAGGTGACCAAAATTATTTTATTAACACATTTCATTAATTGAGATATTCGCAGGCTAAAATCATTAACTCTGTTTTTTAAATTGTTTTAAATGTTAATGCTAAAACACATGATTGATTTTTCTTAATATTTAAGTTTAATACAATCAATTATCAAAAAAAATTTTAGCTGTGAAATAATAAATAATTTATTTCAGAAGCCACTGTGAATAATGTTATTCTCTTCAGTAAATACTTGCAATACTTATACCAATTTACTTATTTTTAATGTAATAATATGTTTTAAGAATAACAACCATCATATTGTTATTAAAAACATAAAGAAAATAAATAAGCTAAGCACCAAACACATTTTAATTGTCTTTTTTTTATTATATCTGTTATGCTTAATCTGGATCATATATGCAAACACAAACATGCATAAATATGTTAATAATATATTTATTAACGAAACATGAAACAAATATACACTTGTGTATTTACACTATATTTACATGACTATATTCTGCTTGTTATCATTGGCTGAGTATAGTTCTTAGTTCTTGGGTGAACTATGGAAAAAGGAATTGCACATGCCCTTATAGGTTTCTTTACCACTTTCAAGTGTTCGGTGACAGACTGCCTCATCAGTAGGTACAGTGACACTTCCAGCCGTACTTGACAGCTTGCCTTGGATCAGCATTTGCTACTAGCAGTTTCCAGTCCTGAATATGGACTTGCCTTACTATGTCAATCATTTTTCTTATCAGCAATTGTCTAGAGAATGAGGATTCTGTCTTTCAGTTCTGTGACAGTAATTCTTTTAGAATGTGTATGGAAAATGTGTATTCTGTCTTTCAGCTTTGTGACAATAGTTCTCAGCTAATGTGTAAACTGCTATCAACTAATCAAATTATCTATTATAAAATTAAGGTGTTAATCAGTTCTTGATTGCCTCAGAAGTAAGTATACTTAGATTATTAATAAATTTATTTTAGTTTTAGGATCAGTTATTTTTTGCAAAAATAAATAATACAGTTGCATCAAGATGGCTGAAATTTAAAATAATTATTTGGATGTGGAAAATGATGAATCATATGGTTTGTCAATAGGATTTACTGTCAGAAAGTCCAGATCAAGAAAAAATTTTAAATATTTCTTTGGATTCATCATCTAATTGTAACAATGAAAATATTAAATTTGATTGAATAGAAAAAGGAGCTATAATCTTACTAAATGGGCCTGAATTATCCAAAAGCATAAGAGAATATATGTTCTGAAATACAGAAATAAGAATGGAAATTTAATTCTTGCAAAAATATTTGTGAATTTAATAAATAGATGACATCATAAGTGTAATAAAAAATTACTTATGATAAAAGAGAAAAAGCTATAAAGGCATTTTATAATTTGGAAAAATGTTTTTATATGAGATTGTCTTAAAATTAATGAAATAAATAGCATCTGAAGGATAACAATATTGATTTATAAATTTAAAAAAAAACAAAAAAAACATACAGAATGATATTCCTGCCAGCAAAAAATATTTTAGAAATACTTATTAAATAAATTATGGGCATATAATAGTTATTGCAAAGAATAAATTTCTTATTTAATTGATTATCATGGGCTCCATGTTCCAGATAAAATTGATAACACACATCATGTAAATTCATTTCCCATTTACAGTAGTCACTATACAAGATGGAAACATTTAAATTCATACCCAAATATTAAGAAAATTTATGAATTTTTTATTGCATAATGTAAAGCAGGAGATATAGTATGCTCAAAGAAAAATATTTTTATAAGGCATTCTCCAATAAATTTAATTTATGTTTTAAGCAACTATCTAAAAATATATGGAAAACTAATATCACTGTGCAAATAAAAGTTCCGTCTTTGGTAAGTAAGAGAATTGGATAAAATGAACTTATTAAAGAAGCACATTTCCACAGTGCTGGATAGACTCATAATTATGTAGCTGCAAATCAAATGTCAGCATCTACAGAAATTTTTATATTTTCTTTTTACTTGTAAAAAGCATTAGTCTTTCTTAAACTTATTCTATCAGTAGCTTATTATAAGTGAAATTTATATGTTCATAATTTCAATTCCCACAATTTTATTAAAAATATATACAAGTATTTTGCGGATCTCAGGAAATTTCATTATGCCTGATTTAAATGTATAAAGACATATAAAAAATCATAAAATAATTATAATGTATTCAGATTCATGCATTTGGGCAATATAGAAGTATCAAAATTTTTAATATATTGAAATTGATTCAAAGCACAGAAATAAGAGCTGAGTCAATTGAAATTAAATTTTTGATAAGTTAACATATTTATTTATTGTAAGATTCAAATTTTATCATTATTAAGTCACATGCAAAAAAGTCAGAAACATTTTTTTTATCTTAGAATTAGTATAATATAATCTAAACTAATAAAAATAAAGTATAATTTTATGTGATTCAAATGACTTATCATGATTTTTTCTTAACAAAACCATTATAAAATTCTATTACTAATAGAAGAATAACAGTTACAGGATTACTAATGAATTAATTTTAAATACATTGGATAAAATTAGAAAGATCATACAATCCAAATATGATTTTTACAAAGATGCAGAATTCAGTATCACTAATATTAAGAAAGTCTGTAGCAGGTAGACTATTAATTTTGAAAATGTGAACCAGTCTTTGTTATATTCTACAAGCATAATTATGGCAAGAGAAAAGGAGATATTACAGACCTGCTGAAAATTATTCCTCCTATTAAACATTGTTTTTATAAGAACTTAAAAACAAATCAACATAATTGACCTCTAAATTTGACTAATCAAGAAGACATTGTTTATATTAATGATTTTGATACGAATATTTAAATTTAACCACGCTTACAATAGTAATTGTAATAGTAGTGTGTTTGTTATTTGTTATTGATTTGTTGCTAAAACCTTTTAATAAACAATGTATGATAATGAATTTTTTTCTGTAAGAAAAAAATTTTTTTTGAAGGTGAATTCAGTTATAGTAATTATTTTTCATTTCACTTCTGAATCAATTAAGTTATGCAAAAAATATTAAAATAATAAGGATTATTCTATATGCATGATATTTCATATACTTATAATAATATATTCTATAATGTTTATTTGAATTTAAATTTTAAAAAATATTATTTTATCAATTTCTTTGTTTTTTGTTTTGGGAAATCAATTGATTTGGTTAATGAACAGTACAAGTAGAGTGTGATTGCTGTATTGCACAGAATTAACTTCAAAATTCCTCATGGTTAACACATATCCATGGAGATATTAATTTATAGATAATAATGAATACTCTCTCTCTCTCTCTCTATATATATATATATATATTGTACCCTCACTTCCGGTAAAATATAATAATAATAAAATAGGCCTAGCTCAGATAAATGGTTATGCTCGGCTAAAATACATCTAATCAATAATAAAGATATTCTATGATACTATCTATTATTTAACTAACTAACTAATAAGAAATAATAAAATGTTTCGGTTTTATAAAATTAAAATGAATAAAATCTTAATAAATCATGAGACAGTGAAGTGAGATACAAGGAGTAATTTGAATTACATTGAGCCAATATCCACAGGATACAACCTCAATGGCATAAGAATACTATCCTCCTTATTATCTCAAATAATAATAAATACATAGCATTCTTACGACTTTAAAATAATAATCAATTAAATATAATGCTAATAAATAAATCCTAATCTCTATTCAAAATAAACAATATAACTATAATAATCTCAGGTTTTTTAAAACTAATTCTAATCAACTTATAATCTTCTGTAGTCAAGTATGATAAATGATTTTATATCAACTACACCTAACTAATAATAATAACAAATAATAATAATAATATTCAATGTATAATTCAATCTTATCTATTTTTCCTTGTTATAGTAATTATCAATAATAATTAATAAATAATATAGTATAATCTTTTATCTTTTGTGTGGAATCTTAAATAGAATATGTGGTATAATCTGAGAATATGTGGCAATGAATAATATTATAATTCTATGCAATCAATTATGTAATTAATTTATGACCATAATGATAATAATGATGTAAAATGAAAACTTCACATATAAATTATATTAAGAAAGACTATAATTTCTTAAGTAAATAATCCTATTCATACTGTGCAAATATTTTATTTGATTTAATATATCCGGAGATCATGTATTTGTAGTGTGAAGAATCAATACAGCTTTATAAAACAAGTTTAACAAAATTTTATTATAAAACTTTTAAACAAAATTAAAACATGTACACTATTTACAATTACATCTTGGGTAAATTACATACTTCTTTATTTCATAATAAAAATAAAATAATAAAATCTAAAAGCACATAAGCCTTCACTCTGACTTATAACTTTTCATATTTCTTTACAATAATCATAATAATATTACTAATAATAATTACGTATACAATTATAGCTTAAAATATATTATCTACCAATTGAACTATATTATAATATGTTTTCCATAAGTATACACAAATTATGAAAACATAAACTACAGAAGTAGCACTTATTTCAATACATGTCCATAGATTTTGTACTCAATTAATTAAATAACTCTTATTATGATAGTGCTGACATTATCCAAAAAAAATATTTATTCTGGTTTGTTAATAAACAAATGGACTTAAATAAAATAATATGATTAACAGATTTTTTTATATATCTTGCTTGGTAGTACTCTAATACAAAAATCCTATGTGTGTGTTGATGCGAGTTCTAAACGTAAAATAATATTTACAAAATATAAGTACTTGTTCTATTTTATGTTGTTTCTCTGGATGTATTATTCTTTCAAAAATATGCATTATATGTATAATTAGAATATTTAAAAATTATTCAAAAAAATCTCGTGAATAATTTATTATCACATATATATTTTTTTCAAAAAAATAATTTAATAAAATACAGAAATATTTATGATTCTTTATCCTTATAGTTTTAAGTTTACTTTCAACTTCATTTGTATTTCATCTCAACAGGAACCTAGCAAAACCTATCTTATCTCTTTCAAAAATAATGATTCTACAATTCCCAAAATTATTTATTATTCTCTTTCAAAAATACAGTTCTGTACGATGCAATAACTTAAGGAATTATGGTAGTGATTCGATGCGTAGGTATGAAGAACTAACTAGAGTATTAACTCAATAGTATAAACATATAAGATAATCAACATGGCAACAGTGCATATAAAGAAAAGAGGCATGACTTCTCTGTCTAATAACCTCCCCTATAAAATAATGTCCAAGCTATTTATTCAGTTCTTTGGAACATTAATACTCATTACTAAGAAAACACTACCCATGGAAATATACAAGTTACAGGGCTTCGTTATCTGTACTTGCATAATAAGATAATAAAATTACTTTCTATTCCCCCATAAATCCTACATCCAAGCATCCCTTTGGTTTCTTCATACTCCAGTTTAAAATTTCATAATAGATTTATCAATCTACATCACCAAAATTATCAAACCCTTATACTAAAACAATAAATAAGATTCACGTATGAATTCAACAATCTAGAACTATTCAACAAGAAAAGATTATTTCACTTTCAAAATTCATCAATAGAAATACAAATGATTTTCTATCGATGCATTATATCAATACTTTAAACATTTTTAAAATAATAGGGTTCTTTTACTAAAGAATCATATAAATTATTTTCATCGTTGAATCATATTACATTAGTAATATAAAAGAAAAGTATGCATATCTTTTTTTAAAAAAAAAAAAAATCTAGCTCATATTTCAAGACAAAAATAAGTTCTGTATGTATTTAATGCACTCACACATAATTTTTTCGGAAACATTTTTTCACATTAAAATAATCATAATCATTAATAATATTTCTCATATAAGATAATTGTAAAAGATAACTTTCAAATTTTAATAAGAAATCTTTTAAAGGGCAAATACAGAGTTCTACTTGTTTCTATTGCAGCTGAATTCTTTTATTTTCTACATACATTTTCACAAAGTGCATCTTTTTTCTTTTGAAGCTTTCTTTTGAAAAATTAAAAATATAATAGCATATTGGTCATTTATCTATTATTATATTACAGTCTGGGAATCATTTCCATTGTTGTAAACTTCATTGTCTTTTATGTTTCAATTGCTGTTCCATTTGCTTTGCTTTTAGTAAGAGTTTGATGCTAAATTCTTTAGTTTAAATACTGCAATGCATTATGGGAATAAAGCTAATTTAATTGTATAGTTGGGATGACAAAGGCAAGCCAATATTGCAGATGAACTCTGCTACCAAAAAGTTTTACCATAAATATAAACTTCTTTAATATTAGCCTACTGCAGAGTAAAAGCCTTTCTCTCGTAAGGAAATGATGAAGGGGAATGCAATACTATTCAGAAATTGCATATTGCAGGATATTGAAGGTTTATATAATTTTCCATCCTTATTTTATTTTCTAGATAATGTTAGCTAGAATATCTATTTACTGGCCAATTTCAGATGATTAAATGGATTTGTTGATATAAATTTTTCATTTTGACTGGATTTGATTCCCAGGTAATAATATGGTGATATATGTGCTACATCGCAAGGCTCTTGATTTAATAAATAATAAATTGCTTCCACTAATTATACACTAAACTTTATTTATTTGTATGCTCTAAAGAACTTTAGACTTATGTGAATCAATTTGCTAGTCTAAGCAACAACTATTCCTATTTATAGTATTAAGAAGTGCTTAACATACTGCATATCAACAACATACTTCCAATGCAACATAGAATTTCTCCTATAAAATCAAGGGATAGGTATAGGTTCACCATTGTCATTTCTAATTAGCAACATTTACGTGGAAGAATTGGAAACCTTAGCCATAAATTCTATTTTATATCCATCTAAAGTCTTATTTTACTTTGTTGATGGTATATTTGTTGTTTGGACACATGGTGAGCACTATTAGAAGTATTCTGGACTCACATCAGTAACATATCCCTTTTAATTAACTTCACTATGGAATCAGAACAAGAAAAAAATGTCTTTGTTAGATGATCTTATGACATGTCATTTTTATGGCAAAATCAAAACTGCAGATTTCAGAAAACCCATGCCCACCGGAAAATACTTGCCATATACTTTCAGTCATGAGATACACAAAAGATGGAATCAATCTATGTTGAACAGAGAAAATGAAGCTTGTTCAGAAACTAATGATTTGGCAAAACAATATCTACAAAGAATAAAATTCTCACTTAACTATTACTCACTTATCTATTATCATTTAAAGCTTAAATAAATAACAAAAAGAAATATCAGAAGAAAAACAGTTATAGTGCTATAATGAATCTGTACATTCCAGATATAGCAAATTTGCAATCGATAATAACATCACAACAAGCTTTCCAAAGCCATAGCACTATACAAGATATCCTAACTTCTAAAAAATTAAAACTTGAAATGGTGAAAAACCAAAACTGCATCTACAAAAATATGTGAATAAGTTAAGATATACATTAGGGAAACCTGATCATTGAAAAGTAATTAAAAGAACACATATTGGTGATTAGAAATGAAAAAAAAACTGATATATTTATATTATCAGATTATGTATCCATGAAAATACGTTAATCAGCAAGATAAAAATATTGGACAGAGAAGAAAATAAAAAGCTATTATTTGACCCCTTAAGTCAGTTTAGTGTAGTAATACATAATGTTTGGAAACCACTCATTAATATTGCCTTCAAGAAGAAAGTGGAGAAATCAGGAGGACTTCATATATAAATGTATGAAATTTCTACTTAGTATTGCCTTTGACAGAATAGGGTAATTGGTTAGAGAATTGCCTTAAATACAATATTCATGAATTTTAATAAATTTGGTTGTAGTGCTGTAAAATAAATCCATAAAAGAAAATTTTTTAATTAAACTAAGTTAAAAAATTAAAAGCTTTGTATAGAGACAAATAAAATAAATGTATATATTAATTAATTTTGTAGATTGGAATAGTTAGATTACATTGGAAATAAATTCCTAAGTTAAATGGGGAATTAGTAATTAGTGTTAAGAGAAATTTTATTGTACAATAAATAACTATTGATTTACATGCAGATAACAAATCTCTAAGTCTAATAATAGTTAAATTGTTTTAAGCAGAACTAATTAAAGTAAAAGTCAAAAACCCTCCCCCCATTGAGGAAAATAAATAAATTACTCCAGAAAAGAGAGTAAAGAAAAAAAATGAGGGTGGTATATAAAGCTAGAGAAGAAAGGGCTGAACCCTCTTGGTGACAGCCTGCTGTTCTGATTCCATGTGGAAGTCACAGTGAAGATCATTATCGGTGGACTACATTCGCAAGGTCTCAGCCTCTGTAGGTAATCAAACTGATTAGGACTTTTAAGTAGACCATCATGGTCTCATTATTATATTGTGAAATGCCTCAAGAGGCTCACTGAGGGTTTTATGTTTTAAAAAATATAGACTGTCTAGTGAAAGTAAAGTACCCCATTTGTTTACCTAGACTGTTTGAACATTTCTGATCTCATTATTATATTGTGAAATGCCTCAGGAGGCTCACTGAGGGTTTTAGGTTTTAAAAAATATAAACTGTCTAGTGAAAGTAAAGTACCCCATTCATTTACCTAGACTGTTTGAACATTTTTATTCAATTAATCGTTTCTTTGGCTTGATGAGTTATGCTTGCATAAGGGCAGATTTATATGTATATTGAAGGTTTAATTAGTTAACTGTTTTAATTGCTAATAAGTTGGAGACACAGCAAATTTATGGGACTGTTATTTTGAACTTAAGGGGGAAAGGAGAGTTTAAAATGGAACCTGGAAGACAGAAGAAAGTTAGTAATAGGTACAGTTACCAGTAGTCTCTAAAATGAGATCATTTGGTCAAAGTTGCATAGCGGAAATTTGATGTCAGTAACTTGTCAAAATGACTGTTATACTGGTTCATCCCTACCCTGATAAGGTGAACATGCACACATATCGAACATGAAACAAATATGGTGGCAAGCCAGGATAGGAAGTAATTTCAAATCTTTTTTATGATCGGTTCGTTACAGTCATCAGTATGTTTATAAAGTATTGACTCTTACATACCTTTGAATGATTTCTTTAATTTAAATCATTCACGCCACTACTTCCCCCTCCTGAAAGGATATGTAAGGCTAATAATAATATGAAATAAATGAATCGAATGAAATCTAATAGAAATAAACACCCGGTGACCAAAGATTTAAATCCCAATAAGGCAGTATCCATATGCCAGCTCATCATTCTCTTTATCTCAGGTAAAGAAATGGGAAACTAAAACTCGTGCAATTATCTAAGTGTCTTATTATGTTAGAGAAAGAAATAATAAATTATCAAAGCAGTAAGGTAGTTTTATAAATATTAATTAAATGTTTATTGAATCCCTTCACCAATTCCCAAGGTAAATATAATAATAACAAACCCCAATGCATTATATATATATATATATATATATTGTAATGGAACGTACTTGCTGCATTCCATTTAAATTGAAGAAAGAAGGCCCCAAACATTGGGAAAGCCAAATATAATGGGATGTATCTTTATATAAAAGAAAGGAATATGAAGATATGCAAGAATGATGCATTAAAAAGAATTGAATATCTCGAATTTGTAAGAATGTATCTTTATATAAAAGAAAGGAATATGAAGATATGCAAGAATGATGCATTAAAAAGAATTGAATATCTCGAATTTGTAAAATGGTGCTGAAAAAAGTTGAAAATGATATAAGAAAGTATAACTGTGAACTAGCAAGAAAAACTGTAGAAGAAAATAAAAGTCTTAAGAATGTAAAACAACATTTTGGTATTGGTAGGAAATTTATATCTGCAATAAGGAAAAAAGATGGAATTATTACTAAAAAGAGGGATGACATTATGAAATTGGTAGAAGATTTTTATCAAGAATTATATAGTAATAAAGAACAAGTACCTCCTATATCTATTACATCTTCCGAATTGCCCAGAATTTTAAATGAAGAAGTGAGAAATGCAATTAAATGTATGAAAAAAGGAAAGGCTCCAGGTAATGATGGAATTATAATTGATATATTAAAAGAAGCAGGTGAAGAAACAGAAAAAATATTAGCAAAGTTATATACCAAATGTCTAAATGATAAAGATGTACCGGATGATTGGAAGAATGCAGTAATAATATTAATATTTAAAAAAGGTGATAAAGAAGATATTAGAAATTACAGACCTATCAGCCTTTTATCAGTTTTATATAAAATTTTTACCAAGATAATTACAACTCATCTACAGAGAACCTTGGATTTTCACCAACCAAGAAAACAAGCTGGATTTAAAAGTGGTTTTAGTACAGTAGATCATATTCAAGTATTGAGAGAAGTTATAGAAAGGACAAATGAATATGAGTTGTCATTATGTTTTGGATTTGTAGATTATGAAAAGGCATTTGATTCTATAAACATTTCTTCAGTGATTAAAGCATTGGATCATCAAGGTATAGATCCAGGATATTGTCATATTTTAAAGAATATTTATAAAAATGCAACAGCAACAATTAGATTACATAATGATACTGGGAAAGTCAACATTGAGAAAGGTGTAAGACAAGGTGACTCCATATCTCCAAAACTTTTAACAGCAGTGCTGCAAGAAGTATTTTGTGGATTAAAATGGAAAACTAAAGGAGTGAAAGTAAATGGAGATTATTTAAGTAATTTAGATTTCACAGATGATGTAGTTGTTTTTGCAAATAATGCTTCCGAGCTGCAGGAAATGTTTCAGGAGTTATCAGATGAAAGTAGGAAAGTAGGACTAAAGATAAATGTTAAAAAGACTAAAGTAATGTTTAATCGATTTGCTCAAAATATGAAAATAAAGATTGATTATGATGAATTAGAAGAAGTTAAGAGTTACAAATACCTTGGTCAAATTATTAATACAGATGGAAACATAATAGAGGAAATTAATCATAGAATTAAACTTGGTTGGAGTGCTTTTGGTAGAAATAACTTGATATTAAAAGGAAATATGCCTATGTGTTTGAAAAGAAAGGTTTTTAACAAATGTGTTTTACCAGTTCTTACTTATGGATCTGAGACTTGGACACTTAATAGAAGATCAATACAGAGACTTCAGACCACTCAAAGAAGTATGGAGAGATGTATGTTGGGAGTAACAAGAAGAGATCGAAAACGCAATGTATGGGTAAGAGAACAAACAGGTGTTACTGACCTCATTGAAAAAATTAAAAGATTGAAGTGGAGTTGGGCTGGACATATTGCTAGAAGAGATGATAATAGATGGACAATCTAATTTTAAACTGGTTTCCAAGAGATTGTAAAAGACCCAGAAGGAGACCACATGTAAGATGGATGGATGAAATAAGAAAATGTGTAGGGGTGATGTGGAGAAGAGAAGCTAAAGATCAGAGAAGATGGATTAAACTTGGAGAGACCTTCATCCTGCAGTGGATTGATAATGGTTGATAATGATGATGATGATGATGATCTTTATATATGATCTCAAATGAAAATAAACATATAAACCTTTGTAACAATAATCATTAGTTAACCAAGCCCCTAACTTTGATACACCAAATGTAATGAATAATTAAACGAACATATTATGCTGACCACATTGTGGCGTCCAAATGTAATGGAACATACTTTTACTCCATTATACCAATCATCAGTTAACTGGGACCAACAGTTTGTGGTACCAAATGTAATGGACAATATATCATATAAACATATTATACCTCAAATGTAATGGAACATCAATATATGAGAAGAAAATAATGCTTCAAACATTGGATGATAAACGTAATGGAAGATATATAATCTAAATGAATCCAATTGTTGAGAAAGCCTAATATAATAAATTGTATAATTTAAATGAAGAAAGACAAAATTATCCCAGTTATATTTAAATAAATTGTTTATATGCCCTTCCAACTAGCTATACATGAAATAAATCTAAAATCATAGAGAGCAATGAGATCTATCATTATAATTTATTTTCAAGGTTGATATGACTAACTAATCAAATATATATATCAGAAACAAAGGGAATTCTATTAAATCCAATATACACATCAAATTATGTAAATTTATGTATATCTAAACATATCAATGAATAATAATATGTGTAAGTGACCTAAAGACTAAATAATAAGTGAAATACGTAGTTATCCTCTATTAAATTGTGAATTCAATTAATTTCATAATGACTTTGGCACTAAAAGAAAAATAAGAATAAAATATTAATACACTTTCAAATAAATTACAAAGGCATTACTTATAAAACAAATAGTACATCCTTTATTTTTATATTATGGTTTAATTTTAGGTAATATCAATGTTTTAAATACAAACCCAAATAATAAATATACATATATACTTGCAGTAAGTATATATATATTAAATAAATAAAGACATATCTGTGCTTAACAAGTAGGTATTAATATAAATACAAATCCATATTTATATTTTTCAGATATTTAAAATAATAAAAAAAAAATATTATATACAGCAAATATATATAAATTATTGTTTTGGTATGCATAAGAATCATTATATAAAGTTAAAAAAAAAAAATGGAAATAAATTAATAATAAAACAATTTTTTATAATAAAAATTTGCGAATATAAATTTACTTATTAAAATATACATAATAACTCATATGCAACCCAAACTTATAAGCCATACTTTAAGATTTTAAATTACTTAAGTGTTAATTTTGAAACCTGTTAAACGTTTATTGCTGTTAGAAAACAAGATGCTTGAATTGAATATTTATAAAACGTTATATTTTTATAATGAAAAATAAAAGTAAACAAAAATATCGATCTCAAAAATATATTTGTATATCATTTATACACATAAAATTATTGACTACCTTTCAAAGTTCACATGTCCAGTTTTCCTTCAAAAGTCAACTTATTCCATTGTTTTATTTCTTTATCCGTTTAATATTAGAATGCATTCTAGTTAAAGTGAAGAAACTATCACGTTAGAGAAAATTGTCAATTCTTGGATGTATGTATATTTTTATCCTTCTAAAATTTCTTTCCTTGAAAAGTAAATAAATAAATTGAAATGTTAAATCCAATATATTAATTCTAGTTACCTCCAGATTATTATTAGATTGACCATTATAGA